>VYXC01008169.1:47965-132731 GCA_013397175.1 Platysteira castanea
CGGGGGGGCTGCGGGAGGCGCTGCCTCGGCACGGCGAGGCGGGGGTATTGGTGTCGGGGCTGAGCCCGTGGTGCCCACGCCGTCCCCGGGCGGCCTCGATCTGCTGGCGCTAGCAGCGACATCTCCCCGACCGTGGCTTCTACTCTCCCGCAGCTGCATGGTCAATGCTATGACGACAGCGGAGATGCTGAGCTACGGGTCACAGCCATGCTGGAGCTGGGATCCCCGCTGGAGATGATTCAGCTCCTGCAGACCCCCTGGGAGGAAAGATTTAAAGTAAGAAAACAAAGCAAAAGAGTTTTATCAGTAGGTTTTAGACCACAAACTGGGTAAACCGGAGAAGAGCCGGTGGTGAACGCTGGGGCAAACGGGATTCTTCTGCCGACACTGTTTGATCCCGCAAATTCTCTGTAAATCGTTTCCTTTTCATTCCTTTTAAATCACATTAACAGAGCCCTAGCTTGGTGTCTCACAGTTAGTTTCTTTCTCTGTAGAGCGGTGTTAAAAGAACTTCATCTGGGAGAAGATAGACACAAAATCGTACTCGGTGCTGGGGCGGTGGTTAATGCCTTCTGTTACACTATAACGTTAGTTTTGCCTCTATATTGCTTATATATAAATATATGCAGAAGGGCTTTGGTCAGGAGGCCCCTCACCAACCCGAGCCTAACTTGGGAAAGCCACCTCACCATGCTCCGAGTCTGTGGTTTGCTGTGTGTTACCTGTTCTAGGCAACAAGCTGAGCAAGCTGTCCCTCACCATGTGTTTGTGTGGTGTTTCTGATCTTGGCCCTTTAGGAATTACTGTAGTAAAATCACTACTAAACTGCTTTCCTCCTGCTGTAGGTGCTAGGATTGCAGCCCTGCTAGTGAGATCTGCCTCGTCTCCCAGGCACCCTGCACAGGGGCCCGTATACTCCCCAGGAATATAAATGACATGTGACATGGCGCTTACTTTGGTTATAGCTTGTTTTACAGTTTGCCTCAAGGGCTCGGTTGGGGGTTCAATACTACTTGTTTGGGTGCCAGAGGAAAAAAAGCATCATGGAGAAACAAGGGTATCTTAGTGTCAGCACGAAATGCTTTGGGCAAAATAAAAGCACAACGAAAGTCCTAAAATAAAATCCCTGTCTGCATGTGGTCCTTAATGTTGAAGGGGAGCCTTGCCATCTGAACCAGAGGGGGAGTGTGGCAAGCACGCTCGCTCAGCTGTGGGATGTGAAGCTGGGATTCTTATGATTGTTTCACTAAACAAGTTAAAATAGCATCAGGGCTTCCGGAGTAATTTCTCTTGGCTTTTGGAGCTTTACTTTCTTCAATTCCATACTGGCTTCTACATAGCTTTCCTAGCACCTCATCGTCTTAAATGTGCCTTAAAAGTCTCCTGTAGAGCTAGAAACCCATGATGCTGGATCAGCTGGTGGTAAAGTTTGGTATTGTGGCATTAGAGATTTTAATAACCTCTTGACTGCAGAAGACACTAATTCAGAATTTACACTGGCACTGTCTAGTCCTGTTTCCTAATTAGGGTGTCTAAACATATGGGATTCCCCTGTGATGAGCCACATCAGATACCAGGGATTGTGTGAGCTGTTCCAAGGGAAAAAACCCTCGTGCCTGCACAGATGACTATCGGCAGCGGCGAAGGGTGACGTGGGGCTGCCTGGCACACCTAGCTGAGAATATAGATTGTCTGATGCCAGGGCTCCTGATACTGAATGAAAACTGCTGCAAAAAGCTACTTGAGCAAAGTGCTGGAGCAGTATAAATGCACTCCTCTAGCTCTAGTTTGTTTAAAAATAATTTACTGAGCTTTCTACAGGGTCAGGTATTGTCTGGCCTTTCCGTGCTGCCAGAAAGTTGTCATGAAAGCAAAAAAGCTGGCAATAAATACATTACAGGGCTTGACTAATTGTTCAGAAGCATGCTTGTGTACCCAAATTCATAGTACTGAGTGATGCAGCAAGGCATGAATCCGGGATTAATGACCATGGAGCCTCAGTCTGTATTAAGCAGTATGAGGGAAGGGAGGGGAATCTATTAATTTTATGCCAGACTGGGAAAAACCCTTCTGATTTCAGCTAGCAAATCAATATAGCTCCTGAAACATGAAGGCTGCTATTGTTTTCCTCACAGCTTTCTCCTTTAGCTCTTCTAACTGCAAATGTCTCTTTTTGTGTACACACATTTTAAAAAAATGTTGCTAAACTACTTACCAGTCAAATCCTGTGGCAATGTTGATAATAAATTTTGTAGCATACGTATAATTACCTTTTAAGTTCTATATGCTTTTTTCCCCTTTTAATTTAATTGAATGCCCTCTTCTTTGTTCTACTTCCAATTTAATAGCTGTTTTTCATCTGGTTTTTTCCATGCATATTCATCTTGTCTTTCTCAGATTTGCCTGAGTCTTGTGAAACTGCTGTTTTACTTGGCACACTCCCCCCTGGGTTCAATAGTCCTCTTGGATTTCCAGCCAAGGCAGTTTGTTATGGTGGATGGAAACCTAAAAGTGACAGACATGGATGATGCCAGCACTGAGGAGCTGTCTTGCAAGGAAGATAATGACTGCACACTCGACTTCCCTACCAAAAGCTTCCCTCTCAAATGCTCCGTGGTTGGGAAATGCGAAGGAATAAATGAAAAGAAGAATCTGTTCAATGCGTATCGGTATGTCCAGCTACATGGAGGAAGATCTGGGATGGTTGAGCTCACGCTCTGCCATGTAGCCTCTACCACCTTGTGCTTCTTCCATGTGGTGATTCCCCTCACCTCTCTCAAAAGGTAGTTAAGGATCACTTTGAAGCAAGTTATTTCCTTATAAGGCAGGAAAATAGTTGTTGTCTGGTGAGAATGTAGGCATCTTTCTTCTGTCGCTCCCTTTCCCCAACACCCTCTAAAAACTTGCCCCAGAACTTGCACCTGTGAATTTGCTGTTTGCCAAACAAGCCCTGGTGCTTGACATCCATGGTCTGTGCTTGCTGAAAGCAGTGGCAGTGCAGGCTACCTGCAAAAGCCCACCTGCTTTGAGTCTCTGCTGTTGGGAAGGCTGTCTAACTCTTCCCCTCAATTCCAAATCTCCTTATGGGCTGCTATGGAAGAGCAATGGAGCAGGTAACAGGCAAGGGGCTGAGGCTGCTGCAGCGCTTCGTGTAGGCCATCAGCTGAAAACACAGGGACTTTTGCTCACCACTGATGCTTGGCAGGTCAAGTCCTGGAAGGAGGCCTTGGCAGCTGGATATTTACACAGGACTTAGTAAGGGAGCCTGGATTTCCAGGACTCAGTGCTAAAGGGAAAATCCCTGCATAGATTATTGCAGCCTTGCAGTTGCACTTGTCTCTTGAGCACTTGTTCCCTAGAACAGGAATTTTATGGAAGGGTCAGGAAATGAGTCATCCTGACTTTCCAGGGGCTATAAGAAGGGCAAACCTTTTCAGGGCAAGAGAAAGCTCCTATATGAGTCTTCTTTTATACAGGTCTTTTAATTTTGGTAGGAAATACATTGCTTAGTATGCAAAAATGGCCCAGGGGAATGAAGGGAAGCTTTATTGCATGAACCTTTGCAAGGTACATTTCATGCAGCAAGGACCAACTCACAGGAACCATCTGAGGCACCAAGATGTGCTCAAACATAACTTTATAACCAAAGCAGACCTACTAGTTGCATATGGATAATCAAGTCACGGGAAAATGTAGACAGCTTAATCACCAGGGAAATGAAGGCACTGTACTCTAATCAGCCTGTGGGATTTTTTGCAGGTATTTTTTCACCTATCTTTTGCCACACTCTGCACCACCAGCTTTGCGGCCCCTTTTGGGTGATATTCTGAATGCAACAGGTACCAGCTAACATTCATAAACTTCTTTATTAGAAGTCTCTAAATGGTATTTCCTGGAATTGCTTATCTTTGTCATCTTTTCCCTTAAATATAGGTGATTTACGATACGGAATAAATGAAACCCTGAGAGCTTTTGAAAAGGTTTTGCATCTCTACAAGTCTGGGCTCTATCTACAGAAAAGACCTATTCTTTTAAAAGGTAGTTGATTTTGAATGCTCTAAGTAAAGTAACTGCTGAGAGAGCAAGGCACTTGGTAACTGGTCAAATTCTGATCTCCCATACATTCAGGCAGTGTGTAGTCACTAGAAAAAGCACCAAAAGTACATTTTTTGAATAGTCTTTAGTTGTTTTTTTCCATGGGAGCTATGCATGATTGCAGTGCTTTGCAAAGTAAAAGCAGTGCAGACAATCTGGGCTACAAATGGGCATGTGTTTGCACTGCTTCTAAATACTCTTCTCAAAAGGAGGATCAGTGCTTCAAGTGAATGCATTTGGGATAACAAAGTGAGTGGCTCCTGTCTTGGGATACCTTTATCCTTTGGACCAACAGGTCCAGTTTTCTGGGCTGATATTCAAACTTCCCACTTCACTGTGTGGTTTCTGTCTGCTGAGCACAGGTTATTATGGAAACGTAGGGTGGGGAGGTGACAGCACCAAAATGAGTGTGGTGGGGTGACTGGGGCTTGGTGCCCTCTAAGTTCCTTTACTCTGAAGATCATTTTATTGGACCTGTGGATGGATAAATGTGCCTTTATGAGGTGCCTTCCTCAGAAAAGGACCCATTCAGTGGTAGAGATGAGCCTGATCGAAAGGAAAGCTTCAAAAATCCAGTGGTCACTGTGGCTTGAGTTTTCCTGGGTGTTCACATGAGGTGGGGGCTGATGGTGGCTTGCAGAAGGAAATCTCTTTACATGTGAAAGAGCTATAATTTGCACCATTATGAGCAAAGATATCTGGTCATTTGCATGGAAGGACTATCAGCTTTAACAGGAATTACTGGTATTTTCCAACAACACCTGTCTGTTGGCTTCACACTGTGCCAAAATGATCACCATCCTAGAGATGTGGGAAGGTGGGGAGAGACTTAGCAGTCAGTGAGCAATAGCCTGAACAACACCTGCTCAGGCTTGTCAGGTCTGCTTGTCAGGAGCAGGATCTGGCCTCCCTTTCCCCACTGGGGTTCCTCAGTCTCCTCTTTCTGTGGGTGGCACCATGATGGGTGGGTCAGTCTGTGACCCATGTAGCTTGGTGCTGGATCTGTGAGGAGCTTCTGCTGTTGAGGCTGGGTGTAGGACAGGCTATTGTGAGGTTGGCTTCTCCAGGGAAAAAGTGGAGGGCCTGTGGGTTTCCACATCAGCCTCCTCCTCTTAGCCACCCCTGTGGTGGCACTCTTGTCCCTTCACCCTTGAGAGCTCTGACCCCTCTCCTACATCTGTGGGGGAATTGCTGTTCTGTGCTCCACAGTAGAACCAAAGGGCAAGGTTTGGGTTTCTTTTAATTTTGCAGCTGCCCCCCACTCCATCTGGGAAGGTCACTTCAGTCTGTCACTGTCACAATTCTTTTAAGAGTTTCACTGATTAAGTATGTAGCATAACTAGTCTCTGAAAGTGCACCTGGAGTGTTTCCCTAGACCCCTTCTCTCTGCCCCCAGACTACATCTCCCTAAAGGGTTTCCGAACGGTGGAAAGGGAAGACTACAAGTGCTGGCCGTCCTACAGCCACCTGGGCTGCCTGCTGTCCATCCACAGTGCCGAGGAAGCCGCTGCCATTTGTAACTCCCAGTCGCAGTGTCAAAGCTTTATCGTCACCCAGCAGAGGACGTGGACAGGTGAGCTTGGGCCAATGTGACAGGGTGCTGCCGTGTGGTGCTGCTGCCTTCCTCCATAGTGCCTTGAGTCTACAGGCACATATAAAAGCTTCCTTCCTTATTCTCAGGATCAGATGGCTGCCACTGTGGGCATCCAGAAGTCCCCTGAGTGTATGTAAGGAGACACAAGAGCAATTGTGTTCTCCCTCTGCACCTTTTTTCCTTACAAATTTTGCCCAGGACTGCTAGGTATTGTTAAACACGTACTCATTTCTTGCAGAGATGGCTTCACTTTGGTGTTAGGCTAAACAATCCCTGTGGTATGTATGGTTTGCAAAGCCGTGGGGTTTTTGGAGATGAAAGAAGCCATGTAAAAGAAGGTGGTTACTATTGTTGTAATTAAAAGAATCATAGCTTACAAGTTGTTATCCCCTTTATCAGAACTAAAGCCCCAAGCCAAGGGATTTCCAGAATGTCCCTGTAATTAGTTCTGATTATAGCCTCTTACAGTTAGCATGTTTTCAGAATAATTTTAAATTATTTCATTTAGCTGACACTTCAAGCGTGGGCTAAACTGTTTCTTGAAGTGAAACACTAAATGAGGTAAAGGAGTGTTTTCACTCACAGTGGTGCTGAAGAACTGTGTTTTGTTGGCTCCATGACATTAAAAAAAAAAAAAGAAACCAAACTACCAAAAATGCAGCTTTTCTGTGGGCTTGTGTGCAATTGGCATGTGGTGAACTAGTGACATAAGAGTGCTTACATGGAGGCAACATAAATCTCTTTGAGCCACCAGGTTTCACACCAGCAATGGATTGTGTGAGCTGTGCCTAACACAGCACATCTGGCTTCCTCCTGGGGCAGCTGTTAGTGCTGTGTGCAGTGCCTGCCTGGAAGGAATCCTGCTTGAAACTGTGGTGAGGATGCAGGAGAAGCAGGTGGGACAGAGACCCTCTCTGCAGTGCCTTGCTTGGGAGCTGATCCATGACATCCTGCACCATGCCTGAGGTATTGGGTGTTTCCCCTTCCTGGCATTTTTCTTCCTTGCAGTTTCATAGCTCATCTTTGCAGCCAAAGACACCAAAAATGTGTGGCTGAAATGCTGAGTGCCTAAGTTTGCCATCTGGATTAATGAGAGCTGTGGGAATGTGCTGGTCTCTCTTAGGGCTGCTTGGTAAAGCAAAGCAAGACGTAAAAGCCTCTGGGGCTGGTTGGATGATGCATTCCTTGTGCACAATCTGAGGATCTGGAGTTTACTGGGAGTGTAAAACACATCTATGGCAGGGCAGAGTGACCCTCTGTTGTGCAAGCAATGTGTTCCTGTATCTTCTGCAATAAATAGCATGGGTCAAGGTGAACCTATCTACTCTATTAAATTTGTGTTTTTATTTCCTTTCCAGGACGCCCACTCGCCTCATTTCAGAGTAGCTGGACTGATTTAATACCAGATACTAATGCTGTAGTCTATATTAAACGTCCAGCTTCCTCAGGGGAAAGACTTTAAAGACAATGAGATCACATAAAATCATCCTGGGAGGAACAAACCACTGGGGAGAATTTCATCTACTGGAAAGAATGACATATTTTATTTTGCTTTGGGATGGGATCTCCCTGCCAGCTCAGATAGAGTCAAATGCTGCTGTCTCCTTGATCAAAGCTCCAATTTCTCATTGCTGCTCCGCTAGCTTATTTTCTGTTCCCACACTGCTGTTCCACATAAATGGTTTCAGTTTTAGGCAAATGTTGGTAGACTGTGCAATACTTAGCTTTGCTGCTTTGGCCAGCTTGTCAGCCAAGAAATAGAAATAGCTGCAAGGGATCCGACTTGGGTAGGCTTAGTTATTTCAGTCACCTCCAAAACCTACAGATAATGCACTTTGGAGAAGGCAATGGCTCTTTCTGCAGCTACGAACTGGGATTTCTTACTACTGCAAATGTAAAGGTTGAGGCCAAGGTTGCAGGGTTGGGATCCATAACCAGAGGTTGATGATGGGGGTGGTCCTCCAAGGAGGGTCCTGATGCAGTTCCTTCCAGTGCAGGGGAGGGAAGTGTTGTGTAGGTCAACCCTGGATCCAAAGATATGTGTGTTTGGATGCAGGATTTGGGGTTGATTCTATGTGATTTCTAATATCAGCTCCCATGTATCAACCTTGAAGGTTTTTCTGTTACTTTCCATGAAAGAGCAAGACATTGAAATTATTTATATGTAAGGTGTGACATTTTATGATAAAGAATTTATTCTAAACATGCTGTGAAAAGTTTCTTTTTGTTTAATGCCTAAGTCTTTACTGTAACCAAATGAAGAAATGCCAGTGTTTCCCACCTTCAGCTCACCCAGCATCATTACCCATCCCTGAGGCCAATCTGTGAGTGGTCCAAGCAGTGTATGAGTGTTCCTGAGCCCCCTCGAACACTTAGGTCTTGAAGGACGCTTTGTGGCTGTGCTTCCAGGCTCCTAAGTGTGGAGGAGACAGTGTAGTCCCAAGAGCTTCTTGCAGGTGTCCTTTGCTAAAATTGTAGATGTGGCCTCTGAAAAATAGCCTGGGGTAGCATAATTTTGGACTGTAAGAGATGACAGGGTAATGTGGCACTCCTGGGAGTCCCTGGAAGCAGTGACCATACAGTACCTCTTCTGTAGCACGGTCGGGAAAGCCCAAATCATCACTGACCTCATGCCTCCTAGGGGAAGTCCTGTGCAGGAGAGCCACACTGCAGCCTCTCTGTGATGCCACATTGTTTCCTGCTTAGCCCACACCGGAAATTAGCCTTGGGATACAGCCGACAACGGTGTGGCCATTTCCATGTGGGACCTTGTAGCAGCTGGGGACACCCCTGGACTGAAGACGCTTGAGCTCTTGCCTGGGTCGTGCTGTGTTTTTGGTGGTCTCTACCCGAGTTTCCTAGTGTAGGACCACACCTTTCAGCTCGTTAGTACTCGATTAACCGGCAGCAATGCCTTTTGCACGGTGTCTTTCTCATGCACTCTAACCCCTGCTGCTTACTCTGGGGCGGGAGGACTCTGACAGTGATATCAATTAGTGAGAACTCCTAGTTAGCACAACAAGAAGACTCCTAGTGATGGCCACATTGCTGCAGGCTTTGTGACAGCAAGGCTTTTTAAATGGACAGCCACAGAGCTCTCTCTCCATTGCAGTGGGTCCTGTGGAAGTTGAAGGGAAGGTCCTGCCAGGGGTCTGCTATTGTTTTACATCGACCCCACTGAGAGGGATTTCAGACAGCTGCTGTGCTCTACATTAGCAAGGGGTAATGGGAGTTTATTCCGTATCTCCTGAGATACACATCAGAAGTACTTCCCCTGGTAGAAAGAACGGTATGTATTTTAGTCATGTGATGCTTCTTTCACGTGGCAGATTTTTCTGTCAAGTTCTCTTTGTAGGGTTGCTGCTAGCCAGGTCCAGCCCTTCAGCAGATGGCAAAGTTGCAGGGAATGCCAGTGTCACTTGTATAAATGCAGCTTCCAGCATCAGACCTGCGGTTAGACCCTGGGACCAGACCACATGATCCTGTCTTGGAAGTTTTGAGCGCACAGTGCTTAACAAGTAGTAGTAATAATAATAATAATAATAATAATAATACTAAAAAAAAGTAGAGAAACAGGGAAGCTAGGCTTTAAAGAATCACAATGCTTGATCTTCTCTTGCCACAGCAAGTGTCTTTTGTAGGACATTTAGACCACCCCGTGCAAAGGAGTAAGCACATTCTTAGAGCCTGAACCCTCATGAGCACATGGATCTGGCAGGCACAGAGAAGTAGCCAGGGCACAAGTATATCTTTATGACCAATGGTGTTCATGTGCTAGAGACTTAGAAGTTGCCACAAATATGCTGATGCATGCACTGGTTCTCCTCCTACCTCTGTGCAGCTCCCCATGCCACCGGTGGGCACACCAGCTTCAGTCTGATTTGGGGTGACATCCACTGCAGCCCAGTGGTGCCCAGTGAACCCTGGGTGATGGAAAATGTTTTCTCACATGTAGAGCTGTAATTTGACATGCATTTTAGGAAACACAGTCACTGGAAAAAGCAGTTCCCACCCTGCTTTTTCACAGCTTCTTGCTGTTACTGTCTGCTAAGGGGCTTTTACCAATGGCTGTGCCAGTTTAAAAGCATGTAGGATTATGTCGCAGTCAGGTTCTGCAACCTTCCTGAAGACAGTGGTGCCAGTGGAAAGAATTAGGGAATGGTCTTTGCATAGATGTTTCAGAGATGTTTATTTGCAGCCCCTCAAGGCTCCAAGCCTGAGCACAAAAGACTCAAAGACAAGACTTATGGGAAAACTTTTTCCTAAAGTAAGAGATTCTTGGGGCGGGGGGGGACACAATGGCCAATAGGGAAGTAGAACTTGGGTACATTAGCATCAGCAGACGGAAACCCCGTGTGTCCAGGGTCTGCTCCCACCCTCAGGGTCCCATTCTCCCAGGGGGAGGGGTTGCCCCACAGGGGTGGAACCCCCACAGGATTATTTCTCTGCTAGACTTCAGAGAGCAGCTTGTGACCCCCAAGTTTCTGGCAGCTCACAAGTGGCTCATGTGCAGCTTCTGTGCCAGGTCTGTGTGAAGCACCCAAGCTGTTCCCAGCCCTAAGGGGAGGCTACAGGGGGAAGCATCTTCTCTACAGCTTTTGGGCCCATGTAGCTGTTTTGTAGTGCACTATCTTTATGTCCCTTCTCACTTAGTCAGCCTTTATCCATTCTATCCTTTTACTAAATTATAACTAGCTCAAGCAACTTTAGACTTTCAATGCCACTGAAAATTTCAGTGCATGCCTAAAACCTGTATTTCAGTAACTATGGTACATACAAACTAAGATATAAACATTTGCTGCCCTTAAAACTCCCAGTTGCTGGAGTCAATTTGTCTCTGTTGTTGCTGATCAGTATTTCAGCCACCATTGTGGAATATGTAACAGAGGAAAGTGCTTGGAAGGAAACAGCAGGGGATCAATTGCAATGGAAACCATGTGTGCTGGAGGAATAATATTTACCTAAATGTGTCTATCACATCTTCCCAAAGGATGCTGCTTTTAGGAGAGAATGGATATGAAAATGTTGCCTCCATAGATAAAAGTTAGGAATATCATTTTTTTAGACACAAACTTTAATACTCTTAATTAATTCCGTATTGTAATAACAGAGATAAAGCCGCATCCATGAAGGATAATACCATGTACTCCAAAGATATAAACCACAGTTTAATAAATAGCAACAGATGCTGCATTACTCATGTTCAGTATGTTTGCACAGACGTTTACATGACTGGTGGCTGCATGACAGATTGAAAAGCAGAGTGAGGGAGACAGAGCCCAGCAATGAAAAAGCAACTCCTTGTGCATTAGGCAAGGTTCAAGTACCAATGAGTGTCATACTTCTACTTTTACATGGCACATTCTGCAAAGTTTGATGCTCTAAACAGCTCTCAGATGAAATTTCAAATTAGTTTGGGGAAAGAAAAGGGGAATGTGTCACAGTCAGCTAGAGGCCTAAATCACATATCTGGATTAACACGGATTTCTGTAAGGGCCCCTATAAATTAGTGTACCAAGCACTGAACTTCGTGGCTAGAAGTCAGAGCACTTTGGTCCTACTGGGTTGAAAGAGCTGGGTTTGGGCTCCAGTTTGAGGAATCAGTGAAGTGTAACTCCAGTATCCAGAATGGCCCCTCATGATGGATTGGTAGGACTTCAGAGTGGACCATTCCTGCTAACTGTAGTACTTGGAGCAATCTGCCCCCTTGGTTCCATTTTCCCAGAGTACCAACGTGTCACCACCAGCAACGTGGAGGTAGGAAAATTCACAAAGGAGAATTTTATGAGAGGTAACTGTGAGCCCCTCTGCCTCCTCTGCAGCATCTACTTACTTCAGGATGGTGGATTTTCCCTGAATTATAGTTCTTGGCTAATGGGAGAATGTATCATTACATCAAGCAGGTCTGGGTGTACCAAGGATGGGTGATAGCTGGAGGGAATGCTGTCAGACTCCTCTGCTTGGAATTCAGCTCCTTTCTCTGTGTGAGAGCTCTAGGCAAGGGCTTGTGCTTTAGGGCCTTCAGACCCTCAGCCTGCCCAGCTGGCCAACCCAGAGGGCAAAAGTGCTAGGTTCACTGGTAGAGAAGAGTTCTTGGCAGAGTTCTGGAGGAGATGGAGATGCTGATAGTATTTTAAGAAATATATATGCTTGGACTTTCTCAGCATGAATTTATGTCCCTTCAGTGCACCCACTGCCACAACTGCCTTATCCTCACCCACTCCCAAGGACCACAACCACTATTCTCCCCAGTTCTCCTCCAATCTAGACCTGGTGCCTGCACACTCAGGTCTCTCCCTCCTGTCATTCACGCACACCCCCGCTCCTCATGTGCCATCCTAGCACACCCACTTGTGAACTCCTTGTAGACCCACACCCTCAACATCCACACACGGCCCCACTGCCTCTTACCCTTGCAGCCAACACATAGAATCACAGGGAATCACTGAGGTTGGAAAAGACCTCTAAGGTCATTGAGTCCAACCATTAACCCAGCACTGCCAGGTCCACCACTAAACCATGTCCCTAAATGTCACATCTACATGTTTTTTGAACACTTCCAGAGATGGTGATTCCACACTTCCCTGGGGAAGTAGAACCACAGAGGGCTGAGGAGCCCCTATTTCTATACTGTCAGAGGTGAAATAGCCCTGTGTGTAGCAGGAGGCCACATCTGAAAGGTGCAACCACAGAATCAGCTTGCCTTTGATTTGTAACCTCTCTTTTCATTTACCATCGATGGTTTCTAGATTAGCAAGTGCTAAATACAATGTAGTAATAGCTTCCTGAAAAGCAACCAACATTTAAAGCCATGCATTAAAACCACATTGCCTTAACTACATTGTATTAGTCACATGGTGTATCACACCTTCCAAATCCAAGTCTAGACAAGGCTTAGGAAAATGCAAATTCCTACATTATGTTACGTTTATTGGTATTTAGCCTTAAACCTCATCAAAATCAATAGGAGTCTCAAGTGGACTTTTTGGCTAATATCTGTTGCCCTACTTACAGTACTGGAAATGTAAGATACAGGCTCGAAATGAAGTTAAACACCAGCAACCCCCAACATTACAAAATAAACACCCAAACTTTCAAATTCTTGTATCTGTAAGTTATATCTCCCACATAATGTCTTTAGCAAGTGAATTGTTTTTCTTTGCTGGGAAAAACCCTGCTGCAAATTCCCTCACTACTTCAGATGACAGATCAGAGAGTTCAGGTTTAGATCAAAAGCTTGATAATGAAACCTAGGGACACAACTTTATCATCACAATGTGTAGCTAGAGAGGTGGTTTTTGAATGTCTTGGGAACACCGAGGTGCAAAGGAAATTCTCTTGGACCTCCAATGGACAATGTCAAGAAATATTTTGGCACTGCTGCTGTGTCCTGTCCAGGGCTGTTCCTCATTCTCCTGGGAGGGAGTCATGTACTCCCACTCCTAATTAATCTTGCCCTTGTTTGTTTGTTCTGATTCTTTAAATACACAAGAAACAAACCATGGTCTCTCCCAGTGGAGCTAATGCCATGGTTTGTATTTTTCTGTTCTTGACGCTTTCATTTTGTCTAGCAAAACTATTGTTACATGACTGTATCAATTAACATCACCGCTGAAGCAAAGCAGTGGCACCAACCTAAATTCACTTGTAGCCCAAAGGTGTGTCAAACCCCAAAGTTTTACTGGGATAGCTAAAGAGCAGTTCAAGGCCTACTCTGGAACTGCTTAACCATTGAAACTGGTTTGTTTGCTTGCTTGCTATATGGAAACAACAATTAAAACCTCTATCAAGACCCTTATAAATCAGCAACATATCATTTGATTCACCCAGAGAACCTTCAGCAGAAGCTGCTTTCAGTACAGAATAATTAACTTTTCCTCAAAAAAAAAGTAATAATGTTTAAGAACTGCGTCTCATTAAATAGTTTTCAATTTTATTTAAACTGAGCCCTTCATCTCTGAAAGAAATCTGTGAATCGGTGTTATTTTAACAGTGCTTCCTCCATCTTACCAAGACAACACAGCAGCATAAGGATTAGTCTCTCATCCTCACCTCCTGTTTTCCTGCTGATAGTGGCTGTCATTCCATGCTAATGGAAAAGCCCATGTGCACATGCCAGTGATGCCTCCAGGCAGAGGGAAGATGGTCTGCAAAGCCTCACTGTGAAGGACCCTGCAGGATGTCACCACGGCTGTCAAGGGATCTGCCACCCTTAGGCAGAGGAGATGGACACAGCATCCCCCTTGTCACAGCACCTCGCAACATTGCCCTGACACTGCCCCACCAAGAGATAAGACACTGGCTGCAGACAGTGGTCAGGCACTGCTGGGATGCATCTGTCCATGGGAGGAGGGTGGAGGCACCTCCTGTAGGGAGACAGCTCACCCATCACTATCTCTGGCAGCATGCATGGAAACAGAGCTCCTGCACCCACAGGGCTGGACTGGGACCAGCTCCCCATATTTTGACATCTTTTCAGCTCATGATCTGAAGGATCACTGTCCTAGGGCTGAATCTGATGGTGATGTGCTAAGAAATGCAACAGCCAGCATGTGCTGTAGCTTCTGTTTGAAATACAGGTATCAGGAATTCTTTGTTTGGAGCCATTGTTTAGCAAAGGAGCTTCATTCCTGCCAGTCCATAGATGAGCTATCTTGGGAAAGGGGAATTGTTCCCACGCCAGGAACCAAATCAAAGTTATACCTTCATCCTTAGAAGTGCAGTTTTACCTTGCCTGACCCTCCCATCCTCCGGAGGACCCCATGCTGGAGAGGATGGGCTTTGCATGCTCATGCACAGGAAAACAATAGAGAGAACAAACAAAACACCCCACCCTCTTCCACGTATGTAAGATCAGAAGGAGAGTGTAGGCTAAGCCCAGAGGACTGGATTTATGGTTTCAGAAAAACCTATTTATTAAAATGTTATGAAAGTTTTCCTCTCCTTTAAATGCATAAATATGCAGATGAAAGGAGCCATGTGATCTGGCCACTGGCCATGCTGCTGCAGGCTCAGTCTAATTATCAGCTGCCAGCTCTGCTGCATTTTAAGTGGTGAACATGATTAAAGATACACAGACAATTGAAGAAAGTTAGATCAGTTCTTCAGGCCTGCTTCTATTTTATAACCACATGGCAGCTTGGCCTTGAGACTAAATCTGCCCTTAGATGCTGAGGGAGAAAAGTTCTGCTGATCAGATGAGTTTTTTCAACCACAAGCTCCACACGCTCTTGAATTCATAATTTTCACAGCAAGCTATTTGCCAAGTCACACTGTTTCCCTTCCCCTCTTTAAGGAAAAGGGGGCTCTGAAGGGAGGAAATATGCAGGTAGGACCAGGTGTATGTGGGGGTCAGACACTGCAAAAGGGTGGCCAAAATATTGAAACTCTCCCAACCAGAGAGGTGCAAACTTGTTTCAAATGAGTTTTGAATCCAGCAGTTCCTGGAGCTTCTTCTCTCTCTTGGGACAGGAAATATCATCAAGAAACCCAGATGGTCTCATGCTTTTGGGGGAGAGCCACAGACCTGTGGGTAGGATAAGGAACTAGGTCTTCTCTTCCAGAGCTGCCAAGTTTTTGAGTTGAGCGTCATTGCCATTGCAACGACAGCAAGGCCAAACAGTCTGGCAGCATCTGTCCTTTTGTCATCTGTATTCGCCAGGGGACCGAGCCTGGCTCTGCAAAGTGACAGACCCATCAAATCTCACACACTGGGTGTGAATCTCACGCTGTGGGGTTTTGCCTCAATGCTTCCCACAGCTATGGCTGGGTCTTGTGCTGTCCCCAAGCCTCACCCCCATCCCAAGGCTCAGCACGGTGGATGCATCTGCTTGGCTCTGCCTGGCAGTTGCTGTCAAGCTGCACCATGCCTGGGGACTTGAAAAGTGGCAGGCTTCTGAGTAACTGGGTTCAATGTTGTTTCACAGCTTTCCAGAAAGACATGTCTTTTCAAAAGACAAAGATTTGGCTGTGTTTTAGCACCATTGCAAGTGTGGCACAGCTGCCCACACAGTCCTGGAAGTGAGCTGGCATCTGCACAGCTGCCATGGCCCACTCCAAGAGTGGTTGGAGCTGCTGCCTGCACATCCCTTGGATGAGCACAGCAGCTCCACCCTGCCTCAATCTGCTGGGTCAGTGCAGAGCAGAATCGTGCCCATGCATTCGTTATCTCCAGATGAGGCTGCTTCTCAAGTCAGGCAGCAGTTTGTGCTGGAAGGGTGCACCTTGCTTCAGCCTAGCCAAGACATCCTATTTCATGGATGTTCTGCTGTTGCTTCAGCAGAGTTTGAAGTTTCAGCAGGGATTTGAAGCTGCCTCAGGTATCCACTGATTACCTGTGCAGGTTCCCTGAAGGGACACCCTGCTTCAAGGCACCATGTGCATTCCGGCTCCCGAGCAGCCACTGTGGCCTTCCCGTGAGCCACCTTGGCTGGGGCTGTTGCCTGGGTGCCACCAAGCTGTGCCCCAGGGCGCTGCTCTGTGAGGAAGCTGTGGTTCTCCACAGCCATGTGGCCATGGCCTTGTGTTGTGGCAACACCAAGCTGTGGGTGCTGTGCCCAGACACCTCTGCCACAGCAGGGACATCTCACCAGTGTTTTGTGGGCAGCTACAGCAGAGGCAGCAGGCTTGGCACACCCTGTAATCAACAGAGAGAAACAGGCTCTTTCTGGGGCAATGCATTTGACACCTATTAGCTATCTACTCCTGCACAGGGTGAATTACACCCTCAGAGCACTTATTGATTATAGAAGCAGTCCAGGGTGATTAGTTCAGACACAGACTTGTGAAATGAATCCTACTCCAGGAGGCTGGTGCCAATACTTGTCTGTATAAGCTGAGAGGAACGGGTGGTGCGCTCCCTGTGCTGCTGGAAATGTGACTCTACCCTTCTGCTGAGCCAAGGTCTTCACATGTCGGAGGCTGGGGAGAGGGGAGCCAGGCTGTCTCCTTGCTCTCTGATTTACGAGCTAGATGCTAACAAAGTCACTCCATCCTTTGAAAAGGAGCAGCACATGAATGCATGTAGCTCTCTCTTTCCAAGACTGGGGCCTCCTCCAGTCTCTTGCTGATTTAACCATCACACATCCAACCAATACATCGAAGAGAGACAAAGCCGGAAGATAAAACTGATTATTAAGTCTCATACCTGGGCAGCCCCAATGGCCCCCTGCCCCACTGCACAAGTTTTGGGTTTTTAGCCTCCTTGTGTTATATTTGTCAAAGGCATAAACCAGTCAAAAAATGCATCTCCTCTGTGCCAAAGTTACGCTGTAGGAAGCCCCACTGTAATTTTGTGCTCCTCTCAAAAGTTTTCTATTTCACTGGTGGGACTGGAGCACTGCTGTTCTCAGATAGCCAAGGATCCCCAAAGACACAGTTTGTGATTACACATTTGCTAAGGTGGAAATTTGTATCTTCCCTATTCTGCTCACCCTGCATTGCTTCCCAGATCACATTCTCTCTTTTAGGAATAAAGTAGTGTTGTGCTCTGCTCAGTAAGGACTATTTCAAAACATAATCTCTTTCACTGTTTGACAAAATAAACATGCCTCTTCCTGGAGATTATTCCATTGCAAAAGATAAGCAAAATGGACCGGTTATCAGTGCTAACTCTCCTATAAAGGCCATTCCACACTGATCCAATACATATAGTCAGGCCACAGAAGTCTGTTTTTTCTAACACATTAATAATGCATAAACATGCTACTCTTTCTAGTCTCAGCCAGATGTCTCTGCATTATTAGCCTACTCTCACTAATATATTCCCTGGTAGAGAGAAAGAAGATTAATAACATGCAGAGAATGGCAGGAATATATATATTAATAATTCTCTGTTTTCTGTTCTCAGTATTTGTTTGCATTTAAACATGAGGATGGGGTGGGAAGGGGCTGCCTGTCAGCCTGCTGGTTCTTCCCTCTGCTCCTCCAGGGCTGCCCCTGAGGTACAGTGCAGCCGGGACTTCTGAGATCCTCTGCCCTTGAAGTCAAATGTTATCTGTAGATTTGCATCTCAACCCTGCTATCAACTTACTGTTTATCCACACTGCAGTCATATAATAGCATTCATTTTGGGTTAGTGAGCTGTTAAATGGATTGGTTCAGAGACTGGGGAAAAAAAATAGTGACTAGATTTACAAGCCCAATTCACATTTCAAAAACTCCATTTTTTTCAGCACAGGGGAGGAAAGAACACAAATAATTAAATTGGAGAGTGAGAACAAACAGAACTATCAGACTTTGGTCTGTCAAGCCAAAGCAGCACCTCATCACTGTCAAAAGAGTCTCACAAACCCCTTGTCTGCCCTTGCCTCTGTGCTGCTGCCAGGTACCTTGAGCTACTGCTCCCTGAAAACCAATTTCACCCACTAAAATGGCAGAAAATTTTCTGAGCAAAGAAATGAAAATAAGTATGTGAGGTCAGTGAGAACAAACTGGGTAGATAAGTGCCAGAGGAAGGGGGAGGTTGCTGAAGAGTTAGCATTTATTGGTAAAGAAAGGCTGGAGAATGGGCAGGGGGACATAGAAAGGACAGGAGAAAGGGTAGAGCTGTGGCAGGTTTGGCTGGAAGAACCATGGCACAGGAACATTGCCCATGTGGCTTTGTGCTCCACTAAAACCAATACGAATCTGTCTTTCCCGAAAAGCTTTACCACCACTTCCCCTGCCCTGTCCCCTGCAGCAGGGCTGCTCCACAGCCTGACAGATCAACAGGCATTGGAGACAGAAATGGACCTGAAGCAGGGGTTGGTGTTAAGTCAGGAAACTCCCTGCTGTGAACTTGTGGTGGCATGAGGGTGGTCTGGAGGCCAGGGAGGCACTGAGAGTGCGGGTGCCAGAACCAGGGAGCTGCCCCAAACCCACTTTTGCATCCATTGTCTGTGCAGACTGAGACTGATTCACCTGAATTAAGAAACCACCCTCTGGCTCTCCTCCCTGGGGCTGGGCCTTCCACCCTGAGGCTCGTGTGCATATAGCTGCTTCTGAACTGTATTTAATGGGACACAGAATCATCACAGAATGGTTGAGGTTGGAAGGGAGCTCCAGAGGTCATCTTGTCCAACCTTCCTGCTGAAGTAGGGCCACCTACAGCTAATAGCACAGGATTGTATCCAGATTTTTAAAAAAATCATGTCCAAAGAGTGAGATTCCACAACCTCCCCACAGAGCCTAGCTGCAATCACAATGTGAACAACACAAGTGCACATGTAAGCTCCCTACTGCAAGGGATTTCAGGGATGATCTCAAATTTGAACATGTGAGATACCGCATTTCATCACCATGCCTGGACTCCTATGTCAAGCTGTTCCTTTGTATGACAGGGCAAGTGAATATGCTCTGTCACATTGCTTTAAAATTGCTTTGGTTAGCACTGGCATGGTCCCCCTCTTGCCAAATGGAAATATCTCCCCAAATGGAGATACACCCTGAGAGGCACTCCCATCTCTCACACACTGCAGTGAGCCAGTTCAAGAGCTTACCTAGCAGAAAGCAATTCGTTTTTTTGCCAGGTCAGTTTTCTGCCAGTTTAGTTTCCTGAGCTGACTTACCCCGTGGTCAGATAAACATCACGCCAGCAACCGGGTATACAGGAGGGGCTGGGACAGCACACCAGATGAAACACCTGGTTAGTGATGTTTAACTGTTGTGCAACTACAGCTTGCACAGTTCATGCGAGTAGTAGTAAAGCTCTTGGCCTCAGAAACCCCAAATCTCTAGATAAAATACTGCACACAATGGGATTCTGCAGACCCATTAACTTGGATTTTGCAAGCATGGTGAGAAAGGCGAGGATGGCAGAAGTTCCAAGCCTTTTGCATGACCCCAACTATAAGAGGTTGCATGCATCTTCTTTGTGCTGACTCTTGGCCTGATTACTGATGGCAGCAATCTGCTCTCTCACAACAGCAACAAAGACAGCTATACCCTTCCTCAGCTTCCCCAGCTGTGGGGGCTCTGCCAGGCTGAGGTGGTGGCTGTTGGGGAAGGGGCTGTCAGGCACTGTCCTTGGTGAAGCCCCAGAGAAGGTCCCATGTGCCCATGGGTGCTTCAAACACTGGTTACTGCACTGCTCCATGTTGCTGAGGGCTTTCTTCTAAGGAAGGGCTGTGTTCTCCACTGGCCCTTGTGCTTGGTGTGACAGCCAGGCATGCAGCTTCCATGATGTCATGGGCTCACCCCAGCCAGCAGCCAAGTCCCAGGCAGCCACTTGCTCACTCCCCCACCAGTGGGATTGGGGAAAGCATCAGAGAGGTAAAAGGTAGAAAATTTATGAGTTGAAATGAAGACAGTTCGACTGGGGAAGCAAAAGACCTGTGGACAAGCAAACCACAACAAGGCACTAATTCAGTGCTTCCCATGGGCAGGCAGGTGTTCAGCCACCTCCAGGAGAGCAGGGCCCCGTCACACATGACAGTGACTTGGGAAGACAAACACCATCACTCCAAATGTCCCCCTCTCTTCCTCCTTCCCTCTGCTTTATATACTGCACATGATGTCACATGGTCTGGAATATCCCTTTGGTCAGTTGGGGTCCCCTGTCCTGGCTGTGTCTCCTCCCAGCTCTCCATGCACCTCCAGCTTCCCCACATGGCAGTACAGAAAGGAGAAAAGGCCTTGGCTCTGTGTAAGCCCTGCTCAGCAATAACAAAAACATCTCTGTATTACCAACCCTGTCTTCAGCACAAATCTGAAATAAAGCCCCACACCATCCCCTGGGAAGAAAATTAACTCTACCCCAGCCAAAACCAGCACATATGATCATGAGTCTCCTTTTGGCTTGTTTCACCCCGTAGTCACCCTTGCTGGTGGCAGCTGGTGGGCAGCTTTGTCACTGTGGTTCATCTTCAGACAGCTGCTCCCAGGACTGAGGGCAGCTGAGGCTCCCCGAGAACTGGCATGCTCAAAATCACTCGTAATGGGTTTCATTTCCTCACAAGACATTTAGAATTTGGGTCTGTGTGACACACGGTAAATACAAAAGGGATAAAAGCATGATGGGTATAAATCATTTTGATCATTTAGCCTTCTAACGGAGATGAATTCTTCCCCTCGTATGAGTCAGTAGAAGAGAATCCACAGCCCTGACTCAAGCCCACAGCTAAAATTTGTAAGGAAGTATTCAGCAGTTAAAACAGCCAGAACTCCAGGCCCCTCTACTAATTTCTCAAAAACATAAGGGGGAAAAAAAAAAGGGAGGTGGTGCCAGGACAGCTGTGGATTAACACTGGTGTACCAGATAAGACCTGGCTGGTACAGGAAAAGCACCTCAAAAGAGCTGGAAAACTGAAAATAGCACCCTGCACGAATGAAAGCAATAGGTGTTGTGATGCATAAATAGCCAAAAAGTGCTGGGATTTAGGAGGAACATGCCTTCTGTGCCCTATTTTATAGTCCGTCTTGTAGCAATGGCACCAGGTTTCCTTTTAATGTTTCCTGCATGTTAACAAAAGACACCTTTCCAGGAAGAGTTGCTGGAATTTCCAAATTCTCCTTCTGGCAGTGCTGGTGGAGGCAATGACCCCGAGCTGCATTGCTGCAGGCTCCCCTCCTTGCCCAGCTGGCTCAGCCCCACCGCAGCAGAGCTGGATGGAGCTACGCCGGCTCCATGCTCTGCTATTGTCTGCACAAGGAAAACAGTGCATGCTACGAAATTATTTTCAGATGATTTAATTAAACTGATACCAATCTCTCTAATGTAAACACAAAACAAGAAAAAAATGTATCCTTGCTTTAAATCCTGTGTAATGTAGCAAATGGATGGTAAACAGAAGGTCGAAGGGAGGTTCGAACTGGCTTGTGCACGCCTAAATTCGGAGGCTGCACGTAGTGTTTGATGTAAAGGCAGCTAAGTTGCTGCCTAGCGTTGACAGAAGGTAGGACAGCAAAAAGGCAAATTTGCAACAGTGAACCCAGTCTTATTATTCCTGTCGAAACTGCCAAAATTTCAGTTGTCTATGGATTTTAGTGTGAAATTAGAAAGTTTCCCAGAAAAAGTGGGAGGAGAAAAGAAGATGGTCCCTGTGCTGGTTTAACTGCATTTATCCTCGATCTGAGGAGTGCAGGTAGGGCAGCACAGGAGAAAGCCTGTGGGGGAAGAGCTGCTATGGATAAAGAGATGGGGTTGAAAGGAGGCAAGGCTAGGAAGGGGCAGGGCAGCACTGGCGATGCTTTCAGGAGAGGCTGGGCTGCCTGAGCTCAGCGGGTGGCAGATTGCCGGCTGGAAGGATGTAGTGGGAATTGTTGTAGATCCTACCCTGGGAATGATTACACTCTGGGAAATGCTTGTCACGTTTGTCTCAGGTGTGGGGCTAGGTATTTCAGCTATCCCCCCTCTGCAGCTTCCCTGAGACCATGGAGACTCTTTAAAAAGTACATATATGAACTGGAAAGCAGACGCTCACTGGCTTTCTGTTGCACTGTCTGGGATGAGGTATTGTGGGGAGCAATCACGCCTTGTTCCTTAAAGACCGTCTGCTGTGCTCTCCAGACAGGCACCTCTTGCCAAGTGCACCATATGGAAGTTTGATTCATCTACCAGACATGCCAGGGAATGGGAGAAGCCACAGGATAGGCTTCCCTGAGACTGAGGGAAGGAGAGATTACATTGCCACTGGTGTGGAAGTAGGAGGAGCACACAGGATGGGCTGAGAATGTTTGGTCAACAGGTTTCCTTGCCGATCATCCAAAGTAAATTATCTCACAGTGCTCATTACTTCTCCAGGTGCTGACACAATGCTGGTGATGGGTTTGGTAGGTCCTGCATGCCATCTCTCGTGTAGCTCTGGAGGAGGAAGAGGATGCTCCAGTGGGGCTGCTCTGCAGGCGTCAGCACTCAACTCCTGCTGCTGTGTGTTGTGCCAGCTTGGTCCATTTCCTGGACACATTATTAAGGCTTGAGGTAGAACTACAATGTGCTATCCCTCGCCAAGCTTCATCTGATTCAGTGAACAATGTGGTGCTTCTTGTCTTCATTTTCAGGGCAGATTTGGCAGATACAGCTGCCACATTGCTATCAGCCCGTGGCATATCCACGTGAAAATTCAGAATCAGAAATGAGTTTCTGCAGTCCAACCAATGAGAAACAGGGGTTGTTTGGGGCAATTTTTTTATTTGCTCTAGTAAGTGAACTGAAAATTTACTAGTTCAGATGATCCTAACTTGCCCGTACAGGCAGTCACCTACCATCACCCTATAAGTTTGTAGCAGAGCTAGATAAAAACACCAAACGCCTCAAGGTATTTTTGCTGTTTCCCAGACTATGAAAAATGCTCATTAACTTCAGCACGGAGCAGTGCTGGCAGTGGCTGCTCAGCTCCTGACTCACAGACATCTTGTATTCTTGCACCATGAGGCATGGAGAAAAGAGATCTGTCTACAAAAGATTGGGCAGGTATGACAGATTTCTGGTCTTAAACCTTATTTGTGAATTTACATTTTATCCCCATTGCAGGTGGGGTGTTCAAAAGACCCTGATCTTCTTGGTAAACTTAACACTTACAGTACAGAACATCTACTATAGTAACTGGTTATGATAGAGAAGTCATACCTTGTCCTGCAATAAAATGTGGAGAGAGCATCTTTGCTGGGGAAGTCATATGCTTACTTAAAGTCTACAATGCAGCTCATCAGAGGAGTCATACAATTAAATGATTTCACTCTTCCCACCTTCCATTTAGCAATCAATGAAAGTTCTCCCTTCAGGGAAAAGCTTGATGGGGGGGAGCTCTTGGCCCATTGTTTTGCCTGGGGTGCCAAAAAGAAATACATCATGATTTATATGTTAATGAGGAATTCTTGTTAGTCAGTGCATTCTACAAGGTGTTGCAATGGGGGACTGGGAGGTTGAGCCATCAGAGGAAACTAATTCATCATCAAAGTGAGACAGGGAGCTCCCTGGTGAGAGCTGTAAATAGGGCATTGGGAGAGTGACAGAGCACTGGGTGGCATGTGTCCCCCCCATTAGCACTCCCACTGACAGCCCTGCCACTGCCAACTCCCGGGCTCCAGCCCATGCACATTATTTATAGAGCATTTCACATTCCTGGTTGGTATCCAGTCGATGTTGGTTTCAATTAGAATAAATGCTTATTGATTGAGGGGAGATGGGCCAGCTGATTAGCTCCTTGGGAAGCAGAGCACGGTTGGCTGAGGGCAGGCTGGGCTCTGCAGAGAAGCAGGAGTGCATGGGGATCTGAAAATCTGTCAAGGAGGAGAAGTCTTCTAGATTAAATCAATTCATTGAAGAGTCCATCTAATAAAGATAAGCGGCTAACTTCATTAGGGAATTAATGATAGGCCTGATTAAAAACCGCTGTGGGAGCCTTGTTGACTTCAACAAGCTTCGGATCCAGCTCAATATTTGCCTTGAAATCACAGTTCCCCACCTCTGATTAAGCTACTGAACGCTCTATTCCTACAGCCGGGCAGTGTCCGAGCAGGCACACCATGTCTTACTTGAACTAAGAAGCATCTAGAAATGTCCACTCAAACAACTGTATGTATATTAAGGAGGGAATATATATATATATTTTAGATACTATAGAGAAGAATCTTAGCTGGGCAGATAAAAGCTCCAGGAGCAGGAAATCACAGCGCATCATCCCTTCCCCCGCCCGGCGCGCACTGTCAGGAGCGCAGCGGGATTTGGACGCGTGGTTGGCTCCGCCGCGCGCTCGGGCACCCGGCACGTTGGACTGGCCGAGAGCCCCACGCCACGTGTGACACACCCCGCGGGTGTCTGTACACACACGGCTCTGCTCGGGGTCACGGCGCCGGGCTGCCCGCATTTATTACGGTCACTCGCAGGCGATTAGGCTGTGAGGACGGCCCCCGGTGTGCTGCGGGGAGCCTGGGGGGGTCCCGGCCGCTCCCTCCTTCCCGCAGAGCCCTGCCCGGGGGCTCCTGCGGTCCCCCCGGTCCCGCAGTGAGGGGCTGGGGCACAGCCCCGCTTCCCGTCAGGAGAGAGCGGGAGCCGCCCGGGTGCGTGCGGCAGCGCTCCCCTCCTGCGGCCGGCAGCGGCCGGTGCAGCCGGAGCGCCGGGAGCCCGGCCGCTCCTGCCCCGGGACGGCGGGCACGGCACGGCACGGCAGCTCTGAGCAGGACAGGGCAGGCGGGCAGGGTAGCTGGGGATAGCTACAGAGCACTGAGCAGAGATGGATGGGGGGAGCAGTTACATTTTAAAACAGTTTTAAACTTTACATTTTAAATTTTTTTCCACTTTCACATTTTCTTATTATTTATAGAGTCCACATCCCTTTAGGTTCACCGCCAGTCTGTACTTGAACCAGTGCTGTGATTTGTGAGCTTGGGCAGGGATCTCGAAGTGGCTGAGCTACCGGCTGCAAAACCTTCTCCTGGTGTGACTTTTCCCGTGCTAGGGACAGCATGACCTTGCTAAGCACAAAATGCTCAGTGGGATCACAAGAGAAAGATTTCAACATGAGTCTCTAATGCTGATGAATCCACAGGAACAGCTATTCTGTAAATGATTAATGAGTCTCTCCATTATTCATGCCTGTGTCAGGTGCTGCCAGGGGAAGTCCCGCTGCAATCTGCCATTGCCTGCCTGCTGCTTCACCAGAGCTGCTGCTGCCACAGGTGCAGGTGCTTGTGCTCCAGGGATGCAATTTCTGGGCAGTTTCACTTTGCAAATACCAGATGAAGCATCAGTGGCACATAAGTGTTGCTCAGATACCACTGCCTTTTTCTGGGTCTCTTTTGCCATTAGTGGATATGTTTCAATGTTTAACAGAATCAGGACATTAATTAGCAGCTTCTGTGGTACATCATGCAGCACACAGACTGAAGGATGATAATGGTGGTTCTAGTGGTTAAAATCTAGTAAAAATCAAATTAACGAGAATCTCATCTACCATTTTGTCTGCAGCCACAACAATAAGGGAGGAAATTCCTCTGGAGTACACACACATAGGAGGAGTCAAATCATTTGAGCAGGACTTCCCCTCAGCTGCAGGATTTTCTCCTCTAGCCTAAGCCTTGGGAGGGGATGCAAGGATGCTCTGCCCAGGAGGGACATTCGCAGCTCACCACCATAGCTCTCCTACCCTGCAGCCGGAGCTCTAATTACCCACATCATTATCTCAGCCTGCCCTCCTGGAAATGTTATCACAGAGTATGGGGATTCGCTGAGAACTCCTTCCAGTGTAGGACAATGTAATTATTATTGCCATCAGAGAAGAGAATGACTAATAAGGACCTTCAGAGCGCATTTCTTTCATCCTTCACTCTGTGGCTTCAAAGACAACTTTAAAAGGCATAATTAAGTAGCTCAAGTGTTAAAACTGCCTTGGCTCTTTTAGTTAATTTCTTTCCAATATCAAGACATAAAGTGGACAATAATTTCCCAGCAGGCCAACAGCTCCACCCTTAATGAGCTAATGGATCTTACATCTGCCCACTCTCATGTTTTGCTCTTGCGGTGCATTTTTACCTGGTGATCATTTTTTTTCCCCTGCTGATTCCAGTGATATTGCCCAGAGGTGACTGGCCCATTTTCATTTCACTCCAGCCCCTCCTTGCAGAGTAGCTCCTCACAGCTACAGCAGAATGCTGGATTTTGATGACTATCTGCTTGAGAGATCAGTTTGATTAGGCAAGAGATTTGAATGAGCTGGCATGTTTATCACTCAGCACAGATTTATTCAGCTGTTTTGTAGAGCAAAATGGGATGTTCTTCAAGCCTTTCTGGGCCTACAGAGGGAAAAGCTGGACATAGCATTGGTGACTATGGCAATTTCTTTCATGTTACCTTGACCAGCCATTCCTGATGTGATGCCACAAGCTGACACTTTTATGTTACCCAGCGTTCTTTGTTTAAAATATTCTATTTACAACATTTCCACATAGTGTAGAGTTGGGGTTTTGGTTTTTTGTTTGTTTGTTTGGGTTTTTTGTGTTTGGCTGGTTTTGTTGGTTTTTTTCCTGTAGAGATGACTAAACCATGGAGAAGTCCTGTGTAACACACCCATTAGGGTCTCAGAGCATGACCGTGGTGTCCTGTCCCTTCCCAGCTCACCAATGCTCACACGATCAGTTGACACCCAGGAGCTTTCCCAGCACAGCTATGGTGTAGGAGGTAGCAGGGAAAGGGTAACATCTGCTCTCCCACCCCAAGGGTTGCAATATCTCTGCCTCTATTAATAAGAAATAATGATTGCAGCTCATCCCTGCTTCTTTTAGTGAATTTGTCCTTGTTGTAGTCCCTGTAGTATCAATACCAACTTTTAAAAAACATGCGTAAACCTAAGACACAGCCAGACCCCTAATTCTCACTGAACTGATTTCTAGCCTTAATTTTAAAATATGTAGCTCTTTTCTGTTAAAGCAAATATATCTGCTTTAAGTTCTTTCTTCAGTAAAATGCCCTAAAACGAGTTACTGTAAATAAAAAAATTTGGAAGGTTAAAAAAAAAGGATGTTTAAATAAACCCACATATGCTATTCTGACCTTCCTGTATTAAAGTCAGGTTCCAAAAATAGCAAAGCAGGCGTCTGGTGTTCCTTTATACCTCTGTGTGTCAAGGGAGGCTGTTAAAATTGATGGAGTAATAGCAACATAAGGGAGGGATAATGAATTTGATTGGTTTTATTGCTTCACCCCGTGCTACTGAGAGGTACCAATCTGTTTGCAGAAGACATTGCAAGGTGCCTAAAGACCTCAGCCAATGTAATATTGAATATGGGGCAAACCTAATGAGCCTCCTAAATGATTAATTACACATCCTCTTTCCCATGCTGGAGACAAATTAAATATTTTAATACAGTAGTCAAAAGTAGGCCAGATATTTTGATGTGATGTGACAAAACCCGACTTTTCTGCTCCACAGGTGTTTGGATGGGGTTTTGAGCAATCTGGTTTAGTGGAAGGTGTCCCCATCCTTTGTAGGAGGAGTGGAACTAGATGATTTTTAAGGTCCCTTTGAACCCAGGCCATTCCATGATCCTAGGATTCTGAGCTGTCCAGAAGAAAAGCTCGTGTCTGCCCAGAGCAACGATGCTTGGTAGCAACAATATGAAACTTTGCTGCTCTTGGTGATCTCTTATCACCTGGTTATAAAGAACTCCTTAAAAGTGGATTTAGACAGAAACTAGCACAATCTTCTCCAAACAAATAACATTTATAAAACCACAAAATTTGTTTTTTGTTAATACTCCTTGTATTAATTACTTAATTCTTTACAGAGAGTCAGATTCTATGTATGCTTTTTGCTGAAACTGCTAAGAAGTAGGTGCCAATCTGAAAAAGCACAATAAATCTATGTGTATTCTTGATTTATACTCAGTCATTGCTATGATTAATGTAATAGATAGGTAAGAGAGGGAATGTAGCTTAGAGATGGGTGTACCTGCACCAGTTACTAAAATGTTTTTCAGTAAATCTAGTAAGATGATAATATTGGTAGCTTTAAAAAGAGCAGGTATACTTGTGAACTGTTGCATGAAGAAGTAAGCCAGTTATAACCATGCTCTTAGAATTGCAGAAAATTCATGTATTTATGCCTTTGGTTCATATGTATGTATGCCAGTGTGTTACACATACAGCATATAGTTTATATTTATATGCTATATACATAGTATGTGTATGTATGTGTTATATATGTGTTGCATACATGATATAACTCTGAAACAGGAAAAAAANNNNAAAAAAAAAAAAAAAAGTAATTTCCATAGGTCTAATGTTCAGCTGTTTAGAAGAATGCACTAGCAACTCCATCGTGTTCCAGGAGAGGGCAGTCGGATATGTCCACAGTGTTTACAAGCCATTTGTAAACCCGGAGCATATGTGGGGTCACCTAACAAATACGAACACTTATTTCTGCTTTCATGGCCTTACTGACTGCAGTTCAGACTAAAACATGGCCCTGAACTTTCCAAACCATCAGTCTGGGATCAAAAATGCTCTCCCTAATGTTACAGCCAAAGTTTTCACTGACCTCCTGAATGATGCCTCTTCCAGCAGCTCACAGACATTAAAGCATTGTATAAAGCCAAATTTAAATACTGTGGAGCGGGTGGTCCATGGACATTTCTCCTTAGCATGGCTACGTCAGGAAGTCTTGTGCTTGTGGAAGAAGGACTGTGTTGTACCTTTCTTGCAGCTTAAGCATCCCCACAGCAGGTGGGTAATAGCCCAAAGAGTAGCTACATCACTGGGAATAATCTGAAAGGTGCTATTAGTCTCTTTTGTTATGCTAATGGAAGGTGCAAGTCAACACAAATATTAATTGCAAACCTGTTCAGTCAAAGTGCTTTGCGCCAAGCAGGCAGGGTAGTACAGCTGAGAGGCTTTGTGTTTTATATTAATTAACTCAACAAGAAAAGCAATTGAAATGAAATGTTTTCAGTTGTGTTTTCCAGTGCTAATCATCAGCTCGTTATCATTAATCACACCAGAGTTGCTGTTCTTTTCCAGCAGGCGATAGAAGGACTTAGCAGGAGTGTGTGCTGGTGTATGATGAGAGTGGGGTGAATGCAGCATGGAGAGGAAGAATGGGGAGAGAAACCCCTTGCCCACATGGAGAAAGCCGAGCCCTGACACCAGATCCACAGCCATCATCACTGGCACTCAGCAGATGAGCAGATCCAGCTGTTGTCCTGACATTTCACCAGCCTGTGCTGCAGCAGTGTTGGGTGAATGTGCTCCTGGAGGTTGCATGGGGCCATGTTACCACCAGGCAGGTGGGTCCCAGCCCTCCCTCTCCCCATCATCCTCACAAGGCATGGGTGACTCTACAGGTGACACTGCACTCACAGAGATGCTCAAATCCTCATGCATGGTTGCCCTCTAAGGGCCAGTCAAGGCAATAGGACCTGGTTTGGTGGGGTCTCCTTTCCAGCTCCCTCCAGGCCTGCAGTGTGCAGCTTGCTTCACCTGTGAGCACCTCTGGTCCCCTCAGAAGCAGACACGGTGCCTAAATCACTCAACGGTGCCAAGCCTGAGAAGGCAATGGCAGTGACAGGGCTCTCTCAAAGCCCTACCCCAGTCCTAGGGGCCTCTCCCTCTGGGCACCATGCTAGGGACCTCCGTGACTCTCCAGCTGCGAGCCCAGCATCCCCAGGGTGACCAGAGCCATCATCCACTTAGCTATAAAAATGTAACACTTTGAACTCTTAAGGAAGTTCTTATAGCTTGTCACTGCCTTCAGTTCATTATTTCCCTACATCTTCATTTTTCCCCAGCACGAGGTGGCTGACTGGGAGAATGACATCTCTGTTAATTCCTGTAGCTTTTGGATACCAGATACAAATGGCCTTTTCTATCTCATGTTTCTGTTGACTTACTTCTGTGTCCTCTAAGCTCCCCATGTCCAGTACTGATGTGTCTTTCTCCTTTATGTGTTCTTCATCACTGACTTAATAACCTGTGTCACCTCACCATGGAGTTGTAGTAGTGCCCATGCTTTGAGAGTCATTTTGGAAACATCAAGTATCTATATAAGTCTCCAAATTTCAGTTTGATTGTTTCCCTCATTCTTGTGTGTTTTATATCTTGCAACATTTAGTACTGACAAAATCAATGATGCTGCTCAAAAGACCTATTTCCAGGGCTATAGATATGAGCTTGAAGCAGTATTTTGCTGTATTAAATTATATAGTAAGAGACATGTAGGTAGTGGATAACAAGGTGTGGATAAATCAGCCAAAAGAATTAAATCTTTCTTTGAAGGATCCAAAAAAACAAATTAAACCCAGATGCAATCTAGAAGGAGAGCCAGATAAAAGCCAAGTTTTGGCTATGATTTCGTAAAATCTCATCCAGTAGTTTGATCTTGCAGAGCCATCTTACGTCTGGGACTTTATAGAACCATAGAATGGTTAGAGTTGGAAGAGACTTCAAAAATCATGTAGTTCCAACCCTCCTGCCATGGGCAAGGACACTTTTCACTGGGCCAGATTGCTCAGGGCCCCATCCAACCTGGCAATGTATGTATACATCTGAGTCACTGGTCAGAAGAGATAGCCATGTTAGCTATTGCCAAATTCTAGATGAAATAGCTCAGTAAAATGCAAATGCAGATGATCAGCAGGATAAACCCTAGACCCAGAACACCAAACACGAAATTCTACTTTTGGGTATTAAAAATTCTCAGGGGAATGTAGTGGGTGTCTAACCAGGCTGTAAGTATTACCCACTATAAGGTATTGGCCCAGTACCCTGAGAGCTGGTGGCAAATCTCCCGCTGAGCTCAGCTCTTCGTTGTCCAGCTGCTGGGTGGCTGCCCAGGCCCCGGACAGGCAGAAGAAGAGTCTGTGCAAACAGGCTGGGCTGAGCCTGGAAATGGTCCCTGCCATGATGGCACGTGTTCCTGCGGAGACCCGCTGGGTAGCACTGCAGCACCACACGGCCCCTCAAACAGACAAACCAGGCTCAGCAGCCTCAGCTTCTACATGCCACAAAAATGATTTGAAAAGCAAAACCTAAATTCTTTCCTGCTCACAGCCTAAGATCCATAAATCAGTGTCTGAAAGCCCTTGGGATCCTATGGTTCAGACAACCTCAGTTCTTCCTGGAGTTAATGTCAGCGCATCTCCACCCTGCTGCAGGCTGACTTGCTGTGCGATAGATTCAGTACACATCGTATGAGCATGTGTTACGTCTGGTAGATCCTCCAGAAAGGTTGCCACTTCTGGTTCCCTTTTGTTTTTCTCCATTTGAATTGGTTAGAAAAAAACACAGCTTGTCCAATATTTGCTAAGTACATAAACCTAATTTTGAATTTGTTCCTCACATTTTTGGAGAACCTCTGCAACCTTGTCATAAAGAAAAAGGTAAATGACCATCATTGCTTTGAAAAACATGGAATAAATGATCACCAGAAATAGCTGTCAGGGATGACGGTGCTCAGGAACTGAAAACTCAACACATGCACTGGAGCACCAGCCACAGCCAGAACCTCCCTGTTTGGATGCCTGTGATGTATTTCAGGCTTCTTGGCTGTACTGTTGGATTCCACGTAACACTGGGGGTCAAGTTCACCCCTGGCGTAAGTTCAGTGAAATCAAATCATCTGCCTTTAGGTTACTGGTGCTGCACCAGGGACTAATTTGGCCCTTGGTGTTTCATTTCGATTGTATTCAGTTTGAATTAGCATTGATCATTTCACACAGCAGGCAGGCTTTACAAACAGGAGCTTTCTCTTCACCTCCTGCTGTGTGCGTCCCCGTGTGTCTTCTTCCATCCTTGAAAAATTATTCTCTTTAGTCCTATTGTATCTGAGGGAAGTATTCGTCAATGGAGAGAGAAACGTGGATTAGCCTCACATCTGCTCGCCTCCTCGCTATGGAGCGGGGTGAAGCTGAGGAGTTTTGCCAAGGGAAAGAGTAGCAGAGAGCACTGTTGATGTAGATAGAAGTAAAAAGTCTGCCCTGAGGATAGCTTGTCAAATGAAGCCTCCTGTGCCATTAATTACAGTTCCAAGGTGCAGATGAAATATGTATGTGATAGAAGAGATTTGCTTTTTAATGTATTATTTGAGCAGTTTTTTAAAGATACAGCATCGAGCTGAGCCTTCAGCTCATACACAGAGGGTTTTCTTTTCTTGTTGCTCATAGACTCTTGTAATTTCATTCCTACAACACAGAGAGTAGTTCTGGTTACACCTTCAAAGACTGACTTCTGCCTGGGAAACCTACAGGAAGACCTCTATCATTGACGGATTGTCTGTGGCCGCATCAGTTCTCACATCAATATCCAGAATCGTAAGAGTAATTCCAAAGTAATTTTGTTTGTTCCAGAATTACAACTAATTAAATGGAACTGCATACAAAATAAAAAAGCATACTGTGAAGTATAATTAGGCTCTAGTTAGTATTTTTGTGTTTCATATCAAAAGCGTAACAAGACCTTTAATGAAAACATACCATGACTGTACTGATTGTAGAAGCATCCCGAGATCTCGGCGAGGGCAGGAGCTCTGGAGTGTGAACAAGTTGTATAAGCCAGCTCCCACTCCAGGCAGGTTACACGAGGGAACTTTGCTGTCTACAGAGGGAAACTGAGGCAGGGAGAAATTTAATCTTTGATTAGTGTTAGAGAGGCGATCCCTGGCAGAGCCAGGAACTAAACTTAGCCTGCTGAGTCCTGGCGGCAGCAGCCCTTTCCCCGAGACAGGCTGCATTCCTCCCCCAAATACCGCAGAGCAATAAATAGCAACAAGCAGTGAAAATGGAAAGGAGAACAGGGAGAGCTCGGGGCTCTCCTCTGAGATTGGTGATGACCTGGCAAAGCAGTGAAATTGCCAGGGAGGAGGATTCACAGCTGGGAAAGCTGTGCCTCCCTCCTCTGAGCAGTGCAGGATGGGGACATTGGAGGCAGGAAGGTCAGGGAGGAAGGTAAAGATGATAAAGGTGGCTTTGAGAAACAAAGAAATATGTTTCCAGCTTCCTCCTGAAAGGGCTGAGCCCTACAGAGCTTGGGGTCAAGCACAGCCCCATGGGTGCAGGGTGTCTGTGGGCAGGCTGGCTGTGGCATGGGAACAGACCCTGAACCCCTGCAGGGCTAATGAACACTGCCTTGCTTCTTGTTTTTCCTAGCTGCTGTGACTCCCTTTTCACACCCAGGCTCTCTCTAGCGTCCCTAGCACATCACAGCAGTCCCCCATGGCCCCTCCAGCAGCCCCCACTGCAGTACTGCCTGACACTCCATCCTCCCATCTTGGACCGCCACCTTCCTCCCGTGTCCGTGTAACCCTGCCTGTGCCCCTGGCAGGGATAGAGGTGGCACATGCAGGGGAGCTCTGGGGCTCTGTGTGTGTTGCACGGCCATCCTGGCCACACACTGACTGTGGGTCACACTGCCACCTGCCTCTTCTCAGGCACCCTTAACTACTCCAATTTCTCCCCTTTAAGGAGTCCCAGCTGCTTTCTGGAAGCTGTAGGAACTTAAATGCCCTGTGAACCTCATTTTTACTTGGAACTAGTCTGTGGAGTGAAGATTTATTACCAAAGGGACTGTGTAAATCTTGTTTTTTGAGGAAACAGCAATGAAAAGGAGTATTTAAATGTCAAGAAAGCACTGGGACAAACTGCTTCTAGATGGGTGGATGGGAGTCTTGGTTATTTCAGTGCCAAGCACCATGTGCCTTTCCAAGGGCTTAACTTTTATCTGGCAAAGGTGTGGCTGGCCTGGCTGTGCCACAGGAAGAAGTGGGGAAAGGAGCCATGACCTTTTAAAAATGAGCAGCCAGATTTCTGAATGCATGTGTACTGAAAGGAAAAGCTCACTTTGCTTTCTCTCCTTCCCCTTCCCCCACTGAAAAACTCCAAGTAAAAAACTTCTCTGCAAATGGAAATACAATTGCCACATTGCCCTTTGCAAGAGAAACAACTTGACATTTGACCATATGTGGAATTTCCTTAGGTGTGGGCTCTGTTGCAAGAAAAATTTCTCTTAGGTTTCTACTGCTTTCTAAATTAAAGGAAAAGAATATTAATGGTGGTTTAATTTTCTCTGCAGCCTTTGGGCTTCTCTGGTCTACTCCATGCAAGTTTAACACCTTGTCATGAATAACGTTTTGTAGCTTTAAAGTATAATGTTGCAATAAAATATAACTAACTATGCACTGATACTGTACTTCAAGAAGGCCAGGATCCCTGATTAGTGCACATTAGCTGCTGCAGTGATGGCCTTGGGATGGCCCTTCAGCACATCTGGGTCTGCTCTAAGGAACATAATGATGATTTTTATGTGCCAGTCCTGTTGATTAGCTGCAAACCACATTTCCAGAGGCAAGCATTCACCTGCTACTTCTAATTCCTGACATTTCTGTGGATTAATAAAGTGATTGATGAGGAATGGATCTGGGATAAAGCAGAAATATTGGCTTGGGTTTGTGCTGAAGGGGAGTAAGGGCACAGTGTGGACAAGGCATCACTGAGAACTGCAAGAGGCAGCCCTGGGGCATGTTGAGAGGCAGAAACAATGCTGGCTGTACCCTGAGATGAGAGTTCTTAGGTTTGTTTAATTGCACGTGAAAATGCTGGGATTGGCCTCAGTGCTCCACTTAAGTGAGGGTGCAGTGCCTGTGTAAAGGAGAGGCAGAAGGGGAAATTCAGTCCCCACATTCTCCCTGGATGAGAATTGGAGAGGAAGAAGGAAAAATCAGCTCCATGTATCAAATTAGGAAATCGTAATGAAGCTTTTCCCTACAGTTTTAAAGCATAAAAGGTTTGATCTGGACTTCCTGAATGCCCCCAGCTCCTAGAGCAGGCTGGGACATTTGCTTATATATTGAAAGAAGCACTTGCTGCTGGACTGTTGGGTATCTCAAGAATGATTGTAAGATATTTCAGTCACAGAAGTGATTGCAGCTTACCAGAGAACAGCCAGGTGGACATCAAGCAAATCACAAAGCTGCCACAGCTCTGTGGTGATGCAGCAGCTGCAGCCAGGCTGGCAAGTGTCCAAAGGACACTCCTGGGCCAGCTGCAGCACTTTAGTACACTGAGGCAAAGGTTTTGGGTAAGTGAAAGGATGTCACATACTTAAAGCCTCATTTCCAGCAGTCCTGCAGCAGCCATACCTGCCCCAAATGCCAAGAGATCAGTGCCAGATCAACCCATCCCACAAAAATATTTTTTCCATACATTCCGACTTTTAATAAGAAAGGAGAATAGACGTTCTTACACTTTTCATGAACATTGAATGGAAACAGATTTTTTTTTCTCTTTTCTTTTTTATAACAATAAACAAATTAGACTTTCATGTTTGCAGCACTCCAAATGGAGATTGAGTGAGTTCTTTCCTTTGTCCCTTCCCTCCTGTGGAGCAGGGACCAGGCTCCCCTACCACCATGCCACAGACTCACAAGGTGACTCTAGTGAAGTCATTTAACCCCCTTCCAGGATTTCCCCATCTCCATGCTGGCATGGGGATTCTGATTCCCTTCAGGAGCCTGAGTGCCTGTCTCCCTGCGCTGCCTGGCTCAGCTCTGAGGCAGTCCCTGCTCTGCATCTTAGCCCAGGTTTCCCACCCCAAACCCAAGAGTCTGACCACACCAAGGCAGTCTTGAATTTCTTCATGAGATGGCTGGAGGTGCCTGTAGTGAAAAATATCAATATCAGAAACCCTAAACCAAATCTAATCTTGTTTTCAATGAAAACTGTTTGAAAAAACTACTTACGTGCTATTTGAGCAGTCACAAGCAAGCTTTCCTTTTACCCCAGCAACATGCCTCACCCACAATGAGACTTACAGAGGTTACTTAAGTGGTAATAATCTGCTTAATTCACTATTCCAAAGGAGTCTTGTCCTCTTTTCAGAAATTGCCAACAAGGTCATGACTTCCGTTAATTGTGGCTGTGTTTATTATAAGACGGAGGTGGCTCCAAGTGACTAAGGATGGAAACTCCTCCCAGATCATTCCTGCTGTCAAACGCTGGTGACAAATGTTTGCAGAAAAGCAAATGAAAGTGGGCTGTAAAGTGCACCACATTACAAACTTCATAGACACCCTAATGAATAATTTTCCCTGCTGTTCACCTCTGATTCCATTATCAATTTCTTAATCAATTCTGTCTCCTAGCATGGCAGGCCTTCACTGGGGACAGCGATTGCTTGCCAGTCCAATCAGCTAGACAGATGGTCAGCTAGACAATTATCAGATCAGATCTCTCTGGTGCTCTATTTCTGTTGCTGGTCATTCCCAAAAGCATCGTTTGCTCCTGTTCCAAATGTGGGATGAAAGCCTGGTCTCTTGGTTACCTGTTGTGGCTTACCTTGTCCGGTAACAATTTTAACATCTTATTTTCAGCTTGGTGAAAGCATTTTTCTATGCTTGACATAGCACTGAGCAGGGAGAAAGTCTTGGAGATGAGAGTGAAACTGAGATGTCATTTGTCTGAAGGTAGGACTGTGTTTGGCTGTTGAAAACATTCTGCCTTGGTTTTGTGCTGTCCGGGACTGCTTCTAGTAAAGCTAGGTGAAGGTGTGGTCTCTCTCTGACCTGCAGTGGACAGAAAATGTTTTCACTCCCTCAAAACAAATTTCAGAGTTCCCAGGATGAGCCAATAATTCAGTGTGGCTGACACCTCACTTTACTTTATCACCGAACTGATATCCTTGATCACGGGCAGCTGCAATTAGTCCCCAGAGCACTGATAGTACACACTGAACAATGTGGCTTTTGCCTTCCTAAAGGATGACACTCTGCCTCTGTAATTGCTCTCGAGATTTTCCAGCTCTGAAGCCTTTGTCAGCTAACCTTGGATATACAAGCTGTCTAGGGAAGTTATTGATTCCTCTCGTCTCCAACTCCTCTCTGCCCAGTTAGAGTGATTTATAGGAATTTTGGTAGGAACCACAAAAATCCTGGCAGAGCTTATTAATCTGTGAATCTTCTAAAGACTTCCATCCTTGCAGAGACCATCTGTTTGCCTGAGTGCTATTTTTGCAGGTTTGCAAGACTCTCACCTTCTCCTCAAACCCACCACATGATACTGTAATATTTACATTCTGGGCTTGGCACTTTTTCCTACCAGATCTGTGCAGAGCAAATGCAGCTTTGCTCATCTGTGCAAGACTCAAACCCAGTAAAATAAATGGCAACAATGCCCTTAAAACCAAAAGCAGCAAGATCAGACTGAATCATATAATTTCTCTTGGCTTTTTATGTTCACTGGGAGACCATTCAGTAACACCTGAAACCTCTGCAGAGGGAACTGCCAATAACTGTAATTACAGTGTGAAAATCTACCATGTATTGGTGGGAAAAGAGCTTTGGCCTGTGTCCCCTGTGCTGGATGACTCCTGCAGAGCTGGCCAGCAAAGAGCCACTCAGGTTTGTCAGCAGATGCCAAAAGCTGTGCTCATGCTGTTGTTCTCACCTTTTCTCCATCCTTGTGCAAATGCATCTCACTTGAGCGCCATGGCAGGCTCATTTTGGCTCAGTGTGCCAAAAGACATTGTCAGCGAGAACAGTGGCAGCTCAGAAGCCAGTTTTATCTTTCAAATGTAGGTTTTTTTGTCTCTTCACATCGTTGTAGTGGCCTTTCATAGCTCCCCCTCAGAGAATATAACCTTTTATAAATTAGATGGGATGAAAATGCCACCAAGATTCAGACTATCAATTAATTTCTTCTTTAAGATAAATCCTCTTCTGAATCTTTTATCTTATTTTATTTACTCTATATTTGCACTTTTGCATAAAATGTTCTCTCTCTGAGCCAGCAATTATCACTGGTAAAGTTCACATTTCTTGGAGATAGCTGGAATTTCTTCCCCATTTTCCTTTTGAATGTGCAAAATTATTTTCCCTGCTGCTGGATTGGCGTCACCTGACATAGTTAATCTTCTAATCTTCTCTCTGGGGTGACATCAGAGGAGATGATGGAGACATTTCCTTTCTTGAATACAAAGCTCAGATTCAATTCTTACTAGGGAAAATCGTGCTAATAACAAAAAAAAAAATAGACATAAATGCAAAATTATGACATATCTAGTTATTTTGTGGGGCTGCTATTCCTTTTGTATTTGTTGCTTCCTAGAGGGCTGTTTTAGCTGTCAGCTGTATCTTGCTTATTTTTACTCACTCTTCCTTCTCTGAAAGAACCCACATGAGATCTTGTCAGAGCATCAGCTCGTCTTGAAGTTGCATTATTACACTCCCCATCCATCAAGTTGAAATGTGAAGAGAATATGTCAGAAAACACTAATAGAATAAAATTCCAATTATTGGGACTTGCAGGTTCTGCGTCTCGCTGAGCCTGGTTGCTTTTCCTTCTGCTGATTGCTCTGTACGAGGTTAAAGCCCATCTGACCAGCAGCTCATTTCTCTGCTGCAGGTACTCATGGCACAGCATTCCACTGGCCCTGGATTTGGCCTTCTGATCCCATAGGTACATCTGGGACCTCACCATGGCCCCATCAATGACTCAGGAGACGCGGGGCTGACAGTGGGGCTGGTGGTGGCCAGCCAGCACGCTCCTGTCTTGCTTATCCACACTTTAAGTGGGTGCAATTCAAAAGCTGTGGTTAATTTTACCCTTTACATTAGAGGATGGAAAGGCACATTCTATCCCCATGACTGCAGGGCTTTTCAAGGGGGAAAAACCTGCCTTAGCTAACAAATTCCTAATGTTTTGGGCTCTTCAGTGCTCTGAGAGAAGGTCGTCCACATCCTTGTGCCAACCTGCTTATATCAGCCTGCAGTTTCTCTTCTAGCCCTGTCCTTCCCCTCCCCCTCCCAGGCTGTGAATCCTCCGTACCCAACAGTCAGAAATCTCTTCACATGGCAGGAAAAAACCCAAGGGAATTTGCATAAATTAGAAGGGAGAAGCACTTTTCAGCCATTCTCTCTTTAAACTGCGTGGAAATCACACTGATGGGAGATATAAATGCCTGCTGAAGCGGGCAGTAAGGCGCTTGCCTCAATCTCGTGGAAAATTGCAGATTTAATAATCAGATCTGACTTGGTTAGCTGAAGAAATAATTCTCGCTTCTCATGATTTTCCTCTGTCAGGAGAGAGAAAGATAGAGGGAAGCAGAACAACTTGCCCATGCCCCTACAGCAGTGCTGAGCTTAGCAAAGCCCTTCCACTGGCAATGTCAGCAGGCAGCCGGACTCTGGCAGGGCCTGAGACCCCACAGTGGGAAGCGCAGCTCCCTGCTTTTCCTGTGAGGTTTGGATGAGGCTGGCTGTGTCCGTGGCTGAGCTACAGGCAAGTCAGCAATATCAAAAGCCCTGGTCCAGCTGGGAGCATTCCAGTGGACCAGGCTCTTTTCCCGGTCAGATTGCTGAGTCAGTCAGGTCATGGGGAAAATTATGACCTCCCCATGGGATTAAAAATCTTAAAGCCCAGATACTCCAGGATATTTAGGCACTTAAATCAGACACGGATGAGATGGGATGTGTAAACACGTGGATGAGAAACGAAGTCCCATGACATGTCTTACTCATATAGGTGACAGTATTTGAGCACAAAGGTGACCATGTATTTGTGCCATGGTAGGTGTCCTGCACCCAGGTTTCCCTAAATATGCCCTCTTTCCCCAGGCATATCAGCTCAGCTCCAGGGGTTTTGTATCTCAAAAGACTTTTGCACTGTCAGGACTGGTCTTGAATATGTCCAGGAATGGACATCCAGGACATTCCCGGGCACATATTTCTCCCTGGAAATCTCCAGAGAGGGATATGGACACCATAGCAACTGCTTGAATATTTCAAGATACATCAGGAAAATGTAACTGTCTTCTACAAGAGACTAATTGGTCCAGGTAAATCTTTAGGAAGTTCTCCAGTGACTTCCTTCCATACATTGCATTTACTACCCCACTCATGGTACTTGTCACGGATACATGCAGATGGTTGTCTCTCAGGGAGTAGAATGAAGCAGGGAGATTTATAACTGGTTCTCTCTGCATGTTGAGGGATAAGCATCCTTTGGGTTCCTTGGAAAGCCCAAGTGAGAGCAGGTATTGGCAAATATTCAGCCCGTTTCACACATTAGTTTAATACCCACTGACGTGCTTTATTTCTTACCTTTTATTGTTTAGTTCAATTTTCAGCTTTTGCATTTTTTGCCATGACAGACACCAGGCTTATTCATAAATTCCACAACTTTCTCTGTCAGACTTAAAATTTCCAGGCTTGGCCTTTCTCCAGGAGCAAACATGACTCTTCTCTTTCCAGGATGAGGAACAAGGGAAGTTAAAAGACATATTCTGTTTTAATCAAAGAAAAAAAGAAGTCATATAATTTATCAAAACCCAGCATTATAACTAAAGTATCCAGGGATCAAAGCTAATTTTTTTATTACAGTATCCACATCATAAGAAGGTGTTTGTTTGTGAGTATCATTGTAAGAATTAGGTCTGATCTGTTCAACTTTTGACCTGCTTTCGTATTTCACTGAAGAGCTCTCCTAAAGCCAAATCCTAGTAAGGGCTCTGGCAGATGAGCTCTTGCCGACTTTGCTGTGATAGTTTAAGATGTATTTGTCCTCCCCCCTTCAATCTGCTCTGCTGGCTTCTCTGCCCCTCTTCCAGAAGATGCTAACCACCTGCAGCAGATGTGGCCATGGACAGTGTAACCGGGGTTACTGAGGCAGAGGTTTCTTAAATTACTCTCGAGGAGGAGATAGAGCTGAGACACCAGTCTGTGATTTGGTGTGCCTTCCCTGCAGGCACTAGTCCAGCTCTGCTGTAGGGCTCTAACCTCTGGTGGAGGAGCACCAGCACACAGCTGTGAGAGGTAACTTCAAAACCAGCTGCAGCGGTTTGCTCCAAACACAAGGAGGAATGGTGAGCCCTTAATCCTGCAAATACTTACGCATGTGTTTATAACTGTGAGCAGTTCCAGGAACTTCAGTGGGGCTTGAAGTTAAATTGGCACGTAAATTCTTGCAGAACTGGGAGCCTGTATTTTCACAGGGTCGACCTAGGAAAGCTTTGATTCTCACACATTGGAGCAATATGTTTCTGCAGTCAGATGACACTGCAAGAAAAGTCCCCCAGTGTGGTTCAGGCCTTCTTCCTTTCCCAGATGCATACTGAGATCAAGACCAGACACCTCCCTGACTGCCAGAATAGCTAGTGGCCACTCCTGTGGGCAGCAGCGGGATGGAGAGGTTAAGCATGACGCCCTGCACTTCTCCTCCTTGTACAGCCTCTTTGGCAGAGAGCACAGCCCCAGGCTCTGTTTCCCTCAGAGCTGCCCTCCAGGTGAGCCTTACACCGGTATCTCCATGTATCCTGCACGAGCAGATCAAGAAGCAGGCACTGACAAGGGCTGCCCCAACAGAACTGTGCCAACAGATCCTCATGCTGACCAGCCCCAGTGGCCACCAGACACTTCTGGCTCTGCTTGCCCAACCCTGTGTAGGCAACCCGAGGAATGGCTTTGGGAACATGTTGCAATTTACTTTTGCAGCTATTTTAGCTTCTTAATCAGTGGCCTGACATCCTGAATTGAATCCATGGCTAGCTGTGCTGCTGAGTAACCAGCAGAGGCTATTAAAAGGCTTCTCTTCAGAGAGAGAGACCAGGCAGACCCAGCAGTGTCAGCCTTTGGGTGCTTAAACTGAAGCATCTGAATAAAAACAGCCCAAATTTTTCAGAGGTGCTGGGCACACTGAGCTCCAAGTATACTTCATGTAATTTATGCGGTTTTTTTTCTTCAAGGCATTTTGAAGAAAGGTATTCCCAAAGGCTCATTTCCCCGAGGGGCTGTCTCTGGCCACGCGGTCTGGACATTCTTCCCAGAGAACCCCCCATGGAGCCCCCATTGCCTCCTCCCAGCCCTCCCTCCGGCTGTAGCTCCAAAACCTCGACATTTGGGAAAGGCTCAGACACCAAAGGTCTGAGTCAGGCAAAGCCCTGACTGTTCCTGACTGTTCCCAGGAGAAGAAGTGGCAGCAAATCACACTCCCCCGCCCCGGGTGCTGAGGCTCCCACCAGGTCCTGCACATCTCTGCCAAGCCCAGCCCGGCTCTAACGCTGCCAGAGCCTTTGCTTGCACTTCATTAAGGTGCCTAATGAGCACACCAGTGTGCAGGGGTCCTCTCCACTGACTGTGCGAGTCTGGAAATCTCATACCAAGCAAATCCCACATAAACATTTTCAAATATTAAAAAAATAAGTCGTAGGAGCAGCCACTAAACTGGCATTAAAGCGGCATGTTTTAAGTAAGAAAAGTCACGAAGTTACAGAGAACTCTGCACTCACAATATTATTATAAACCACGAAACAGCCTTTAGTAACAGTGTCACAAAACAATTACTCAGATATTACAATATAAACAAAGACCTTTTTTTCCCTTCCCCCTTAAAGAGATACACCCTGGCTTCTGCCCCCTTTCCAGCAGAGAGTGTTTATACTCGGACCCTGCAGAACGGGAGAGTACAGACCAAGATGTCAGAGCCTATCCCCCAGCCCACCAGCTCCCCATGCAGCCCCCCGGGAAGCAGGAGAGCCCTGCGGGGTGGCTCCCACCACCAACCCCACCGCACAGCAATTAGCTCTGTTCTCACGTGCAGATTTGCGGCTTAGCTCTTAAAAGCCTTTTCATAAATATTCGATGGCCTTTCCGACAGGGTAATGTGCCTCTGTGACATTAAAGAGGAAACTCCGCGAAGGGGAGGGATGACAACAAATTTATCCACCAATAGCACACTCTTTTGGCACAAAAGCACATTCTTATCTTTACATCCCATAATGAGAAGGCAGGGACGGGACTGTTGCTACAGCTCTCTGGGTGGGTAGACGTAGAGTGCAAGAGAAGGGTGGCTGTAAACTGCTAGATATTTTTCCCCCCTCGCCTTTGCAAACAGAAGGACCCACGCTTGCCGTCCTGCAGTGGTTTTCCTAAGCCCCCGGTGAGGAGGACTTCTCACACGATGTCGGACTGCGAGGGACTGCCTGTGGGTAAGCGCCAGATTTATATTTACCCCGGTGTCCTGCCGACTGGTTCACATTCTCAGATTGCAAAGTCACACACGAAGCCTCTTGCTTTCGAAGGGAGCTGGAGCCGCAGCAGAGAGAGGAGAAACTCCCTGAAAAACACTGCAGATCCTGGTGCGGTGCCTTACGAGTCCGTGGTGGAGGGCTGGTGAGGGTGGTACTGCCTGGATTTTCTCTGAAGGCACAGGGGCTGGGTAGGAGGAAGGGTTCTGGAATTCAGACAGATGGTCTGAAGTGCTGGTGTCCGGAGAGATGATGGTATCGATGTGTGCAGTCTTGAGCTCACTAAGGACAGTTTGTGGGGATGGGTGCTGCAGGACCAGGCGCTGTGTGTGGGTCCTGTTTGTTCCTTGATAAACCCTCTTGGATAGTAACGGACGCAGCAAAGGCAGATAAATGTAATGCAGAGGGTTTATTTGCTGAAAGGAAACAGAAATGTACCTTATTTTTAAAATAAGTGTGTTATGCACTTTGCCTGTGTCTGGGAAGGAGTGCTTTACTAGCACTTAGAGCTGTATCCGTCAAACTTCACTGAGCAGAAGAGCACATCAGCAAGAAGCATGTTTCTCAGCTGTTTTTTTAAAAACTTCTATAAGAACTGTAAACATTCTCTAGGCTGCCTGTACAAAAGGAAACTCTTGTCAAAATGATAGCCGAATTCTCTGACAAGGCATTTTACTAATAAAGAGATAGACTACTGGAAAGCTCTTTTATTTTATTTTTTCTTTTGCCATGGCAAGCATTTATCTTTTCATGTATGTACATATACACACACGTACTGTGTAGCACTCAGGTTCCATTGATCTGTGAAGGCTGTGCACCAAAGATGCAGGTTCTGAGCTAAAAAGTAGGGCTGGAGAAGGAAAAGGCTGCCACAGTGTTTTTCTTTTTTCCTCCTCTCTCTGCTTCCATTTTGCAAAGCAAATCCCAAGTCCAAAACTGTGCACTCATAACCAGAGTGGAAAAATATAAATTATGTATATGGTGCAGAGAGAGCTGCACCATGCACAATTCCCTGTGCTGTTGCTATCAGCTAAAGACAGGAGAGATGAAAATGAATATTTCCTGCTTATCTGCTCAAAGGGCTGATCTGTTAACAAGCAAAGTTTTGCTTCTCCAGGCTTTGATTTTAAAGGCCTAGCCCCAGTTTACTTGTTAAGCAAACTCTGAGCTGGGGGTGGGATATTTCAGGGTGACAGTAGCAGTATCAGCCGGCATCTGATATTAATGATGAAACTGATATCGAGTGTGGATGGCATCTTGTGTGCAGAAGTTACTGATATCTCAATTAGCTTTGCTGCTGAAAGCACCTAGGAGTTTTCTTCCAGAAAAACTTTCATGGATGCATTGAGAAAAGGGAGCAATTTTCTGCGGGCAGGAATGAAAAGTAAAGTGATGTTTAGATGTAGATCAGAAATGTGCCAGCACACACAGAGCAAAGGTTTATTTCTCTCTGTTCCCCCAATAACTGTTCCATGACCCCCAGCCTCACTTCCAGGCCTGCTTCCAGGAAGCAGGGCTCACCCTGCCCCATGCCAGATACAACCGACCTGTCCCAGGGGACACCTGCTTCACAGACCTTGCATGATACTCTGGTTCCTGTACTTAGAGATGTGTGAATGCGTATATACATATGAAAATATGCAAAAAACCAGCAGGGGAGAGAGAAATTGTGGTACTCCATCAGAGTTATTAAGCAATCTTAGTGAACCAGTTGCTGACAGCTTGCTTTTCGTGGCAAGGAATTTTGAAATAATTCTCTTTGTGGCTATGGCTCTTTGACTAGCTAGGTCAAAGTTAAAAATTTTAGCAGTTTAAAACTTAACACTCCATAGAAAGAGTTACAAAAAATTGTCATCAAAATTTCTAATACACTGATTAGTGTCCACTAGTGCAGAAATGCTCATTTGCTGAATCCAATGAGCATAGCAAGGCTGGAATTGTACTTCTGAAATCCTTGGTTTTGAATGCAGCCAGATAGTACAAAAAAGTTGGTGCAGTGACAGATATCATTAGCACTGCGATGTGGCTGCAATCCAGAGCCCTGCTTCTAACACAAACCGTACAGCCCTGTGCATGCGCCTGTGTATACACATGCACACAGCTATAAATAAGTTTAGCCAAAGCACAATATTAGTGTCAAGTGTATGTACTGCTTCAGGAACCTCTTTGCAAAGGGTATGCCTCACGAACAACCTGGAGAGCTGCACTTTGTAGTTACAGGAAATTAATGCCAGAGTTTTTAGACTGCTTTCAGCCTACACAAGAGTGTAGCAGGAACAGCTGCGTAATTGTTTCCTCTGAAAAGCAACTTGGGGGGAATGGCTGAATACAATCTTTTACTTAAATAGCTGGATATGAGTGGGTTGATACACCAGTAATTTTTCAAGAGCCTTTATTCAGTAAGAATATCCTACTTCAGTGCTGGAAATGGTTATGCAATTTTTTCATGATGAAAGCATTGGGTGTTTTTAAATTTCTGGTTTCTGTTCAATTCCAGCGTGGCTGCACCCTTTCACTGTTGTGGAGTGGAAAATTAAACATGTGATGCAAAAAAAGTTTTATTTTGTTTTTTGAATGTAGAGTAGAAGATATAAAAAAGGATCTTAAATGTCAGAATGCAGATTACATGTAAGCAAGTGTACAGTCATTTTGGATTGAATTCATACCAAAAAAAGGCATTTGAAAGCCTTCTGAGATTTGAAAGTTAACAGAATTCTAAAATTCACACTAATAATTTCCCATTGTAACACAGGGAGATAAAGAAGAAAGAAAGATCAGTCACTTCAGGACAAATGCACTCCTATTTTTTCTTCATTAGCAATTATTGACATACTGATGCTATCCATTAGTGCCAGCTACATAGATTTCTTGTCACTCCTACACGCAGATAAAAGAAAAGCACATCAATTATTTAAGTGCTTCCCCTTGTGTGCATTATTTTCCTCTTGTAAGGAGTTGTACTTCAGTCTCTGAACGACTGAACAGCTTTTCACGCACCCAGCATTTTGATTAGGAATATATGAGTCATGATGGTTCTGGTTCTCAACACGAACCTTTTGACTTCAGAAAAATCTCTGATGTCATGCAAAGGTTCTTAAAGTGCCTCTTTTCTTATTTTCCCCTTTCAGCCAATGACAGACTTTGAATAGCATGGGTAGCTTCTTGTGGATAACACCACTGTTGAAATAACACAGGGTATTGAGCCATAACAGATGAAGATTATAATGCTGAAGAAGAACACCAGGAGTCTCATATGTGAATGTTTTCTCTGTTATTTACTGCAACAAGGCTGAGAAGGGAAGAAACAGAATTTATGTAGCTTGTTCTGCAGCAGGTGGCATGCGAATCTAACTGAATTTCCTTAAAATTCCTCACAAACTATTATTGGCCTTGTTTCAGTAGAGGACTTTTCATCTGAAGTATGTTCCTGACTCTTTAGCTAAATACTTCCTTTCAAAGCTAAAATTACATATTTCAAACATGTCTTTAAGACAGACTGGAGCCAGTTGATAAAATTGGTGTTTTCAGAATTAGGATATCCCAGAAACCTATGGGAATTTAGATTTCTTGAAATTCAACACATTCTGCACTATCATGGGGAGTCCATTTATCTCAGCCAGAGAGGCTGTTAGTGAGCAAGACCTCCAGCTCCTATGCTGGGCTGTCTAGAATATGGCCCACATACATTTCTGTACCAAAAAATCATGACCCAGCATATGCATGAGCACTACTCCTGTCAAATAAAATTGCCGCACTTTCAGGTACTCATATTAACATAGGACTGTGCTTGAAATTAATATTTCATTAGATTTGGTAAAAAATGTCTATCTTTTTGCAGATAACTCCATGTCTCCCTTAGGACTAGAGCACCACTTCTGCATTACAGTTTGCAGGGTGAGACCCTAAATAGAAGCCAACAGCCTGGAATCACCTTGCAGGGTGGCTGTGCAGACTGCAGTTAGCGCTCTGCGATAAGCAGAGAAGTGGGAAGGTTTTTCCAGCATATCAAGCCAGTTACCTGCTGCAGCTTAGAAATGAAATGGCATGACTTGTGTATCTCAAGAGAGAGGTGCGCAGGAGCAGGATCAACCATAGCTCCTGACTGCACTAAACCCACCAGCAGTGGCTTGCATGCTCAGAGCTCCCCAGGAGCATCCCCCTGCCAGGGGAAGGTGAGCCCAGGGTGCTGGGGTGATGAGAACCTGACAAGCATCTGTACTACTTATCAGGGTTTGTAACAGATAAACACTTCACAGAAACTCTGATCTCGGCGTATGGACCCCCTGGCAAACTCATTTCCTTTTGCATTTGGGAAGTCACCTTAGGAGATGAATGCTAGTTATTAGAAGCAGCCACACATTTTCCAATAGAGTGTTCTTTCATCACAAAATACAGATGTTACCAAATCAAAATGCAACATTTTGTTGACAGTGTTAATATTTGAATACATTTCTAAATACCACATTTTTGAAAATTGAAATTGAGTGGGAGCAAGACAGAAAGCCTTTGGATGCTCAGGTAAAATCAAATCAAATAAATTGTCAGGGTGTATTGCCCCAGTTTGATGAAAATGGAATTGAAATACCAGAATTATCTTGGCAGCTGGTAGTTCTTCCCACCAGCTTGGTGGCTCCCCCAGAAATTCCCTGTGTCTTCAGTCTGTCCAAGCAATGCCTTGAGCAGCAGAGGCTGTGCATTCAGGGGGCAAATACTGGTGATGATGAAGCAATCATCATGGTTTAAAGCTTTAGAGAGGTTTTGAAACATGAAGATCAGACTACCATGCAAGGAAAAATGAGTGACTCTGGTGCTTCAGGAATCCATGTTTTGCAAAAAACCCCCCAGAAGCAGATTTATGGTAACAAGTAAGCCCCATGGAGACACCAGGTTGGGAGCCTGTCAAAAGTGTAACTGGAAAGCCCTCTCTGTTCATACAGCATTTTAAGACAGCCCCATGAGCCAAAATATACCGCCTACAGTCCATGAAGTGTTAAAATCGTCTGGATGCAGCCTTCACCTGCTTCACAGGCTAGTGAGGGCCGAGCCTGGGTGAGAGCTCCCTGCTGAGGAGGGGTTCTCACCTTCACACAGGGCTTTGAAAGCCTTGGGGCTGCATGGCTCAGCTGTGGTCTCTTCCCATGCACCTCCTTAGATCTTGTGTTGGGGAAAAAAGGGCTTTTCCATTTGGGAGAAATCTGAGGCCTCCCCAGACCACGAAGCAGTTGCTTCAGTGCTGAGAAAGGGAGAGAGCCAGGAGAGAGACATAGGGCAAGGAGTAACTCCACATTTGCACTTGGGCAAAATGCCACATATGGCAAAGCTGGTTCTCTGTCATCAAAAGCAAAGGTGAAAGAGAGTGGTCTCTGTTGCAGCCCAGTATCAGGGGCCTCTCAATAGGGGTTCAGCCTAGCTTAGGCAAACTTAGTGTACCTGTACATAGCTGTGTAATACAGACCCCCTCCGCTACTCATAAAGTTATTTCTGACAACTAGCTTAAAAGTTTGCAACCTCTGGAATTAGGAAGCTGGCAAACTCTGCTGTCAGTTCTGTTCTTCTCCTCCAGCATGGGTGTTCTATCCCTTGATGGTGGTTTGGTGGGAGCTGACTGTGTTCCAGGAGTGTCCTGAACATAGGCACTGGATTAGTCTTCATCTCCAGCCTCTGCATTTCACGTAGCAGGTGAGGATTTCTTTCTGTGGACTACAGTTACTATTCAGCTGACAAGCAAGGGCTGCGCCAGTTCACGAATGTGAGTGTGTGTGCTGTGTGCTACAGGGGCTTCAAGTGGGAGTATTTGACCTAGCAGAGACATTAACACCCATTTTCAGAAGAAAATGTATGTTTGTTTGCTTGTTTGTTTGTTTTTCTTTGAGGAGGAGTGCTTAAGGAGGAGAGCTCTTTGAGGCAGTCAATAGAGGCAGTAGAAGTTAGCACAAAGGTTTGTTGCTGGGATGATGGTTAAGGATCTAGCTAGGAAATACAGAAGATGGCCCATTTTCCCCAGTGCTTCTCCCTTCCTCCCTCACTCCCCGATGGGAGAATTTTCCTTATCTGCAGAAATACCTGGAAGCCATAGTTTGTCCCAAGGTCCATGAGCACTTGCACAGTACAGCACGTTTCTGAACAGTCTTATTCCATGATGTTTACAGTAAGGCATGCAAAAAACAACCTGTGTTTTTTTTTCTCCTCCTCTCCTCGATCCCTCATAACATCTGCAGTATTTCCAACATATTCTTGTTAAGCCAGAAACATTTAAAAGCCATAATTGCATTTAACAATGTCTGGAGCCTTCTCTTGATGTAGACCTGTTATTCAGGCAGCAATTTAGAGGGTGGGGCCCCCTTCCCTTTGGCATTCAGACTGCAAACTGAATGCCCAGTGTGCTCTCCCAAAAACCTGGTGAGTGCCCAGTCTCTCATCATCCTATTCAGTTGCTGCTCTGTCCGTGTTATTTCTTTCCTTACAGACTGTGATCAGGTCCCTCACCCCACACTAGTGGTTTCCACAATTAAATTTGTAACATTAGGGATTACCTTACATCTCAGATCTCCTCTAAAACTCACATAAAAGACGGGCAAGATCCCCCAAATGCTTTCTTCTTTGTGGGAAAGAAACTCTGGGGCAGTGGAATGGGCTCCTGACAAATGCCAAGTGCTGGGCATGGACATATTAACAGTGCCCAGGATCAGTTCCCCGAAGGAGTCCTGGGTTTCACGGAGCAGCTGAAGTCACCATTGAGTCAGCAGGGCACACGGGGACTGGTCGTAGCTGCTCTTTGGTTCTGCACATGGTCTGTCAATCACACAAGTTGCTTTTGGAAGAAAAGCAAGCCCTTGCTCAGATGACTCCAAACTGGGCTCAGTAAAATGGCTGTGGCCCTTGAGGAATCACAACAAATTCCAAGAAGATTTTGGGAAGTACAATGCTGTCTCCATCACAAAAACCAGGGAGCATTTCAGAGAGGTGCCAATGGCTGATTTATCTCAGGCAACTTTTCCACACTGCCCAGGAGGGAACCCTCCAGCACTACATCACTGCTCTCATCACTGTTTGGATTGCTCAAGTTTCCACCACTTCAGTGCTCTGTGGGAGAACACAGACTCATCTCCACCAGGTATTATGAAGGCATGAAATTAGAAGTTTGGAGAGACGTTTAGGTCCAAAATCCCCTCATAAATCCACTACTTGACAGTGGACGCAGCAAGTCATAGACAGTACTTGCAAACTTGGCATTTCATGTGGTTCTCACCCATCTTGAAGATAAATATACACATGCGCACTTATCCTTTGCGATGTGTTCTTTGCGGAGCTGCAGGATATGGTCTGACTTTGCCAGTACTCCTCAATGACACAGTGCACCCAGAACACTTCCCAGTGCCGAATATAGTTACTGTGAAAATGGTAAAATCCTTGCTGCTGAACCAGAAGGTGAAAACTTCTGTAGCCTGACAACTCGTCTGAAGAGGTCTGCTGAGGAAATAAAAAAATAAAAGCACACACATACAAAAAAGGGACATGTGTGTAACATCTGAACACCTGAGTAATTTTTCATAGAGACTCTAAATTCCAAAGAGATGACAGTAAGCTGCGTGTCTCAGGTTGTGCTTGATCATGTGATTATGAAGGACCTGACATCAGGTTAAACTTATAATTTGCGCATCTCCCACTCTGCTTTGGGAACATGATCCAGACTTTTTGGAATCAAGAAGAGCCTTTCCAGCCGAATAATTAGGATCACAACTCTCAAAAATCTTAAAATTATCTTTATCACCCTGACACAAATTGTACAAATTTTGGCTGGGTCAGTTCAGTTCTACTCCTGAGCCCTGTGCTGTGTAGCTGGTGACATTTACTGGGTGAGGCCCCTCCAGCAAGCACTCACGGTGCATGGGAAGCACCAGGCATTAGTCATTCTTTGTCCCAGCACAATTGCTCAGAGGAATGTATTTATATTTGCACTAATTAAAACCTAGTGAATGTTTCGTATTTCCCCTACTGAAATACTGCTAGATATGACTCAGCAATAAGTCACACAAAGAGCCATGTGTGCAGAGTTTATATGTGAGAGACCGGGGCACATCAAGATTAAGCCAAAAACAGTTGCCAGTGCTGTGGGTGTGTAATCGGAGATGCCAAGGAGCTCTTCTTTCAGAGCACCCAGCACACCACTCTATTTCACATATTCAAACTTCACTGGCAGCTGTGAGCACCGGGCATGTCCATAAATCAGACCTGTGGTCTCTGGTCCACTACGAGGAGATGAGGAGCATGCCATTAGAGACCATTTGGGAAAACCTGGGTTCCCGCTGTTTCTCCAGGGATCAACACTTCTCCCTTCAAGAGCTGCTCTGCAGCTGAAGCAGAGATGCAATCCAGTTCCCAGCAGAACTTTTCAAGTTAACTTAACCTGAAATTGTCCTTGATCTTCCTGGAATGGTGTACTTTACCATGTTAATATCTTCAACAGGTGAAGCTGGGATACTATGATAAACAACATGTTGGAAACACATGAAATACAAAGTGCTCTGACACCTCATAACTAGATCTCTAGCAATAAGAATAATTGCTGCTATAATAACTTGATATTTCACCAATTGCTTGGAGATGCTCTGCAATGTCCATAGTATCATGCACAAACACCTCTGATACAGACAGCTTGCCTCTGGGACACTAAATCTGTCATTTTCTACAGCTCCTTATCCCAAATCAGAGGCTCTCAGGTTCATCTTGTTGCTATGACAGTCAGCTGGCCTTCTGGCATTCATCTGACTTAGGCATGATATCACAATCTCTTTGTGCTGGAGGCATATGGACCACATGTGGAAAGGGTTTTGAGAAGGAAACTATTATTTCCTGCATCTATCATAAATTCCAAATGGTCTATTCAGGCATAACTGTTCAAAACCAGACTGCATTGATGAAATGGAAACAATATCTCTGGAAAGTTTCATCTAAACTGTTTGATTATTCTTAGTGCTGCCAACTCTTTGATGTTTATCATGAACCTCATAAGACTTTTAAAATATTTTTTTCCCTAAAGCCAGGTTTCTTGGGTCATGAGTTTTTGGTGGCTGTCAAAATGTCTATGCACTGTCCGTTTTCATCCAGTCAGCAACACATGGGACTTGTTATGCCACTGGAGAGTTTTGGTCAGGTATTGAAACATCCAAGGCTTAAGGAGAAGCATCATGTGGAAAGTGCGAGGGAATATGCAGTGTCTGGAACAGATATGGCAGGCTGAGGCATACAGTGCTCACATATGTAGGATGGAGACAAATATTTCTCTAACAAAAGCTGTGTTTTCAAACACCAACCACATTTCTGCATGTTTTCATTTCGAGTCATTTAATGAAAAAATTGGAAAACTCCAGGGAAAGCATTAAATCTACTCACAGTTTTACACAGAAGGAGTGCTTGTTTTTTCAGCAAACTACTGTCCTATAACTGTTTGGTTTCTCCAGATCTTTGGGGAGCATCCTGGCACACAGAGGAACTGGAGAGTCTTTGCTGTCCCTGCCTACTCTGATGTCCTATAAAATGGGAGAAGTAAGAAGACAACTCTTCTCCCACCACACTGGCAGGAGAAAATTGCTGAAAATCGACCATATGACACATTTTTGTTGAGTCTCATTCCCTACTGTAGGAGTTTCCCTGCTCAGGCCAATCAAATCATAACCAACACCAGCAAGGATTCAGCACCGTTTTGGCGATGCAGAGAGATCGTCAGATCCTGAGCAAGAGCATCTCCCTGCTTCATTCTGCCATTGGGTTTTCAGCAGGACAAAGCCAGTTCCTGAGGCAGAACATGTGCTCCTGTGCCATGGCCCTCATTCCCAAGGTCAGGTGTCCCTGCAGAGGAAAGGAGGCAGAGTAGCACCCCGAGATGCACGAGAAAACTCTGTTGGCTTTGAGACAGAAGTAGCCAGGAGCTGAACATCTCCGTTTTGTCCAAGGCGATGATACAGGATTAGAAAATAGTTGTTTGTACTAAACTGATTTTATTTTCTCCTACAGAAATGCGCCTCAGAGTTGAGCATGTGCATTTGCTTCCTTTTCCTAATGAAGTTCAGCAGCTGGGTTATCCTAGATAATGGTGTCAAATCTTTAAAGATTTCCTTGTTCCGAGATGATTGCTCGATTGACAATCTGCCTTGTTAATTAAGCTGCCTTGAGGGACAGTGGAGAATTGGAAGCAACTAGATGTTTTAATGAGTCACACAAAGAGTGACACAAGGCTGTAGCAGCAGTCCATCCCAGCACAGCCCCAAGCCCACCCAAACAGCTGATCTTTGCCACCTGAAGTACCTGCATTCTCAAAACAATCCCGAGTGGAGCTGTTTGTAGTGAAGAGTCAGCACAGTGAGAATCAAATTTATTTTCCACTACTTGACACAGCACCTTCTCACAGGCCAACCCACTCACGAGTCCTGAAGAATGCTGAGGAGTGAATGCAGCTGGGCAGGCATCATCCAGTACAGCTTCTCCAGGCTTGGTCTTTTTCTCCTGTGCAAAATCACTTGTTACTTGCAATGAGTCCCAGACCTGTCCTCTCAGCAGTTCATAGTACCTGATGAGCCCATGCATTCAAATTTCTGTGCTGATCTAATATCAAATATCTATTCAAGTTGTGAGAAATCAGCAGGAATGCTAATTACTCACTGAGCTCAGACTATGGTCAGAGATAGCCCTAGGCTCCTGCCCAGAGATGGAGGTTAACTTTAGTTCAGTCAGAGGTTATTAGATTCCTGTTTCTCCTTCCATTATTTCCCAAAAGCCACTTAGCAGAACCAAGTTATCTTCCTTGTCTAAATTCTCTGGCCACTGATGATGTTTGGCTGCCTTGTCTGTACTTTGAAGGCCTTATGCTAAATTTAGACAAGGAGGAGATGCTTCTCCTCTGGACCTTCATTTTGTAGGTTACTCATTGAATGCTGTGGGCACAGCATGAGCTAAAAATCCCATTTCCTGCACAGCCAAGTGCGTTGGGGCTGGAAAAACTGATTTCTTCTTCCTACCTACTAAACCTCCATATACCCTTCCTGTGAAAGGCACATGCCCTGTGCCCTGAGGGATACTGCTGTGATTTTCCAAAAACTCAGGATCACCTCTTTCTTTTAAACATGTTACCTAAGGCAAGCACTTCTTAAAAGTTGTCTCTCCTCAGCAGTGTATGGGGATCTCAAGAGATCCTAAATAAGTGATGTCTCTGCCGCAGTGCAGTGCTCCCTGGAGATGCTTCCTCTGAGATCTCTCTGGCCTTTCTTTGGTTCTTTGAGTCCTGCCCATCTGCTGTTACCTTCCTTGTTCTGCCCACCAGCAAATCTTGTGAAAATACCTTGATTTTATCTAAAGAGGAAACAGGAAGCATCAAAAAACAAACTGTATGAATTTATGAGAGTAATGTTTTGCATCTGAATATTCATGAAATAGAAATGCAAAGTGATTTTCTGTTTGCAGTGAAGGTTGTGAGGAAACTCTTTGTACTTATTAAAAGAAAGCATCTTCTACTCTTTTCACACCTTTAATAAAAGTGTGTTTCTCCAATTCTTATGAGATAAGCATGGAATTCTACCAAGTATCTGATGATGACACAAACTACAATGGTGAAATATGATCCACTTGCTCATGTCACTGAAATCTCAAAAGGGAATTACAGCCTTTAGCAGGGTTCATTTGAGGTATACTACTTAAGGTAATAGGGCTGGACAAGCTCATTAAGATTTATTTCCACCCCACTTACACGCGGGTTCAAAAGTACAGCTGTAGCTGTACTGGCTTTATCTTTGGCTTACGGAAGAGATTGGAAAAAGAAGTAAACAGAAAACACGCTCAGCTGCTCAATTGGCCAGGCCAGGAGATTGCAGTATAGAGCAGACACAGGCTTGTGCCGAGGCTTAGAGGCTGAGGAAATTGAAACAAACTTTCATCCTTATTAAATTGCATAGGCTTTTTTCTCCTTTTTTTCCCTCCCATGGAATTTAGGAGATGTTGCATCATTCCATAAGGGAGAGAGAGGCACAAAACAATTGCCTCTGCTCCTCTTTAATAGTAGTTTACCACGTTCACTGGATTTCTTCCAGACCTGAATTTGGGAAATGTATGGGTTAGGAAAAATACATTTTCAAACATTGCAGCTTGTGTTGCAGATTCCCAAAGTAGTCTGAGATGTTTACAAAGCTCCCAGGACATCAGGCTTGTCCTGCAGGCCATGGTATGTGATGACAGTAATCCTTCTATCACACTCCAAGTGCTTGTTCTTGCTTCTGTTGAAGCCATCCAGACTGTGAGTTATTTGGAAGCATTTCTTTCCTCTTCCTTTTCAGTATAAAAGAAGCAGAGGATGTTTCCACCTGGGAGAGGAGAATTTGCTAGATAGCAAATGCAGAAGCCCACTATATTTGCTGCAGTGACGTTCTGGTAAGGGTGAATAGATGCACCCAGATGCATCAAGGGCTCGAGGCTGGCTGCTCCTACCCAAACAGACTCATGGTGATCATGCCCTGGAGCCCAGGGGCTTTTGGAATCAGACACCCAGTAATCCAGAGGCAAAGCTCAAGCTGCCAGCACAGTCCGGCTCTTCCTACTGCAGGCAGCATCTTCAGGCTCATCCTGGTGAGAGGGTGGAATGCAGGACTGCAGAGCCAGCACCAAGGGGAGCCTTCAGCAGGCAGATGATGGAAAGAGCTGAGGACATGACCTCGAGCATGTCCTTGGTGTTGCTTCCACATGCAACCTAGCCGAGCCCTTTGGTCTGGGAGTGGATTTTCTTGTTCGGACATTCCACTCTCACACTTCTCAGATTTGGACCATCCTTTGTGGTTTACCCAAATCCAGAGTAAATGACTACATCCAGAGGCCCCTGGAGAATACTAAGGCAGGGAAAGGCATTTGGCCCTCTCCAACATTTTCTGTGAGAGAGTCAGCTGAGAAGTAGATCCAGCACTGCTATTCCCTAAGTTTGATTTCCTTAGCACTTGTTAGATACATAGAAATGTACAATCAACACTGCCATGTATACAGGACTAAAATCTGAATGTTTGGAAGAAAAATAAGGGATTGAATAGAAAGAAAAATGGAGTTGGCAGTTCTAAGGACCTATCACCATAGTATCGAGACACTATTTACAAAACTTCTTTGTTAAGAAGTTTCCACATGCTCTTTCTTTCAATTTCAGTTAAACTCAACATAGTCACTGCTCTGGATTTAAACTGTGCCCTGAAAGGCCTGTAATCTAAACATGGAAACATTTAAGTCATGTGCTAAAAGAAGAAAATGAAGCTGCATCCAGTGCTGTGTGAGGACCCCTGCGCAGATCCTGGTGGACCTGCATCAGCCCCATTAACACTCAGGGAAAAAACTCTTTCAAGCCCCAGAGCTGCCATGCTGGGAGGAAAACACAGGCATGCCATCCTTCAGTGGGGAAACTCTCCTGCAAGCCCCAAGGCTGTTGTCCCTAGGTAGGGAAACCCCCCTGAAGGCCTCAGAGTTGCCATCCTGGGGTGGAAATCCTCATGCAATCCCCAGAGTTGTCGTCGTGGAAGTCCAAGGCTGGGCCAAAGGTAACAAGAGCTGCTCAGGCAGCCTGGTGAGCTAGGGTATAACATGGCCCCTCTGGATCACTGCAGCTGCATCTCCAGCACTGCCTGGCACATCCCTGCACTGTCCTCTCCTGTGTGATCTAGGTGTGCTCTGACCTGAGAGAGGCAGAATAAAGCCCTGTCTATTTTCAGTGGCTGATTTGTATGAAATACAGTTCAGACTCTGGCATGAAAAGGGGAAAATTGTTTGGGTAGTCCAACTTCATTTTGTTTAATTTTAAATTATTAAGAACATTTATATTTTTAAACACAATGTTTAACCTGACAGCATCCCATTAAAATGCCTTATATAAGCTCATTAGGAGCTTCTGTGCAGTACTGTATTTATTGCAGTTAGCAAATATTAGTGGCTCAGACAAACTGCAAGATTTTTTTTGTGCCCTGCTCCTATTTTGTTCCTCTATCTCCTTGCCTGCCATAACCTAAGCCTAGCCTAGATTGGATTCTTTCACATATCAGCCTTTCTGTCTGACAAGTCTTAAAGCAGGAGAAATAAAAAAAAGGAAAATGAATAGAAATTCAACCATTAGGAGCCTCTGAGAAATCAAAAGAGCCTTTTAGATTGTCTCTCACTAGTGTCAAGGCTAGTGGCAGTACCAGTGGCATTAGTGGCACTAATTACTTAATTCCAGTATGATTCAAAATCATTTGTAGCTACGAGCTTAACCAGAGTAAATCCTCATCCTCTCAGGTCTTTTGTTTGCCATCTCTTGACAAGCTATGTTGCATATAAATGAGCTCATAAAACATGTGAAGGAGGAGTATATTTTCATTTGTATTGAAGTTTCGTGCACACAAATGCTACTGTACAAATACTAGTAATGAATAGCATTAGTAGTTAATGAACTCAATCCTTATCTGGGCTTTGTTTTGGGGGTTTTGTGGCCTTACTCAGATATGAAATATGTGAAATGAAAGGAAGGTTTCCCTGAATGAGGACAGAGACAAATTTTAAGGGATACTTAGACCTCGCTCCAGTCAATGGCAAAGAGTGACCCAGCTGTCCTGTGCTCCAACCAGGATGAATCTCACAGGATGGCTGGAATTTAGCCTCTGAGGTCTTGCATGGCTTGTGAGCAAACCACAGGCTGCTAAGCCACTTTAAGCCCACAGGCTGTTCAGGATGCCAGGGAAGAGCAAAGGTTTGGGTACCTGAGTCTCAAATCCTACCACGTGTGCCAGAACTCTGATGTAAGTGCTTGTTCAGACCCTTCAGCCCAACCTGACACTTCTGTGTACACACAAATGCCTGAATCTTGACACTGATGAGCAGATAAGCGCTGGTGCTTATCCTGCAGCCTCCTGAGAGGATTCAGGCCTCTGGCAAAGGGCATCCTGGCTGACTGGGCTGGGATGTGGTGCACAGACGGTGTGGAGGAGCACTTAGGAAGCAGTGTAGAAACCACTGCTAGACCCTTCACAACCGACCTTGACCTTTTCCCTGGCAATGACATGTGGCTGTGCTGGGAAGGGCTGCTGCGCCCCTGTCAAGCTCCAGCCGTACTTGGCTGGTTTGCAGCACAAGATCTTAATGCTCCTTCTGCCCTGTGCGCTGGCCTGCACTCTGTGTGAGTGATGATAGCTGGAAAAGAATCCAGCTTTTCTAAGACTGTAAGAGATTTTTTACTTTTTCTGGAAAGGGAGGAAATAAAGGTGTCCATGAAGTTCACTTACTCACTTAACAGTTAGATAAAAGCTCATCCAACCATTATCTTTTTGATTTGAGTAGAACTTACTGCAAAGGTGTCAGATATATGGAGCAGCAATCAGTAAAATGATTTTTCAGTTACTGCAAACACCAAAACTCTTGCACGAGGTTCAGAGATCAGTTTAGAGGGTTCATTTTGTGAGCGTGGGAAATGAAGGCCCTGCTTTAAAGGGCCATTCTTCAGCTATTAATTATCTATATTTAAGGGCCCAATTCACAGATATTTTCTAACTCTGGTTTTTTCTTTTGGAGTTGATTGGGTCACTGCTTCTATTCCCAGCTGCTGCTGCCCTTTCTTTCTAATGCCCTCCAGTGGGATAGCCTGCTAATTCACCACTTGGGAATCAGTCCTGGAGTGTCTCTTGCAGTACTCCAAGTGCTCATCACTGGATAAGCACGACCCTCAAAGGCCATTGAACTGTGTTATGTATCGCTGCCACAAGTAGAAATTATCAGTTGCAGGATTTCTGGAGGTAGTTTGCATTCCCATCTGGAAATATTCATGCTGAGTCTCTCTTATTCCTCGTATTTTCACTGCTTTCAGGGAGCTCAGCTTGGACCTACTGTTTGGGCTGAACTCCCGCTCTTAAAATCTCAAGATCTCACCTATTATTTTTCTTGGAAGTTTTTTGACCCAAAAATGGATCAACTGACAAGTGTATCTTTGTCTTGTTGTGCCTTGTACAAATGTAATCTTTATGGCATGTACTGGTTGAACTGAAAAATATCACTGATACCTACTTCCACTGCCTTTCCAGGAATTGATGTAGGACACATTCTCAAGATTAACGCCTTGGCTGATGGTGAGGAGCATTAAGAGTGGGACCAAGATAGGGTCAGATTGCATAAAAAGAGAAACACTAGCTGCAAATTCCACTGTCCTTCTTCCACGCAGAAGAGAGCAGAATATCTCATGGGTTAATTTACCAGCATTTCAAAGCTGCTCTGTTGGAGATGGAGCTAGCTACAAGCACTACCAACTAGAGTCAGTAATTACAGTTGTTTACTGTGATCTTGCACTAGTTGGTTTACAGAAAATTTAGAAAGAAGGATAAATATTGCCTATAAAACCTGTTGCCAAAGAGAATGCAAGAGGTATTATTTTCAGCTGCTTACTTATTGAGAGGGAGCTGTAGCATTTGAGTTTTGCTTTGCTTTTTGGCTGCTGGGAGCCAACAGTTTTCCTCTTTGAGCGTGGAACTGTGCACGCCCAGCTCTTGAAGGAAAACAGGGACAAATCACAAGTTTTCCAAAGTTACCTTGTTAAAATAGTATGTATAGTCTCAGCATGTGCAGTCATAAACATGCCGTTGGAAGGGAAAATGTTTGAGGAAACTTACAAATTGGAAGATGAATATGCTGGTATCTTTAGCTGCGCTCCAGTAGGGACATGTAGTATTATGTGCAGACTGCCTGAAGACATCACTGCCTTTGCCAGTGGTAACAGTGTTTCCTAACAAAGGCGGATTGTGCCTACAGGGAAAAATAAGAGGTGACTGCCAGACAGTATCAGTGAATGTATCAAGAAAATACTATTTAGTTAAACAAGCAAACAAAACCATAAAAATCTGGTTACGTGGCTTGTCTAAACTGAAGAGACTAAATTGTTGGTAAATAAGAGCCATTAACCCCAGCATCCCAGATTCATTCCCTCTGAAGATGGTGTTTATGGGCACACTGATTAGCCAGGAAAGGCCTGACTCAGCCATGCTCTGGAGGGAAAGCAGGTTTTGGCTTCTCTGTGTTTGGGGCTCACATGGGTAACATCAACATACAATCACTGCACTGCCCTCTCAGCTAAACACTTCTGATTTACCTGCCCTTCACCTTGGAGCAGACATAAAGAAGACCACTGGGCAACTAAAGAAGCATCTTGTTCCATCACTCTTCCTCGGGTTGTTAGATGGCTAGAGTTTGCATACAAAAAATAAAGGATAGTTCCAGGAACATAGTGGTATTGTAAGAGATAGTAAAAAATCCAACAGCTTTGGACACAGCCCACTTCAGGTTCAAAATGCCTATCAATAAGCTCAGTTATACATTCATAAATCATCGCTTGAACTACAAGGATGTCACCAAAGAGCCCAATTTAATTTCCTTCCAGTCCATGACAATTTACAGGACTCTGATTTAAAACCTGGTCATCACCCTAAGTGTGTATGTTTGGGGGCTGGGTAGTTAAATCACATGAAGCTTTCCTTCTCACATGAAGCCTTCCTTAGCTTCTAGAAGTCATTCAGTGTAATTATTTATTACTTGCATAAATCAGAGAAATGGAAAGAGGTCTGCCACCTCTTAGTTTAGCAACATATTCCTGTTTATGTTATTATTCTAACATACCTAACTTAAGAAAGGGGCAGCTCCTTGGTTTTGTTTGTTGGGGCTTATTTTATTATTATTTTTATTTTGGGGGTCTGCTTTTCTTCTTGTTTTCTTTTTTTTTTTTTTTTTACAGTGTTATATGCTCCCAGGGAAGTAGTAGACAGTGATTTATTTATGAAATTCCTGCAGCAGGAGGAAGTCATCCTTGGGTCTTGCTGCCATGGAGGGAGATAAATAAACCAACATATTTAGCTAAAGACTATATAACCCATAGGAAAACAGACTGAGCAAGGCTGGAGAGACATATACAAGCTGGCACGGAAGATACTGAGACAGAGAACAGAATGTTTAAATAGAGGCACTTATGGGTACTCGCCACCAACAAATGAATCATCAAGGGCATAACTGGCTATTTTTAGCAGCAGTGTCTATGTTACTTTTGCCTTTTACACTGAGAAAACTGTGAAGCACTAGATAGGCGATGCTAAAAATCCATACAAGCAATGCTGGGCTTCCTTGTACGGATGGGCAGGACTTAGAGCACCTTTGGCTTGGCTGTACAGTAGACCCTGCAGATATAGATAGATAGATAGATAGATAGATAGATAGATAGATAGATAGATAGATAGATAGATAGATAATGAGGGGAGGTGTCTCCATGGAGTAGTAGTACATTTTCCCGACATACATCATCACATGGTGAGTATAAAGGGAGTCCTCAGGCACCCTTTGTGCTGATAGCCTCTACTTCCATGCTTCCCCATAGCTCCTCTGTAGGGATCAGGGAGATTGTGTCTTCTGATATCCTAATCGTTGCTCTGGGCAAAATCCTTTGACTTCAGCTGTAAGGATCATGATTTAATCCAACAATTTAGCCCAATAATGGAAACCAGCTGGTAACACAATATTTGGTTTTGTCATTATATTCACCATTTGGAAGTAACAGGCTGCAAAGCCCCTTTGATTTGTGGCAGGGCATTCCATTAACACATCTATAAAAACAGCCAAGATGTTTCCATTGACAGCACTTAACAATTTCCTCTATTACTTTGATGACTATTCACTTTGAATGGAAAGTGCTTTTCCGCACCACTGAAGCACAGCTAGTACATAACCTTGGAGCACTCTGAAGTGCTAAGATGCTACAAGAAGTAATACTTAGGAGAGCACATCCCCTCTTCGGCACGCACTGCCCGGTGCCAGGCTCTGCACGGCTCCCTGCCTGCAGCGCGGCCGTGTCACCCACAAACCGGGACAGAGTGTGCCCTGGGGCATCGAGGGGGGAACAGAGCTATTTCATCTGCCTTCCCTTTTTGCACGATTACCAAGTCGATTTTGCATTCAATTCCTTGTATGTAACTGGTGGTAAAATCTATGCAGGCCCGAGCTTGCTTCCCAAGGTTTTATTGGATAGCAGAAACAGTGTGTACATGTCTGGTGGTGGGGAATATAGAGACTGTAAGTTGAGAGGCTGATGTTCAAATCCAGCAGATCAGCGTAAAGCCCTCAGGATATTATTCTTGCTGCAATTACAAGTAACAGCTAAAGAAGGGGTAGGAGACTCACGTAATGAATAGAAATGTTTCTCTTCAGTTGCTTGTATGAATACTGCAGACAAGGATAAATGGTTGTAACTGTAAAGCTCTTGGTGAAAAATTGATCCCCATTTGTGTCTCTAGCTGCCTCCAGCTTTTCTTTATGGGAGGCAGCAGTGGGTCATCAATGTGGTCATTTTAAGCTTGGTGCAAAATAAATCCTGATTCAAGAGTCACCTTGAGTGACCTTTTCTTATATGCATGAGTGTTTCTCATGCAAAGAGCCCCAGTGATGTTGATGCTAATAGGTAGATGGTACAGACGATTTCACTGTGACTGTTAGAGACTGGAGGTGAGGAACAAAAGCTCCTTTCTGAGAGCTGCTCATCCATCTCGAATGGTCTGACTCACTTCACCTCGAGGAGGACTGACTGCTTAGAAAAACCAAGACTGCCATCTTTTCAGCACGTGTACAGGATCACAGCCTTAGCATACACAAAGCATCACTCATTTCAGCTGATCCCATTAACGCTGAAGACACAGGCTTGCACTTACTCTGGATGAACCGTAGAGAGGATTATGGCTACTGTTCAGATGCTCAACATTTCCTAGTTAAAATATTTCACAATGAAGCAATAGCATCAGTAAGAGTTTGCAATGCATCGGCATCTGCTTTATCTCTTCTGTTAAAGTCTTCCTAAAGTTTCTGGGGTTTTGTAAAGCTGTGATGAAATAATAATTAAGAGTTGCTGTTCTTGATTTTTACAAAACTACTTACTTAAGAAATAGACGACAAACATCTCAGGCTCAGTTGTACAATACAATCAGACTATCAATGCAAAATGGCCATGCAATGCCACGTCAATGGACGCAATAAGACGAGCAGATTTCTGGTCCCCCAACACACACCTCTCGGAGCCTGCTTGTATGCAAACACAAGCTCAGTCTGGCATAAATTAGATGAACCATGTTACCTTGCATCAAAATATTTTCCCAGTTCTGTGTATTTCCAAATATATCTAATTTATGCATTTCCGAGTGTATAGTGTGTACAGCTCACAGTTGAAGCAGGTGTAGCAGCTCTTCTCCTATTTAAATCAGAGATGCTGTTGCATATTTCAGTGGATAGAAAAAGTACTTCTCCAGGTGATGCCAGATTTGAGAAAGAAAAAGGAGGTTAACAAATTCACAGAAGGCATCCAACACAAGCCCTCCAAACCACAGTCTTTTACTGCAGGACACGTACTCTCCCTTTCCAGTGACCTTGCTATCCTAAGCATGTTCTTATGACATCACCTTAATGCTGTGGCTTAAAAACAGCTTAATTAATTTAGTGTCTATGCATTGCTGTCTGCTGCCATTGTAACATCCCCATAAACAAAAAGAAGAGAAGGTACTCAGCTGCCTCTCATGCAGAGACCTTTGAGCCCTGGACATAACCCACCAGCTGCTCCAGGGACATCACTGAGGAACATGAAGTCTATCCCTGAGGAACCGGCCCAGGCAGACCACAGTGGAGCACCAGAGTTCTGTGCAGGTCACCTGTTTCTTCCATTACTTAATTCCACATTGCTGTTGAAATGATGATTGCCTTATATTTTACAACAGCTGGGATTTTAACTTAATTTGCAAATTAATTTTCTTTAATTGTGATGGGGTTTGCTGTTAAGTAGTAAGTAGACAGGGATAGTACAGTTTCCGTAGTCTGGATGTCCTACTGTAATATAGTATCATTTCTGTATAGTCTAATCTTAAATACTGTACCACAACAATGAGAATTGTTCTGATCATATGTTCTTTATCATATTACCTCTTCATGGTGACTAGTTTAGTCTGAGTTTAGAACGGAAAATAGCTTTTCTTTTCTCCCAGTACAGACTGGAACATAGACAGGTGGCAGTAAAAAAAAAAAGGACTACAAATCCAAAGCAAGCTATAATGCCATTAATGGTTTAAGTTACTTTAATAAGAAAGGATTTGTTGCTTACTAGCTGGACATTATACATAACTACTTTCAGACAGTAAGGAAAAAAAACCAAGATAAACTATCAATATAATTAATTTTAAATGTATTTAATTTTCCTAAGTAGTAGACTTACAGATATTTTTATTTTACCCATTAACAAAAGTAATCCAAATCCTGAGATCTAGCCAAGAAAATCCAAGATTGGAGTTCTTGCAGAGACTAACCTATGTAGATCACATTTGGCAGCATACCCCCAAACCAGATTTAAAACAGAAGAATGTGTTGCATTTATAGCCCACCCCAGAAATACCAGCTCTCCTGTACCAGGGTACAGGGACCTGTTAGGAAATGGCAGTGGCTGGTGGTCTGAAGGTGTGACCCTGGGAGGTGCTGTCAGTGACTGCTGTGTACTGCTGGTGCCCTCAGCAGTCCTTCCCTTCACAGCACTGGGCCCCACAAGGATGCCCAAGGCTGGCAATGGGCATTCCAGCAGCACGGGGTGTTATCTGTGTTACGGATCAAACCTGGGCCCTGCACGGTGAGAACAGATTCGATCTGTCCTTCTGACAGCCCCACTGCTGTATTTCATAGCATGTGACTCATTAACTGTGAGCACCTGAGACAGCCCGGGTGGAAAGATGCTTTTGGAGCTGGCTGCTTTGCTCAGAGAGAGCTTCACAAAAATGTTATGCTTGATCTTGTGGAATAGGCACGCTGAGGATGGAGGAGATCTGTTAAAGAGCCAAGACATTTTATCCTGGCAAAGCCAAGAATTCTCTGTCAGACGTCCAGGAGCTATTGAAAGACAGAAGTACACTGAGATCTCTGCAGCTATCTGAAGCTGTCCAGCTGGGAGGTTGAATGCCAGGGTTTGTGGAAGAGCCGATTTTTTTCCTTTTCAATAAAGGTAGTTTATAATAGATGGTGTGACAAATCCATCCTCATGGTTTCTTCTGTGCTCAAAATAAGGAGATAAGATAGCTAGACGTGGATAAATTATACTGCTTTTATCACACTGCTGGAGTTCACATTGCCCAGAATGTGTGGGATGGGAATCCCCAGCATGCAGGGGACCTATGGAAGGTGGGGACAGTGGCTTTTGGAGATACTGCAAAGCTGTGCAGAGAATGGTCATGCTGGGTTGCCTCCTTGCATATTTTCTGGTGTTGACACCGGGCCATGCATGCACCCAGGCACTTATCTGGCTTTTATTGCATACTGATGTTCTCCTCCTGGCCACGTCATCCTCAAGATGTTTTTCCATCTCCTCTAATCAGATTAACCAGCTGCTCATGCTTTAAGGACACTGACTCTGTGGGATGTACTTCAGATCGTGGTCTCTCTCATCTTCCTATTTACTCCCTTGACAGCTGTGTGCCTGAAGCAAGGGGATTGTATCTGTCTTGACCTGCTGGGGCACCAAAATTCCATTTTCTGTTTTCTGAGCACCGTGTTAGCTCCAAAAGAGGGCTCAAGGTGGTACCTTCCCTAGGGACATGGCAGGGACAGACCTGTACTATCTGCTTCAGACTGGTATTATCTTCCAAGATATTTTAAGGGATGATTTTTTTACATCCCTCAGGGTGACACTGGGCACTGTGGGATGGTAGGAAGTGATTGAGATGGTATCTCTGAAGGGAAACAAGCTGCCACCACAGCTGAAGTCATTGCTCCTTTGCAAGGACATGGTAAGGAGCTAATTTGTTTTTAATTTGCTGTAAATAGGAGGTAAAATGGGTATGTGAAAATAACATATCTCTGATGATGTAAGTCAAATTTTTCATTTGTGTCCACAATCCTCATACATAGCAGTAAATTTCTATGCAAGCCAAGAAATAAATGTTTCCATTGTTGTGCTTCCAATCTGAAACAAAGACCCCAGTAATCCTCTGAATAGTATCAAATATATTCAAACTAGAACATAAAAGGCTTTTCCATAAATATATTCATTTCACAGTGCCCGTAACTCTGTTCTTAGAACACACCCAGAGTTAATTTGCCAGTGAAATCAGCAGTGGCCGTGCCAATCAGTTGATCAGCAAAGAGCTAACAGTGTTTACAGGACTAAGTCTGGGCTCCACTTTGCTTCACAGTGCTTAGAAGCAGTGGCCATCGCTAGTTTTTTTCTGATATTCTCCAAGATTTTTGAGATTTACGACTGGGCTTGTGAAGCAGTAGTTACTATGAATATGCATATATCTTCCCTCATAAATTATTTCTGGAACACGTTTTAAGTAGGGCAACAAAGATATATGAACTAGACGGGCTGTAATTGTCTATCTGCAGTTATTTTTAATGAAGTAGCTTGGGTTTGAATCACAGGTATTTTTACTGTGGTGTTCATTACAGCATTGAAGTATTGCTTTTGTCTCCCTGATCAATAAATACTGTTTTTAATATAAGTTTGTTTGCATAGAACTTTGTGATGCTGTGTTTGTTGCTATATTGTTTCTACAACAAACATTAGCTGCAGAAGATGAGATAAGGTACCTGTACCCAGGTCCTACGTCTGCCCTACCAGAGCTGAAAGCATGACCAGGCTTACATTTACTGCACCTTTTTTGCACTGCTTTTGCACCATTTTACATTTACTGTCTAGCTTTACATGGTCTTGTGCTTATAGCACTGCTGGTGTATTTGTGCTATCAGTATATTTGCACTTTAGAAAGCTTGGATAAATGGTGATGTGATCATTACCCTTTTGCCCTAATCACTAATGATAAAGCTGGCCTAAAATAAGAGGAACACTAGCACTAAGCTAGTTAGTCTACCAAAATACAACTGTCTACATACAAAATTTTCTTCCTGCCTAGAAATTAAAATGTTAAATATAATGGCTACTTATGAAAAGAATATTTTTATCATTTCTTTCTCTAATAATCACAGAATACAATTGTCAGAAACAAACAGTGAGACAGAAATATTTTCATTTTATAGTCTGAAAAGTCCTCTGGAAACATAGGCTTGTGTTGAAGCATTTCTTAGAATAGTTCTTTAGATCCATCTGTCAAAGGAAGATATCAAAATGGGCATTCTTTGTCTATATATATATATTATGGGCCTAAGATGACAGCTTTTTCTGAAGCGCATTTCCTGTTGTTTTCATTGCCCTTCTGAAACATGGGTGATACCATGTAAGAACATTGCCTGGTACATTTATTTACTCTTTTTGGTTGATTAAATTCTCCACATCACTCTTTGTAGGCTTACATGCACCAGCATTTAGCAGTACCAACTCCTAAGTGTAATCACATTATCAGCACTGAAGCACTGACTAAAAAACTTTGCCATTTCCCTACATCTTCTGTACTCAAGTTTCCCTGCCAAAATACAGGTTTCTTTCATATTCTTATCAAGTGCTGGTACTGTGTATCTTTTCAGCATTCTTTGTTCTTAGACGGATGCAGCAGTCTGTCATTGAGTTCCTAAAAATTGCTTGGGCTGAGTGGGATGGGGAGGAAGCTGGAAATCGCTGCCCCTCAAAGCCCTGCTTCTGTACCACGGTGCAAGGGAGCATCATGACAGAATCCCTCTGGAGTGGAGCTGCTCCATCGGCCCAAGCACATCACCTCATTTGAACTCCTACAGTATATAAAACGGGGAAAGAGGTTTTATTTTATCCAAGAACACCCCCATGAAAGGAGTTTTAAGTCATTTCACCGATTATGAAATCTCTGCCATTAAACACTTACTTAGGCAGAACTATTAATGGGAAGATCCCTATTACAGCTTGAATATTCTTTCTCATAATAATGATTAAAAACCTGATACATATTATTACATTTTGGATGAAGGCTTCTATGCAGTAGAGTTTTAATTATCTCACTGTTGCCAAGTTTTGCTTTCAACATCCCAGTGGAACATTTTTACCAGGCCTATTAAGCAGTGCATACAACTTTCAGGCACAAAGTCACTATCTCCTATTCAATGTCCTCATGCTGGACCTTGCCAATGTCACAGATGTTCTTTTTCCATAAATCCCATCAACCATGGTCTGGAAGCTGTGGTTTTTGTTGTTCTGTTCATTGCTGCTTTGTGTGCATTTGTTATAGCTGGTCATTACCCTTTAACAAAAACATTTCTGTTTCTCTTCCTTTTAAAATAAAATTCCTGAGACAAATTGTAGAAAGACCCTACTCTGCTGTGGGCCAGTTTTGACCCTTTTGTAAGCATCAGTAACACCTTCAGAATTTAAGATGAGAAAATGTGCATTGTCACAACCAGCGAACGAGAAGAATTTTTCTCCCCAAATCTCAGAACAAGTCAGTTGTACAGACTTTGCATTGCTTACTTCTTACTGGCTTCTTTCTAATGGGATAGTTCACATTTTGTCACCTCAAAAGTGGAGGCTTTAAAATTTATGAATCCTTCAAGTGCTACTTTCCATAGGACATTAAGCACTTGGAATTTTCCAAAGATTTGAGGCTTCCACGGTGATAATAAATATATTTGACTCCAAATCAGTTGCATGGAAGTCTTGCCCTAAGAAAAAACATGAACCTAATCAGTGACTGAAGTCTGGGCTGACTCTCCAATCCTCAAATAAATGATTGCCCCAGAGCAGTCTCAGTTGGGATGGGAGCCTGGGGGCACATCGAGGTTGCTGTCACTGTTTAAGGCTCCTGCTGCAAATCCTCTGCCAAGGAGCAACCAATTCATCTGTTATAGTGGATCTTTTGGTCATTCCTGTTTTATTGCCTTTCTTTCAGTGTTGCTTAAGAAACAGTCCTTTACAAACCAGGAGATTAATGACATCACCTAATTGGTTTTGCTATCCTTAGAGATGATGGTCCAAATTAATCCCTGTTAGACCTCCATTAATCTTTCTGGATTTACACCCAAGATTAATTCATCCCCATGATACTAATCACTTGCTGTGTGGTCTGTGGAAAATCACTTAACTTTGCATGTTGGTTTTCCACCCCAGATGGAAAATGGGGGCAATAATTCTGAGATCAGTGAAGAAAAATGTTTCAAACAGTCCTAGGATTGGTTGAAATGTAAGACAATTTTAAATAAAATGCACATTTTATTTCTGAATATTAGTTTCAGTTTGCACTTGTATTCTCACTTCTTAGTGAACCTTGGATTGAAACATTTCCCTGTGGGGGTATGGATGTGCCTCATATTTATAACCAAGAAAAGTCTTGGTAGTGTAGAGCTTGGTGAGAATTTATGTGTTGACCAGGGTGTCGCACTTCAGGTTTTACAGAAGTCACACACGCACCCAGAGGCAGAATTTGGCCTTTCTCATTTCTGCTCCATTTAGGCCAATTTCTACAGCTGTTCCCCAGTGAGAATCTCACTGAAGATAGCAGGAATTTTGCTTAAGTAAGGATTACAGTATTAATCCCTCTATCTCCAGTCATGTTTATTTTGGCAGTTATTTAGCTTGGAGATTTCTAAAGCTCCCCAGCTTAGGTTCTCTCCATTCTGCTCACAGATACACATCTAACTGCACCTCTCATGGGTTAAAGTAGCAACTGCCTTTACCAGGAGGCTTCTATATTTGCAGAAAAAAATGTTCTGGTAATTCCACCAATTAGATAAAATTGGGACTTCTCACATATAATAGAAAAGAAACTACTGATAAGGGTTGCAGCTATTTATTTTAGCTGGGAGCCATGCTAGAGGTGAGTAACAAGCAATCCATCAGTCAGATGACAGAAAGTACACTTGAGTTTTACAACCCATTCTCTTTGAATAACCCCAGGCACTATTACTCAACCAGAAAATATCAGTGTTGAAATCTGTTCTTCTCTATTTATGCATGTTTAATGTGTTCAATTGCCTATATAGCAAATATAGGCATATTATAGCAAATAAATAGTATAATAAAGCAGTGAAAAGGTCAGTTGTTGCAGTCTTTTCTAAAGAGGAAATATAGAGTAAGATTTAATAATCTTTTAAAAAAAATAAAGTGCAGAGTGTTCAGTAAAGAAATAGTTATAGGGTTTAGACATTTATTTGATACAGCAGCTTTCAGCAATATACAGATTGTTTTGTAAGTGCAAGTATTTTTCAGCCATGCATTTTATTTTACAGCCAGTATTAGTAATTTCTTCTTAGTTCTAGATGTATGAAACTGTTTTACCTCCTTCCTGGAATTTGAATGGACATGCAAAATACACAGTGAAATCATCATCAATTATTTATTTGAGTTGGCAAGGAAAAATATTTTTAAAGTTTAATGAAGCCAGCAGTGGTACACAGTTTCATGTTGCTGAGCAACAACACTGGTGGCCAGCATTTTTAAAGTAAGGGAATACAGTATAATCATGTTGATGCCTCAGGACTCCATTGTACTTCTCACAGTAAAACTCAGGGGAGCAGGATCAAAGGGTGCCCCGGACTTCATAATCTCACTGCATTTCTCATGAAGAAGCAGCAGCTTGCAGGTCAGGAGGAGAAGCTTAGGGATAGTCCCCAAATTCCACAGGTCCCAGAAGGAAGGAAGCTCTCACCTCCTTCAGGGCAGAAAAGACTGAAGAAATTGAGTTAAATTGAAAGGGAAGCTGAGGAGGGATGTAGGAAAAAATTGAATGCTATAGACAGAGTAGATAATCTGATGCTTCTTGGAGTTCAAGGATAAAGAGTCACTAAACTAAGTAAAAGGCAGAACATAAATTTGATTAAAAGAAAGGCTTTTGCACAATGGATAGCTGACCTGTGGGACTAACTATGTCAGAGTGCTACTGAGACCAAAAGCATAAAGAATTCAGAGAATGGTTAGTGCTAATACAGGCTGTGAAATTATCATTACCTGTAAGAGTTAGAAGACTTTTTTAAACAAGAAAAAAAATTATGTATATAAATAGATCTGCTTGAGTTCATCTCATGTATATACACGTGTGTGTGTACATATATGTATGAATATATATACATGTATTTATGCTTCCTGGGACTAAATAACTAAAGAGGAAAACTGGGGAGGAAATTCTCCTGAGGACAAGCTATTTTATAAATGCCTGCTATGTGGCAAGCTGAGGGCCATCTGGTACTGGGCCAGTCAGAGCACAGGGTTAGCCTGGGAATTCTTGTTCATGCAATGCTCTGCAGGGAACTTTCCCTGCAGGATGGCTCTTGCCTTGGGCTACTGCATTTTTATTTGGGCCAAATCCCAGTTTGGTGGGACCCATGTCAGTGAGACAGGAGACTTCACACAGGGGCTTCCTGTGGCCTCTGTGGTTTCACAAGTGAGAGGAGAAGCCACGGAAGTAGCACACTGACATGGCTGAGTCTGTCCAAACACATCCCTTACCGATAAACGCAGTTCCAGCCACATGGCAGCCCTGTGGAGAATGGAGCAGGACGAAAGGAGCAGAGCAGAGTGCTGCTGTTTCCTTCATCACCAGCTTCTGTTTCCCTCTGATAATAGAGGGGCTGAAAATATGCAGCACTCTGGCTCCTTATTTATTAATTGCACCCCCCAATAAAAACACCGGTGCAAAGCAGCAGCAGATTCTCTTTGATTTGTATTTTTGAAAAGTGTACTCTGTGCCTACTGGGAATTATGTTTCTGAATGTTCCTTTTTCTGTACTGTCTGAGTCATATTCCCATCATTCCTATACCTCACAATATTTTCCCATTGCCATAGAGACAGCCTGCGAGGAAAGCACAGCCGAGTAACTTCAGGTTTTTACTGAACCCAAAGTGGCTGCCAGACTGGACCTCTACTTGAGTTTATCTTACATCAAGAAGGTGATATGAAATAAGTAGTGCTTTTTCTATTTAAGAGCTTCATAATTCCCTTTAAAAACAGAGTGATACTGTCACCTGTCTCATCTAAAAACCTTCTGATCTTAAATCTTCTGAGCAGGTCTAAGTCTGTAAGCAGCAGTGACTCCACACCTGAATTCTCAGAGAGCAGCTAAACAAATTGAATTGCAGTAGTAAAGCCTGTATTGCTTACTTGCATTTGTGTGTGTCCTCCTCTCCCCCTCTGTTGAATTCCTTAATCTTAGAAAGAGTTTGGACCAAATTCGTGTTTCTGAACACCTCCCTCTGTTGGACACAGATTCAAATGCCACAGCTTTCTCAAATGTCACACTATGATTCCCAAGCAGAATGGCAAACCTGAGTTTTGTAAGTGAGAAGATATCATTTTAAACCTTATGGTTTAGGTTCAGAAATATAGAAAAGATTAAATATATTAATCTTTGTTTTAAAGACACATTTATTGCTTTAAATGTGCATCTTAGATAATGTAAAAGTCAAATTTCTCTTGTAGAAACTACTTCTGTTAGCACTGTGAAGGACAAGTACAGGAAATAGTCTAGCCTGGGAGGTTAATAATCATTTTCAGTGCCTGCTTAGGAGATTGTGCCACTAAAAAATAAATCATATTAGATCATCACTCTTTATAAGGGAAAGGGAAGACAGAATGCCTTTATGTGTAGGTGTGTGTGAATGCAGACAAAAGAGAAGCATAAATGCCTTTCATTTCATACAAGGGAATAATATAAACACATCTAACAATCAATTCTGTTCCTAGCAGTGCTTTGTGATATGAAGGCATATATAGGCTGAACTCACTTTAAAATATTTTCAGATGTGCTGATTACAGATGCTCAGGAGCATCAGAAGCCACGCCAGCTCTCCTTTCCATAGGTGTACATGTCTGTCTGCTAAACAGCAAATAGCCATTTTTAACTGAAAACAAATACTTCAATCACTGTGAATTGCCTTTCCACTTCATCAGCTTGTCCATATGAGTGTCCATATTATAGGACTGGATCCAAAAAAGGCAACAGAGTAGCAATATGAAATCCCAGGCATCCCACAACTGTTTGGGAAGCAGAGAGTGAGGACACCTCAGTCCTAATGCTTGCTCAGGCTTTTGGCATTTCACTGTTGCAACTGTGATAGTGATTTTTTGCCAAGTTTTGACTTTGCTTTGTAGCCACACAAGAGTGAAAGAGGCATTAGCTCATTTTATAACAAGCACTAGTGGACTGTGATTGCTTCATGTGGACCTGACCCGACACACACCAGTGACTGTCAGAAGAAAGGCTGATTCTCCATCACTAGCCCCCAGAATAGTAGCACCATACATCAGTACTCAGTAAAGTGACTTGTTTTTTGGCATATTCACTTTTTTTTTTTTGGTGTGATGTTAACTAAACTGTTTTCTTCATCATCTGCTCTTGGAGATGGTAGGAATATATTACCAATGACTTAAATGGGGAAAATTGATCTCCTCAGAACACACACGCACAAAAAATGGGACAATACTGTAAGTTATATTCCAGCTTCATAGCAACTGAGAGAGATGTTTTAAAGTAAATTGGGATTATTTGAGGCGCATCAGTCAATTACTTGTGAACCTCATGAGAGGAGAACAACAGCAAAGTGCCCATGGAAATGGGCCTGGAGCTACTTTTCCCCAGAAAGCTTAATGTGTTAAGCAATAACTCTCAGGAAACCTAGGCTTGAAAAGACCTTGAGAGTTCATCTAGTCAATCTGACCCAAAGCAAGACCAGCTATATCACATCAAACAGGACATACAGCTCCCTGAAATGATTTCATGAGAGCCATTACTTTCCAAGACAACTTACCCCAGCGCTTTATTGCTCTTACAATAGGAGAAGTTTTTATTCTAATGTCTAACCTGAATGAGAATCTTTGTTGGTATGATTTAAACTCGACTTAATGTTCCAGCTGAGCCACTACCAATGCTGAATAGGGTGGCCAGATTTCTTCATACATTTTCAGGTTTATTTATCCATTGAGTTATATTGCTTGCCTTTTCCACTCTGCATAACACAGCTCCATGTTTGGTTTGTGGTCTACCCTCAGTCAAGCTATTTCCTAACCAGTTATTACCCACTTTCCAGAAGATAATTCCTGTCTAAATGTAGTCCCTGGTACTGGTCCTTAGTACATTTTATCTTACTTTTACAGATAATTCTTTCAAGCTGACAAGATCTTTAAAAAAATTTGATCTGCCTATTGACTAGTATACTTGCAGAGCTCCCAAGCTGCAACCAGCACATTTATTGAAAATGTCTTCTGCTTCCTTTTTCAATCACTAATGAAAATGTGGACTGTAATGGGGTGGAAGATATGCAGGCTCATATTTCATACCTCCTTCCATTTTTTGTCACTGTTTAGGTATGGTTACCTCAACAATCCTACACCTGTCTGAACAGGAATAGCGGGGTCAGCAAGGCTGCGTTTCCTCATTTGCTTCTAAGAGTGTCATGAGTGTGCAGAAAGCCTTATGGAAGCTGAGTTATATGACACAAATTCCCTTTCCCTTGTCCACAGCACAATACAGGCATGGGAAGAACTAAGCTGTTTTGACAGACTCTGTTCTTAGAATGAAAATGGAATGCTACCCACCTCCCTTTTATTACCTAGGCACTCACGACAAAAAAATCCTAAATTCTGGGGCAGAAATTTAATTTAATCAACTGATCAACAATCTCCTACTTTTTTTGCCCAATTCAAAATACAGGTCCCATGCTCGCCTACTTCTAATCCTCTAACACGGTAAACATCCAGTCACTAAGAGACTGAATCAGTTTGCCCTTTAAGCATCATAGGATGAAGTTAGCTAATTTAAAATAAAACATTGATTGTGGTACAGCTAAGAGATGGATCAAACTGCAAAGCTAATTGATCTTAGTAACCACCGCCTATTTGCTAGATTAATTTTCAGCTGGAGCATTTCCCCATCCAGATCTTTGCATGCCCTTACAAATCACTGTGACTGAGAGATGAAGGAAGGCAGTGAGGAGGTGGGAATGGAGTGAAGCAAGGAAGGTGTAACTACATTTTCCAGCAACAGCATTGTCTTAACACGTTTGTTGAAATACCACTTTAACAAAGACAGAGACAAGAAGTCATGAATCACTTGCACGTTCCTCATGTCATCTGTCATTACTTGCCTTGCACCCCTGAGTACTGGACCAGCACTCTCGTGGCCTTCTTCCTATGCATTTGTAGCATGACATCTTGTAACCCCACTGTCCCTGCTCAGATCTTATTTTGTGGGTTTTTCTTTCTGATTTTACATGAACATACTTCTGCCATTCATCTACACTTACCCTGAATAGTTCAATCCCTTTCCACACACTTTCCTCTGGTCAGGTCAGAAAGGGGCTTGTGGTGAAGCCAGGAACTTTATTACATTTCCTCTCCTTCCTCTTCACTGGCAGAACTTGAGGTTCTGAGTTCCAAGGAAAAACATGCAGAGATGGAAAAACCCTGAGTTTCAGTCTTCGTATGCCATAATTCCTAATTTCACATGGAAAGAAACAGAGAATGAATGACAGAGCAAACACTCTTCGTCAGACAAACGGAAAACCCAAAACATGCTAATTCATATCTAGACTTTCCCTTAATTGTACTGCTTGAATATGTGGTAACTCCAAGCAGGACACAGCTGATAGAGGACATGAGCAAAGAGAAAATTACTTTTTTTTCTCCAGCCCTTCAGCAGTTCTGATCTGCTCAGCAGAGCTGAATGTAAACAGATATTTTGCTCTGCTGCTGTCCTCTAATTGAATAATTTCCCACAAGTTCACATCTACAACAGCTGAAAATCACGAGTCACACGTATTCTTTTCCAGCATGAAGTATTATTTACTCCTCACTCTTAGATGCTCATCAAAAGATATTTAATGTCATTTGTGAAGTTGGAAAAATGTCCCTTACCACAGTCTTATGTGGGTTTTCCTTAAAACATCTTACTTATCTGAAATGAATGCCATCAATTTCTTTGAAATGTCTTTATTTTCTTAATTGGTCATACAACACTAAATTGCATCAATACTGCAAAACTCTTTTTCCCCTGCTGAAATGACTGATGAATAAAAAAATATCTGCTGATGTCTTGAAATAAAAGATGTCATGAAAGAATGAGAAAATACTATGGATGTTCAAATCTGACAAATCTGGATCCAGAGTTCTAACTTGGCCAAAGAACTGTTCACTTGAATAGAGTCTCTGATGAGCATTAAGCAGCTACGTTATTTGTAATTATTTCTGTGTATAGTACCACAAAGCTACATAACACTTTTTCTAATAAATAAAAAGAAATGAAACCAAGAGTTCAGCTGAAGCTGATGGTTCTCTGTGAGGTTACACATGAAGAGTTGGCCCTTGACCTATTCTACACATCCCTTAGTTTAGGGGAACTCGTTAACCTTAATATGGGAATTTTTATCTGAGGGGATGGTTTGGGCAAAAGATGCAAAATTCTTCAGTGCAAGAATTCTCAGATATCTGTAAAATATACCACAAGCTGGTTATGGCCAAAACATTAATTAAACAGCTACTGGTATGCAAAAGAGCTGTCTAAGATGAAGAATGCAAAGGAAAAGGCAGCAGACCCCTGCATAACAGGGCTGCAGGCTGACGTTTAGAGCAAGATCTTAGTTTGGACTGCATGGTGGTCACAGAGTGTCCCTTGGCAACTCCCAGCCCTTCATCAGCCAGTGCACACTGCAGGGGTTTTATGTTCCTAATTCTCTCGTTCATGGCTGCATCTGCTTGTACAATTTATGGCACACAATACATATTTTTCTTTTGGGATTCATTCTGTTCTTTATTCCAGCATTTATTCTGTCAGAAAGTGGTGGGACAATGAGGGGTTATCTGGCACCAAAAAGTTGAAAAGAACTTGTCTTCTTGCCATTTTTTTCTTGAATTATGACTGCTAATGATAAAATCCTTTTAGTTTTTCTTCTTTTACTTATCTGAAGCTCTGGTTTTCTCTTGCCTCTTTGAAAGTTTGAGGAATGTTAGGTGGCGAAATAATTAAGAATTAAAGGGCTGCATCAGGAAACGTTTTTAAAATTAGGTAACTTGGTATCTGAAACAAATGTTTGATTGTTCTTCATGCTTGGATGGCTGGCAGCCAGGCAGCAGGGCCTCGGTTGTTTCTCAGGGCTTCATTCAGACACTGTCATTATTGCCCCTATTACTTTTTCCTCTGTCCAGGGCTCTCTTGAATGCCACCACCAAAGAGAAGAATGCCACGCATGGCTTACCCTGAGGAGGATTAGTAATCCTACACCTTGCACTGGCTGGCAGAGGTGTTTTAAGAACAACCAGAATTCTTTCCCCAAAAGCCAAACATTTTATTACTGTATGGACCTGATCCTGCCTTGTAAACCCTAATGCATATTCAGTGAAGGTTTCTTTGGTTCAACCACCTCCTTTCTTGCATTTTATTTCTTATATTTTATATGTTCAAAGGAATTAAAAAGTGAAATTTATCTAAATTTCTGGATATACTTGCTATGAACCTGCAGAAAGAAATGACTTTGAAAAAACACATTTAACACAAAATTGCTTTGATCACGTTGTGGGCCTTGGGTGATTGCATAGACCAGAATAAAAAAAAAAGTTTCTTCCAAGGCTAATTCTGTTCCAAAGTAAATAAAAAAATTTAATTTAGAACTACAGTTACTCACAAAAATAAAAGCTACAGCCCATGCTGGAAATCTGTGTAAAGTAATGTTGAAAATTGCAGGGAAGGATTATTTCCTATTGCTTTTCTCTCCAGCCAGTCAAGTTTAGATTAACTGATGATTTAACTGTTTTCTTACATCCCTAGGTTGTGTCTCGGGATCTTGAACTGGGAAAGCAGAAATAAGCTGAGGCAGCAAAAGCAGTGGAGGGATGAAGGTCTCAGTGTAGGTGGTCTTGGGCTCTGTAAGATCTCAAAGGAATCTGCAAGTGTAGTGGACTGAAATTCCTGCCTAGCCCTTGTAGGTCACACTGCAATCCACTCTCCTGTTCCTCCACCCACTCAAGGAAAGCTCATGGAAATTCAATGAGTTTGAACCAGTGGAGCTGGTATTGTCCCCTGCAGAAATAACCCACACCATACAAATGAAATACTGTCTTCTTTCTTCCCCTACCTATTTTGGCATAATTAATATTGTATTTGGTAAGAGATACAGGGGGATGGGTAAGCAAAACTTGAAGTTAAGTTAGTTGAAGTGGTAAACAGGCTTATGTGATGACAGGAGTTAAGATTACAGGTGAACTCTTCCTATGACTTGTTTAACAGCAGAAACTAGTTTTTCCAATAAATCACTCCCTAAAAGCAAGCATAACATATGAAATCACTAGAAGAAATACTGTATTTTCTCCAGCTATCTCTCAGAAGATATTTGTCCTCCTTAATTTTCCATATCTGGACAAATTTCCAGTAACATAATTGCAAATGTAGAAGGTGCCATAATGAGGTTGTCTAGCCCCTTCTAACATTAGCATATTGAACCAACATGGTACTTTGTCTTACCGATACATTTTTATGTGTGCTTTGTTATTTACATGGCTGACAGTAAATTCTCCTGATATGCATCAGTTTCTGCAAGATGCTCTTGATTGTGCTGGATCCCAAAAACAGTGAAACAGTGACATGGGAAGGTGAGAAACTGGGATATCAGGTCTGGTAAAGCATAAGTGTAAACTACCATCCTACTGATGATGAGGGAATATAAAATAAAGTGCTGAGGTCCTTCCCTTCATCATATGGGTATCTACTTGCAGAAGAGAGACACTTCTTTCTCACAGTGTAGCTGATGTACCCTTTGGATGGATATCCTGTTTTGTACTTCTGGGTTTTACATGTTCTTGTGAATTGCTACAGTTCAGGTAAAATTCTCATTCTAAAAAGTGAACACAATGGGTACTGTAGAACCACTTTGTTTAAAAATGGCAGTTTTTGTGTACACCTTAAATTATCAACTTGCTATGCTGTTATTTAAATATAATTTTAAAGAAACATATCTACATTATAGCTTGTTCTAGTCTCATTCTTCTCTAATATTATTCAGAAGGTATAGATTTATGTAGCTGTGGCTTTGTATAACCCAGATACTAAATTTTAATAAACTATTATTTAAATATATGCATGAAATAGATCTCTGGAATATATACTGTCACAGTAGCATCTTTATAATCATAGCATAGAAATTAAAACAAAACAAATCACTTTTTCATACTGGCTGAAAGCATTTCCCTGAGGTTCCAGTGGATGCAGGGAAGGTCCTTCTGCTGGGAGAGAATTCCCCCTGGCGAGTGACACAAACCTGTAGGGATGATCCTGTGCCCTGAATGGTGAACTGGTGAACCTGTGCCAAAGCTATTGTACCTGAAACCAGAGATGCCCCTCTCACAGGAAGTAGGATTCGTGCCCCGGGCACATAAATCTCAAAGAGCTCTGCTAGCAGAAACTTTCAGCCTCTATTGAGGGCTGAAGCCACCAAAAATAGGGTTGCAGAACTGAGTTAGAACTGAAAACTTCTAAGGAGTAGTTTTGAAGAGTGGATGGATCATTTTGTGTGATGCCATCCATCATCGCGCCTCTTCACATCAATCTCGCAGAGTATTAATATCCCAGAAATGCTGTTCCCATCTGCAGATTGCAATGGAATATGGAACAGGAGTTACATTCTTGTGTATCTGAAGTATGTTTTGCTTCTCATCACTTTCAAATCACAATGTCATAGCTGTGGCCGTAGTAAGTCTGCACTCGGCCATTACATACATTGATGGGCACTGAACCCAGCGTGTTAGGGGGCCTTGGAAAAATAAGGATATTTCTACTGCAGTCACTGTGCTTGAAAGCATTTCATAACAAACCATACAAGTAGTATCTTCATTGTTTACAGGCAGGGTATTCTCAGTAGACTCACATTGCAGTTAGTGTAATAACTGGTAGTTATTCTGGTTTGATTCTGTCACAGACTTCCCAGCATGACTTTGGCTGTGTCATGTTTTCCTTTCCCTTTTCCAAATAAGCAAATAAAGCCAACATTTATTTCAAAAAGGTGGTGCAAGTCTGGAAGCATCAGTGTTTGCTGAGCAGCCTCCCATCTTTGAATAGGAAGAGTCATAGATGTGGAAAGCATTTTTCTTTTTATCTTCAAAGTCTTCTCTTTGTATTTACAAATTAACCAATCTGCAAAGCAATATTTTTTTTTCTTGGGCAGTATGATTAAGACTACTCTTATTAATTATAGGGAAACTTCCATAATTCCAATATATGTAGTTCAAAACAGCATGATATATACAGACATATTGCGGCATTTTCATTTGGATTGTTAAACCTGCACAGATTTGATGGTTTCATCCTACATTTGTTATATTGTATTTTTAATGTGCTCAGACTGTGCTGGTATAATGGTGATCCTCCTCTTATACCCCATCTTTCCCACATGCATGAAGTCTGCTTTGTAGTGGCATTCATGAAGCTCCCTGCTGTGGCTGAAACACTGGAGTCCTGCTACTTAGAATGAATGATTATTCCAGTGGCTGAAGTGTTCTCACAAAGCAGACGGGGCAGCACGGCACTTCTTCCTTTCCTACACCACACTAGGAAAGGAAATTCTTATTTGAGCCTATGATGGGATCCTGACAGCCAATACCTGGAAATAATCCTAGCAGTGAGAAAAAGCCACTTCTAAAGAATGAAGACAATTTATTCACTGCATGAAATTCTCTTTAAAAACAAAAAAAAGAATCCTGCTGCTTTCTGAATAGAAATGTTATACAAATAAAAAATAATAATAAAAAAAACAACCCAGTATAAATTAGGATTTCATCAGATTTTAGGAAGCTAAATTCAAAACTTAACCCCAGAGCTTCTCTCTGCTAAGTGCTGATCTCATCCTGCTAGTGCCTAAACCAGGCATTGGCTCTTCCTTCCCCAGGGCTCCTGCTGTGCGTAGCTTGCTCCTGCTGCTGCTGCTGCTGCTGCTGCTGTTGCTGGGCGTTGTGCTGCTCAGCCCCGGCTCCCAGCTTCTGTCAAATCCCTGTGTCCTCCTACACTGAGGCAGGGCACTGTGCCTGTGCTATGACGCCAGCTTTCAGACCATCTAACTCTCAGTGCTGGTGATGAACAGCTAGAAAAGATGCCCATTCCTTCTGTTTTCAATGACATGATTGGGAGAAGAACACGCATGGTACCTTGTGGATTGCAGTCTGGGCCCAGGCACCAAGTGTTGCAGTGCTTTAGCTTTTTCATGGATGAAACTTCTGACTCACAGAAGAAAAGCAAATATTGAACAAACACACAATTTAAAAGCTTCCAGGCTCAAGCACAGACCAACTGCTGCATTAAGTAAGACTGTGAATGGTGAAATGGACTCTTACATGTTAAATGGAAACAAAGTGAGCTACAGAAATGAGCTCAGCTCCCTTTGATCACGCTGCAGTAGACGTGACCTATCAAATGATTGCTAAAGAGCTTGAGGGGATCTTCAAAGTTAGTCATGGTAAAATAGATGCTATAATTATATCCACTGATAAATTTTAGCAAAACCAGCACATTTGCTGATGGTGCTAGATGCTTTTCCTGATGAAGATTTCTCTAGTTACAATGTATGTTCAGCGTACGCAGCAGCCATTCAAGCTTCCCTGATCTGTTCAGCAGACAGGCTTTGCACTGATCTGAAAGAAAAGCCCTCCAGTCTCTGTGGTGAACTGAGCCTTCACCTCCTGTAAACTCTGCACAGAAGGACTCACTGCACCTGATGCCATCAGCAGCTCTGCACAGCAGGTTTTGCCACTGACAGCTAAATCCCAGCGTCCTTCCCTGAGTAAGTGCCATCACCTCACCCCCCACACAAGCCCGCTGGAAGCAGTGGCAATCAGCACAGGCCCAGGGGGCAGCTATGAAGGGCAGACTGTCCAAGCTACCACCACGTGGTGAAAGCAGCCTGATCCTGTTTTCAGGAAGGGATATGTGAAACATCAAAATTATCAGGCGTTGGACATTGATAATCCTAGTGAACCCTTCTCAACTCAGAATATTCTGTGATTCTGTGATATTTGACTACAGCCTGTTAACAGGGAGTGAAAGCAAGTCTTCTTTGTCCTAACATTGGAGTATATTAACTCCTGAAAATTCAGCGAGGCATGGGTGAAAGCTTTTTTGTTCTCACTTAGCTAACAGTCATACGCATTACACTACTCAAGACAAAACTTAAATAATCAGATATAAAATACAGCTTTCAAAAATGTAGTATCATACAGTTTCTGACTGCCAGCAGTCAGCGTGCGCAAAAGTACAGCAACAAATCCTCTCCATGTATACCTGCCCCACTGTACTGCTCAGGATGCCACATTCCCACCTTTATGGTGTCACACTTACCAAAGAACTGGCTTTGAACTGTACAAACGATGAAGGCTACAGTATACTGAAAAATGGTCAATTAAAAGTGTTTTTGTTGTTTCACCATACCAGAAGAATTCCCAGAGACACATTAGTGCATCCTTTGTCCCATTGTTCGCACAGCCAGACAGAATTTCTTTTTCATTTTGCGCCTTGTGGTGAAGTTCAGTATAATGAGATTGTAAGAGGTCTCAAAATCATTAAATTATGAAAGTGTTTCCCTTTTCTAACCCTTGCCCTTAGAGTATGGCATGATAACAGCATCTAGAGGCTGGAACTGAGACCATTTTCTATCACTTCACTGAGCTGATTTGCAGTGCACTGAGCTGAAAGGCTTCACAGACGCCTTCACCACTAATTTCAGTGGATAATCTATTGTAAGGTTTTATATGTTATATCTCTCTTTAAGGATGGATTATATTTGAGTTTCTAAGTGACTTTTTATTTCTACTTTCTGAAATGAAGCTGCATTGCCTCTTTCTGGCCTTTATCCTGCTTTGGCAAATCTAAAAGTTACAGGGTATTTACTTCTCTTATCTTTGTAGCACTCTCACTGACAACACAGTTTTTACTACAAACATAATACTTTTGGATAGCATAGGTTTCATTATATTTATTTTTCAAAACCTGCACATCTGAAGGAGGTATAGTTAAAGTAATATTGACATCTTATGGCGAGCATACCTCTTGTCTCAGGATGGTGGAAAATGAGCATATTAAACCACTTGTCAAACTCAAAAATAATAACCAAATTATGGCAATAATGTTTTAAAATTAAGGAAATTCTTAGTCAAAATTTTTACTGAAAATGAGCTTCTTTTTTCTGTTGTTGCAACTTATCTGCCAAAAATCCCCTATATGTCTTTCTGTGTGTGTACAATGTTTTAGAATAATATAGCATTTTTGAAATGTTCAATGGGTTATGAATGAAAAGGTCACAAGAAAACCTAAGGGCTCTGTGTTAATTTTAAAGATGAGAAAGAATCATGACTTATTTTAAACACTAAGAAAACCTATATGCTTTTGTATTTTTGAAGTTATTTTCTATTATTTTTTGATCTCTGGTTTTGGTTTTTTAAAATATGTAATTAAACTACCACAATTTTTCTGTTATTTATAGCCCACAGCTACAAAATGCAGTTGTTTTTGTCTGATACAAGTTAAGCACATCAGGCTGGGTAAGTACTTGTGCTGGAGATGACTTCAACCCTACTGATATTGGCACTGGCAATTCAGGAGGGAGCACTTTTCACTCCACTTTAACATGGAACTGATATCTCTGCCTAATTTTATAGCATATTTTTGTGTTAGCACTGCCATGGTTTAGTGGTTGGTGAAAAGACACATATACCAAACCCATGCCTGTAAATGGATCCACATGATGGAACTTCCCTGCAAAAAGCTCCTGAAAGGACTGAGGCCTGAAGACATGATGTGTTAAGTGCTTCAGCATTTTTCAAGATGAAAAGTGCTATAGATATCCAGTGTGCTATTTCCCTTGTATCCCTTGAGGAGCTTGAAATAAAAATGTCTTTCAGTCACTGGATACTTCAACATCTCTTAGCACAGAAATTAAAGCCCAAAATTAATCAAATGCTTTTACATTATTACTAGCCACCAGTTTTGGACCACTACTTTCGTCTCACCACAAACGGACATTATGAGCATACCTAGATAAAAATACGTTAAACAGTTAAAGTTATTTTAGCATCCTGTATTGGGAAAGAGTATCGCTCTTCAAACCACATAGTTTAAACTGTATAAAATGGCATAAGCAAGTACAGTGCGTATAATTCTTTTTGGTTTTGTAAGAGAGTATCAATTACAGTGTTATCGTGACAGCTCTACACTGTAGCCAGGAGAATCGCCATTGAAATCAGTGGAGGGCAGAAGGTGCAATTACATGCAGGCTGTTGCTTCAGTGGAAGAAACGAGAGGAGCCTCAGATAAGGCAGCCGAGTGCTGCAGTAGCAGGGAGGGATGCTGAGGCTGTGTCCGCGGGGCTCCCCGGCTGCACAGTTGCCACCGCAAAATCCCTGCCCTGCATTCAGGGACACTCCGGCCCTGTGTCCGTGGCCGTACTTCGGGTTACCCCCCGGGTCACTGGCGGGCCCCCCCCGCCACAGGGCCGGGCGGTGTCTCTGCTCCACCTCGGCCCGATCGGGACACCCGGGCCCGCCGGGCCCTACGGTCAGGCGGCGGCAGAACCCCGGGCGCGGCAGGGGCACCGCAGCTCGCCCTTCTCTCACACGCGGCCCGGAGCCGGCGGGGCCGCTGAGGAGAGATGGCCGCGCCGGCCGAAGGACGCGGCGCCTACGCTGGCCCTACCGCCCCGGGGTCCCCCCCGCCTCCCGGGCCGCGCCGTGACGACGGCCGCCCCGCCCCGGCCC
>VYXC01008169.1:133756-223949 GCA_013397175.1 Platysteira castanea
CTCCGCCGCCCAGGGCCGCCCGGCTCCGCAGAGCAACTCGGGGAGAGGAGGAGGAGGAGGGAGGAAACTTCACCCCCTTCAGCCTCCCCCGTTATACGGCGGGAAACCTGCCAGCCCTCGGGGCGCCTCTGAGAGCAACTTCTGCAGCTCCTTCATGGGAATATGCAGAGATACGTGTGCGTATGTGGATGGTGTAGATGTCTGTGTGCATCTTTCCCAAAGGCAGATCTGGTAGCTCAAGCGATCACTCACCGCTGCGTGTCTCCGTTGCGCGTATGTCAACGTACACACACACATATACATATATATATATATATATATATGTATAATAAACATATCTATATGTATAAGACATGTATATATATACATGTATAGGGCTGAGTTGCCCGTGACCCCGGGGGCGCGGTGGGACGCCGCGGCGGGGGCAGGGGCCCTTCNAGCCCCCAGCCCACCCCCGCTCCCAGAGCCCACTCAGCGCCTCTCTGCACCAGCGAAGGGCGGTGTTGAGGTGTGAGATGACTGTGTGGAGTTAGGGGAGTTGGCCTGTTACTGATTTTTCTTTCTGCTGTTTTTTAAGGTAGGGGTTATTGGGGTGATGTCGTCACCCGGGTGGCAGCATGGCAGGGGAGCTGCCAGGCTGCAGTGACGGGTAGTAAAAAAGGAAGGAGGTGAGGAACTGCAAGTATCCTCACAGGCAGTATTGGAGATCGGCCTGCATAGTACTTGGGATTATTCAACTAGCTGATGTTTCCTTTGGGGGGAAATAAATCAGCTATTCTAAATGTTACAGAGAGTTCTTCATGGTAAAGTATAATCTCAAAATACCTTATTTTGATTCGAGTTATTGCTCTCTAGCAGCAAAATTGTGAGCATTCATAATCTTACATTTCATATTTGTGGATCTCTTATTCCTCCACATTTTAGTAGTGGTCTTGCTTTCTACTGCTGTCTGAACAGCTGGAGTCAGGTTCATATGAAATTGCTTCATGACAGCAACTGCATCAGACATAGCTGCCTCTTTCCTTGGAAGATATGATGATAAATTTCACATTATTTTCTTTGTGGTGTGGTGCAAGGAATGGACAGGGTTGCAGAAAAGTCTGGTATGTGTGGACCTGGAGATTGTGGGAGCAGTTCTTTCAAGGCAGCAGGAGTTCTGTGTGTGGGCTGTGCATTGTGCGTTGATGCCGTATTTTTGGAGCTCTTTGGGAGAGAAAACTATGACTATGTATGGGGGTTGTACACTAATAGCAGATGCCTGTTTTGCCTAAACTTAATAAATATTTCATTTTAAGTGTTTTTAGTAAGGAAACATACAGCAATGTATTTCAAAGTTTATACTCTAATCCATTTATAAGCAAGCTGTCTTCCTACCAAAATCCCTGGGCTTTGCTTTTACAGTGATCATGATAGTAGCCTGCATGTGGGAGCAGAAGGAGTAGCATCACTTCCTGAATAGTTTGAAAAAGCAGAGTAGCTTATTCCTGAGCACTGTCCCTCATGTTGATTTGGTAACTCTGAGCACCTATTATACTTGATGGAAATAAACCATGTGTACTTATACTGTACATAGGTTTTGAAATCTTAGTTAATCCTTAAGTATTATGTTCTAGAATGTGTTTCTGATGAAATTGCTTAGCTGTTGTCTCACTGTAGATAGTAAGCTCAAGGGCTGTTGTAAGTTTGTATTATTCTGTGCTTATAAAAGAAAGTGGTTGAATTCAGAAGCCCTTCATTTTATGTGTTAGCCTTTAGTGAGACTCTATTAAATAAGATGAGGATCTAAAGATAATCAGGCCTTTGAGTACAGCCTTGAGGTGATCAGGTATTTCACACATGACCTATGAGCAAGAAAATACAAATACAGGGTGCTAGTGAGGGCTTTGAGATTGAAAAGTGGTAAAGAAAAGTAGAAAGCTCTTGCAAGTATAATGGGCAGTATGAAAAATAATGTGAAGTGGGGAGTGGGGCAGACATAGAAGAAACCAAATGAAGCAAGCAAGTGGTAGAGATATGAAAGACAATATGATTTTATGGTATAGTATATGGTTAAGTGAAATCCTGAAATGGCTGGTAAGCACTCAAAGTGATCATTGTTGGATGCTGTAAAGATTTCTGTTTTGAACAGGATTAATTTTAGTTGCACAAGAAAAGACATGATGGAATTTTCTGGTGCTCTCAAACTGAAGAAAAGATAAAGAGACTGCCCATATGTATTGTTTTGAAAGATCAGGATGCAGAGGCTGTGCTCCTGAAACAGTATCTGTGGATCACCTGTAGGGTAGCAACTGAGGTCTAGCCTGGGCCAAGGATGACTGCAGCTTCTCCCACTACTCAATACATTCTCCTTGTTTGGAATATAGTGGGAGCCCAAGAGGGGATTGGGAGGGAGGGAGGGAGCAGTAGTGAGCAGGAGGCTGTGATAGGAATGAGGGAGCAGGATCTTGGCTGGTGGAAGATCTGGTTAGGGAGTTAATGTGAGAGGAGATTTGCCCCAAACTTGCCCCTTTCGTTTTAGAAAGGGCCCTGGGTTCAGGAGAAGAATTTGGGTCTTCACTCATATGCAGATTTAGTTTGCATGATTGTATAGTAATGTGTTTTTACGGCTTGCGATGTGTAAAAAAAGATAAATGGAGAAGAAAGGGAGAGAAGAAAGAGGTGAGGAAAATATGTTAGTTTTGAGCTGCATGTCTAAAATCTAGGGCAGATATTTAGCACAGCTAGTTCAAAGACACCTACACTCTTCAAACTCTATTTTACAGAACAGTAAAGGTACAGTTGGCATTTGAGAAACACTGTGTTAATGAACACAAGTGTCAGTCTGAGATAACATCAAAGCAAGAAATACAAACTTCCAATGTGATTTTAGGCAAGTTATTTCATTCTTGATGCCTGAGTTTCCTTAGCTGTAAACTCAGCAGAAAGTACATGCCTGCTTTGGAGGAGTTTATCACATTTATTGATTTGTTTGGTATCTCCCTCTTCAGTTTCAGAGGACAGTCCTCAGATGCTCAAAGTGTTTTGCTAGTTGCTCTGCCTGTTCTGTTTATTTTTAAGAAAGACACTAAAATAACTCCTCTTAATGGCCAAGAACAATTCTCGACTTATGTCTCACTTTGTAGGTAATGAAGGACTCTGTGGGTTTATTTTGCATGTTGTAAAGTAAAGCTTAGATAATATTAACTGTGCCTGGTTAGAGATACCTTCCTTGGTATTGAAGTTACTTTTGGGTAGAAAGCCAGTATGTTTATCTACAGTCAATCAGGTTGTTAGTCATGTGTTATTTGAGCTGAAGGTAAAAGTGTTACTGAGAAGGCAAGATAGTGTTGAGGTTTTTAGTATCTGCTTAAAAACTGATGGAGAGAACCATGCTGGACATGAAACGCTACCAAACAAGACATATACTGGAATTAGAGACAGTGCTTATCTTGCCTCCAGCTGATTTACTAAGCTGCAGGTGTGATCAGTACTGATTATAGGCAGTTTGGGAAGACCTGTAGGGTGTGGGCAGGGTTTTGTGGGTGTTCCGACCACAAATCCCTATCTATCTATTCTCTATCTATTTATACAGCCTTCACCACAGTAACTGCTATGGGCAGGATTATTAGGTATGTGAAATGTAAAGGGTGAAATCTGGGATTCCTGCAAAATGCCTCTGTAGAGTTAAAGATGGAAGTGAGAATTTATTTATGATTTCTTTGGAACTTGTAGCAACTTTTAAATGTCCTTCATGTGGCTCCTGGGAAATCATAGCTGTCAAGTGGCCATTCCTGCAATCACAGATGCCTTGTTTGACAGAAACTTCAACTTTAGAGTATCTGGGTAAAGCAGTAAAAAAAAGTGTGAAACATTATTTCTTAATGAAATTGATATATTTGGCAAGGGATTCCATAATATTAATTACAGTTCTGTTTAATAGCTTACCTGAAGTGTAATTGTTAGCAAAAAAATTTAGAGAAAAATTTAAATTGATACAAGCTATACTACAATTTATTTTTTAAAAGGAGCAGAATCACAGAATATGCTGAGTTGGAAGGGACCCACAAGAGTCATTGATCCTCCAACTCTTAGCCCTGCACAGCACCATCCCTGAGTCACACCATGTGCCTGAGAGCATTGTCCAGATGCTTCTTGAACTCTGTCAGGCTTGGGGCTGTGAAAACTTCCCTGGGGAGCCTGTTCCAGTGCCCAACCACCCCCTGGGTGAAGAACCTTTTCCTGATATCCAACCTAAACTTCCCTTGACACAACTTCTGGTATGCCCTCTGGTTCTGACACTGGTCACTGCAGTGGCTGCCCCTCCTCTTCCCCTCATGAGGAAGTTGTTGACTGTGATGAGGTCTCCTCTTAGTCTCCTGTTCTCCAGGCTGAAGAGATCAATAATAAAAAAACCTCTTAAAAAGTAATGGTTCCTTTTGGCTCCCTCCTCTCAAAATCACTAAATCATGTTATTAAGATTTTTGACAGATAACAGCTTTGATAACTGTCAGTCACTTTTAAGTCACAACAAGTAAATTGTGTGACTCCATTTTTGTCAGTCTATTTACAATTTGAATCTTCTGCTTCTGTCTCCACTCCTGAAAATAAATCAAATATATGTACTTCTTCTCTCCAACTCCTGTATCCACAAGTGGAGCAATGCACTGTCAGTGAGGAAGTAAGCGCCACAAACAGGAAATCTGTATGGACAGTATTATTCTGGTGGTTGTCTCTTCTTTCCCATTTGACTCTTGCACTCCTTAACCTTCCTAAATGCAGCCTGTTACCCTCTTCCTATAGCTGGAGCAAAATCACACAATATGGAATGGGTTAGGGAAGGAACAATGCTAAGGTGAAACTTGTAGCTTTCAGGGCACTAGTTCAAATCTGTCAAGGGCTGGAAGAGACTGTAATTTGTTTTACTGTGATCACTTCCTAGCAATAGTGCAAAACAAAATTGGATTTAATTTGGTTCTCACTGGGCAGATTCATGCACCGTGTGTAGGAAAGGGTGTTGCAAGCATGTTCAAAAAGATGTTGCAAATATGTTAATGGCATTACTCATGTTGTTTTTCTCAGAAGTCCGTAACAACAGTCAGAGAGACAAATCAGGCTTTCTCATGTTTCATCTCTAGACCTCTTCTCTCCAGAACAGCAGCATATTTTGAACTCAGAAATGAAGGAGATACCCCACTTGAAACTTCTACCAGTTTTGTAGGGCAGATTTTATTACCTTAGACAGCATTGCTTAGACAGCGTTTTCTTTATTTTTCTTTCAGTGAGATTTGTGCTGACTCTTACAGTCAAACTCGTAAATAAAATACTGAATTGGACTCTACATTAAGTGTCAGTTTTATGTATTTTGGAGCCATACAGACTATAAGTTGATTCTAGACTATTTTTTTCTTAACTACTGGAGTAAAGGGGAGGGGGTGGCATACAGAAACACTTTTTTATGTTGGTATATGTAGTAATTGAATGCAGAATAAATCAGTATGCTATGGATTAAAAATAACTTGCTGCAATGGACACTTGCACAATATATATTGTTAGCCTATTAGAGCTCAAACTATTATTACTAATAAGACACTATATAAGTAAACTGAATTTGTTGCCCCTTAATTAGCTATTTATTTCCAAAACATGAATTATTAACACTTGGTTTAGTCATGAATGGTGTTAATTATAGTTACAGGAATTTAATTTTTTTCCTTCTTTTCTTTTTTTAACTAAGTTTCTAAAAACAAATGAAAATGCAGACTAGTCATGAGACGATCCTCTAGTGGCAGTTAAACCTCAACAGAGAATCTGTGTCAATGTTAGCAATATGGAGAGAAACTACAAGTATCAAGTATTTTATCATGAATAAAACAACATATAGAATTGCAAATTAAAGCACTGGGCTCTCAGCAGAAAAACATGCTTTATCTGATCTTCAAGGAGTTTTAAAAAAATTTGATAGTACTTTACAGGGCTGATAAAATGTATGTTTTGAGTTCTAATTAAGAATAGCAAATCTGAACTTCTTTTATTGAACCTTAAACCACAACAATTCAATAAGGATTAAAATTATATTAAAAGTGCATTATTAAAAAGTGCATATACATGAGGAGACAGTGAGGGAGTACACCAGTCAGTGACATACATTTTAATAGGTTTTATTCTGACTTCTTTCTTGTTTCTCCTCTCCTTAGAAATTTAAGATGAAGATTTTAAAGTTGATGCTGCAGTTCTTTTATTAGGAGAAGTTTTGTGAAGCCATAATAAAGAACCTGTCTTTTGATCTCTAAAATTTTGGGAATGATGAGAGAGAATAAGTAGGAAGGTTGCATGAAACACTGTAATGACTACATTTTTTGTTCAGTGCTTGATGTTTGCAAATGACACTAATTGGGCAACCTTAAGGAGTTGTGAAAGCTTAGAGGGAGTGCAAAAGGAGCTGTGTATGATGCTCTTCCTCCATGAAACACAATTTAAAGTGTTCGTCCATTACATAATTAAAATGTGGAAGTAGCTCCCTGAGGTTTTTTAGGAAGATGGAATGAGGATAATGATATGTTAACATGATTTCACTAAATTAATTCTTTGGACAGTAATTAAGTGAGATTTGTCCACACTCCATTACTTCCAAAGGGTAAAATCTGACATGATCCATCATATTCTCGTCTTGCTTTGAAATGAGTGATTATTGAATAAATATGATATATTCACTTTAAAATTAGCATTGGAAATCTCTCACACTGTTTTTAGGTATTGTGGAATGTAGAACCTAATCGCCTTTTGGGATTTAAAATCTGAAATAAACAGTTCATTGTGATAAAAGCAGTTTGCATTTCTTAACTGCATAGACCCTGTATTTGACTGGAAACTTATGACAGGTTCCTGCACACAGGAGAGGAGAAATGTTTTCTGCTTTTAAATATAACTTCTATAATCTGTTGCAGGCCAATTCATGAAGCATTGCTACTGGCTTGTAGTCATTGGAGAATTGAGTGTGAACAGGAGCCTAAGCTAAGCTTTGAAAAGTGAGGTTTCTAAGATATGAAATAGATGAACACGTTTCAATATGTAAATAGAGAAACAATCTTTCTTTCCAGCTAGTAAAGGCAAATATTTTCAAATGAAAACTTTGTAAAGAACCTTGTATTTTATGAAAACTAGATCTTTTTCTTACAACTGTGTTGAAAAACATAGCAGACTGAAACAGCCTTTGACATTTCCCAGTGAAGCTCCTGTACACCCAAGTGGGGCTTACTGGGCACTGGTGTCTAGAATTTCCTAGAGGCTGTTGAAGGTTTTTCTACCCTGAAGTCAGCAGCATTAGGAGCAGCTCTTATTTAATTTTTTTCCTTTGGTGAAAAAAAAAACCCTCTGAAACCTGAGAAGGATCCTGACAGACAGTTTCATATTTGTTTTATGTTTACTTAGACCAATTGCCATTTTGTTGCTTCCTTTTCCCCCTTCCTTATCCAGCATTTCACAAGCTGTTTTACACAGACCTGTTGCTGCCTAGAAAGCACCCTTCCATCTCCCACATGGAGATGCTGCTTTAAAGAGCTTGGATGTGGCAGGTGGGTCCTTCTGCTGCCCCTGAAGCAGGTACACCAGGGTTCATGTGTTACCCGTGTTGTCCCACCGCTCAGTGCCCGGCAAACAGCATGATGCCTGAGGGTGGCTTCTTGGAGGTGACCAAGATCTGTGTCTACATGGGTGGTCCAGCGAGGCTGGCTGGGCCACAGAGGGCAACGAGGTCTTTATCTAAACTGGTAAAAACCTTACAGGCATTAGCATATCCTGAGACTCAGGCCAGTCTTTATTCAAACCAGTGTCTGCATTGCTGACTTTTTGCTTTACATCTTCCAAATACAGGCCAAAATTATAGGGCAGTGACAGCCAGGACTATGCTTAAATGATCTGAAAAATCAGGCCATTGTTTTTAGGTTCCTAACTGTGAACCTAAACACTGAATTTTGAATTACATTTTAAAATTGAATTGAAGGAGTTTCTGTCCATGTATTATATGAGACGGTGTTATAAAGCACATGTAAAATACCTCAGTGTAACACAGTGATGTGATTTGGGGTAAGAAGCAAAATCCAGACCCTGTGCAGGTGATAGAAATTTAATTGTTGACTTCAGTAGGACTGCAGTTTGCAACTCTGGAAATACTCATAGCAGAGTCCAGTTGAATCTAAAAAATGAGGATTCTCAGAAATTTTGGCTCTCAAAGTAAAATATATATAGTATTGTAATTAAGTGAACTCTGTATAATGGAACGCAGAGAAGGAGGTGTGAGGCTAGGTTTTTTCTTTTTCTCCCTTCTATCCTAGACACTGTGAGAAGTCCTTGTGGTAGCTATATTTCAGTTTGGAAATAAGTGATTTCCTCTGTGTTCAGAAGTTTTAATGAACTAATGAAGGGTCCTTTGGGACCAAATATTTTATACATACAATTTTTAAGTTAAGCATTTATATGTTTTCCAAAGTTTGAGGCCTTTCTCTACTGAGAAGTGAGAAAAGATGCATTTTTAAAATTTGGGATTTTTGGTGTGTGGGCCGGCAAATGTGTAGGCTGGGGTCAGCTACTGGTGACATACAGATAAGCCTTTTCTTGACTGGTTTACTGCAGCTGAAGGGCTGAATACTTTAAAGAGATGTCTATAGAAGATGCACTAGCTCTGTGATGCTGCACTTTAGTGCTATGTCCACATTAGCAGGAACTGGGGGACAAGAGGAAGAAATCTGTAAAGCAAAATAGTTTATGGTCAGGGCTGGGCTATCCATGTGTTTCTGCATTTATTGTGGGCTAGCTCTAACCTGATACCGTGTACCAAACACACTTCAGCACTGGAGCACTCCTGGTGTGCTACTGGAGCTCACTCCCAAGGCTTGGCCTCTCTTGAACCAAAAAAGGGCTGATGAGTGATGATCACTGCATAAGCATCCTGTGGTTCAAACTGAAATATGTATAGGGAGCTGTGGCAGCTAAAGCTGGGGCAGTTGTATTGTCGTAGTCTTTGAGAGATGTTTTCTCCCACTTTCTAATCTTAACCATCATTCATTCTGATTTGGGAAGTAACATGGTCAGTACACCAATAGAGAAGCTGCTTACTTGACGTTCTGCTCTGGTTTTCTTGAGAAGAGATTCTTAATATCGTGAACAAGGGATCACAGGACTTGTGTTGGACTTGAACACTTCTTTAGGTCTGAAGATTTTTTTTAACAGTTTCTTTATCAGAAAGATCGTTATGAGTGTTGATCATGTTCAGAACAAAAAATTAAAAACTCGGGGCTTCTTTCTGCTTTACTGAAAGATCTAAGCCCAGTCATTTTTAGAGCAGAGGGAAGGGAGGGAATATGGGTGTAGCAGTCTACCTGTCCTTTATATTATTTAATAGCTTTGTGTTTCCACCTCTGTTTTTAAAGCTGAATAAGCAGGATACAGATAGTAAGGGCTTTGGTTATGGGATTCCCTCCCCCCATTGTTATTGATTATTGTATGGTGGATTTTGCCTAGATTGTTTTTGCTGCATTGGACAATCTGTTATTTGAAAGATTTAGGATAAGCATATTATCTGTGCAAGCCTGAAAAAAACTGGTTCTGACTATCATACCAGTAGTCTTTTAGAACAAATTTATAGCTGAATTACATCATTAGTTATCTGAATGGTATTTCAGCTTTCTTTTATGGCCTGGTTGCTTTGTTTTGGTTTTAGGAAAGAGTTAAATAACTGAGTTGTGGGATTAAATGTTCAGCTATGGAACTGAAAAATGGTTGCAGTTGTGTTAAGTGAATGCTTTATAACTAAAATTCATGGAAGATGGAAAACACATTTTTTGGTGTGGTCTCCTGAGAGCAATATATTTGTATCTACTCACTCATTTTTTATGGAGCACAAGGTTTTAGGCATTAAGGTGAAACTTTACAGCAGTGAATAGGGAAGTGTGGTTTATTCCAGCATTGCCTCATGTCTAAGTTATTTGAGAGATTCTGTTCTGTAGCTGTCAGTCTTTGGTAAGATACTCTTGCTGGGATTGTAGCTTCTTCTGTGAAGACATACCCCTGGGTGATTGATACGGTTATTTCTAAATTTTGTTTAAATAGGGGGAGTCTATACCAGGCCAGCCTACCACTTCCCACCCTCCCACGGGGCCAAGATGAATCAAAAGAACTCTTCCTCCTTTCATCTGCCCTTTTAAAATAAAATTTACCTTGTTCCTGATGTATACTGGTGTAGTACAATAATTTTCCTGACTTTGAAGATCAGTAACACTGTGTGATAATATTTCAACTGTTTCAATGAAATGAAAGGATACAAAGTAACATAGATGGGGAATGTTAAAGGATGACAGGCTCGGTCCTTCAGATGTTATGTGATAAGAGGGTGTATAGTGTTCCTTAGGAGTAAAGGTTAATAAGCCAGAGAGCTGTGGGAGCTGGAAGATAGTGTAAAATTCAGAAGACTGAGTTTAAGTGGATTCTGCTCTTGAGGGCAAACCTGATGTCCCGACCCCACTGTCCGTTTCCATTTTCAGCTTGGGCTGATAAACCACCCCACACTGTGTGGATGCCCGGGAGGAAGGTCTTGTTTCCCCTTCCCTCACTTGCTGTCTGTGGTTTTAGCTACTTGACAGATTAAATTGTCAGGAGTTAATTTAAGATGCTACCCTAATAGAAAAAGAAATAGGCAGTATCAATGTGTGTGGTATTTTGGTTTTGCTTTTGCTGTGTTAGTTTTCTGCCAAGCTGGAGAATTAAATCAGCTTCCAGGGGCAGCAGAAGATAAATTGTAGGAGAAGCGGGTGCTGCAGGCAGACTGGGGGCTTCTAAAATGGCCATTGTGTCTTGTGGAACTGGACCCTTGCTTTTGTCATTGCAGCTGCTTGTGGCACCATGTGTTGCACAGCATCAATAAATTAATCCAAGTTAGAAGTGTTGCCCATCTGTTACGTGTTGTAGCAGGTAGAAGTGATCTCTGTGTTTCTCTCTTGTGCTGGGCATAGTGGTAGTAGGCAAACTTTTAAAACAATGTATAAGGCAGTACAAGGGAGAGACATGCAGCTGCTGGAAGACTGTAATAAGGAGGGGGACTACTTTTTGACTGCTACAAATATGATTGAAAATTGAATTAAAGGTTCACAGATGTGGAAAATTACCTATGCATCATAAATTTAATTTCTAGTCCACTTACCCATTCTAAGCAGAGTGAACTAACATAAATTTTTTACCATTGAGATTCCTGTCTTTCTTTGGTATATGTTTAGTTTTTGTGGTTGCTTTTCCTGTGTGTCTGTGTGTGTTTTGTTGTTTTTTTCCCTCTGTGGAAACTATGAATCTCAATCTTTTTTGTAATTCTTTTTGTGTGCTTTTCAGATATGACATCACATTCAATTTAAAAAAATCATAGTTCACCCCAAGCACACAGGTGTACTCGATATTTTTTTAAATTGAAATTTTAATTAGTAATTGAATATCACCTACCTTTTTTCTTGCATTTAGAAGTTTGTAACTTTTTATTTCTTATAATTTTCCTTTATACTTTTGAGATAGAAGTAAAATTTATCAAAAGAACAATGATCTCTTCTGACTTGCATTGCTTTACTTGGGAACATGGTGGTTTCAGGGGCATGTTCATCAGATTATTCCATAACTTTTCAGGAAAAGGCATACCCTAAAACCAGAATTAATCACTAGCAAATACCATCAGTGTGATGCTGCTGCTCTGTCCTCAGAATCAAGTCTGGCTGACTGCAGCTGAAGCATTCTTTTGATTACAGTAGACTGATTGCAAGGAGACGAGGAAGAGCCACAAGATCTCTGTGCATTGAGGAATTTAAACACAAGTAGTCTTGCAGGAGCTAGTAGTTGTCTTCAGTGGTGCCATACAGGAAAGCCTGGACTAAAAACTTTGCACTTGAGAGAGAGCAGTTGTGTCCCGTTTGTTTACTCTTCTTTGCTTCCAAAAAGATTAAATAAGCCTAAAGCAGCTCCAGTGATTCCTGCAAGGCTCTGTAGGATTTTGTGAAGCCCAGAAACCATTTGGTTGATGCTGGGTTATTAACCCTGGTAGTTGTGACTTGGAAGGTTATGAGATATTTGTGTGCATATTGTTCCAGACGGGGGTAACTTCAGGGCTTTTCCTCCTTTCTAGTTTTTATATTTGAATTTTTACTTTAAAAAAATGTTTCGCCTCAGGGAGCCCTCTAAATCTAAGCCTTTTACTGCCTCCTGAATTTGGCAGTTGCTTCTCCTGGTTTAAGTCTCTAGGCATGTGTGATGTGAAGCTTTGAAGTAGCTGTTGCCTGGCTGAAGCCTCTCTGGAGGAAAGGAGCAGGATAATAAAGTTTTGACATTTTCTTTCTTTCCATCATGCAGATATTTTAGCAGAAGTGAAACAGCTGATTTTTAGTAAAGACTCTAAAATTACAAAATTGCTAAGACTGTCTCTTTTGTGGTTTGGTTTTAATTTAGAACAATTGCTAAAATCAATAGTGTAGAAAGCCTCATGTATTTTGTCAGCATTTTAATATCTGGCATTAGGAACTGGTTAATCCATTTAAGAAGTGGAACAAGAGATTGAAAAAGGAGATGCTGCAGCCCAGTTTTCTTAGATGTTGCCCAATGGACCACTGATAAATACCAGAAAAGGCAAAGAAAGATTTTTTTTTTTGGGGGGGGGGGGGACCCCCGCAAAAATTTTTGGTTCTTTGTAATTCTGGTCCTGCATAGTGTCTACCAGCTCAGTGAGCAAACAATTGCCAAGTCCATGGCAGTCTGTGTCCCAAACAACACCCTGCCTTCACATTTCCGAGCAAGGCTCTTCAGATGCTATCTCAGCACTGCTCATGTACTTCCCCCAAGAACAAAATAGATACAGGCCACCTTTTCCTGGCTGTTCCTAACTTTTTCCAGCCTGGCTCCCTTAAAATAAGTGTCTCGTTGTAGTGAATCAGAAGTAGGACAAATACATCAGGGAGGAAAAAAGCTATTTCAAACATCTTGATTATGCCATGATGGAAGTCTTTCTTTTTGGGTATTTCCAGCTGTGGCATAGAGCCACAGCTGACCCTTCTAGAGCCACTTCTGACCCTACACTAGTTTGTATTAACTAAGTTTACTAGATTTAGTAATGGCTAAAATACATAAAGTGATTTTAAAACAATTGGTGTCATGCAGCCATTGCTCAGTTTACTAAGCTGTCTGTGTTCTTCTGAGCTGCAAAGGCTGTGCACTGTGGAAGCTTTAGCTGTACTCTAAGTGTTGTAGTAAGATTTTTTGGTAGAAACTTAATTTGTCTTAAAAAGTGTAAATTATCTGGTTTTACCTGCAATTTATTGTAGTACCTTTTGTTCTGCTGCGTGGATAAGTAGACCTACAAAAATTAAAGTTTATGCTACAAACAGCAATTCTGTTACTCTCCTGACAAGTCAGCAACTTGTGCAACTGTGAAATCTTTCCTAATTTTTTCCAGTTATGACTGGGAAAAATTGACACATTGTTGCTCTTACAGGTCCGTGTTACCTGTCCTTTAGCGAGCTGTGGTTGAGCACTGCATACAAATGTCAGTTATCATATTGTGCATGAGAATTCTGTATGAGCAGAATTAGAGCTTCCACAGCTGTGGGAATAGAAATGGGAAGCAGTCAAATAAGCTCAAGGCTCTTCCCAAGGTGACTGGTGCAGAGTGCAGTGGGGTCCAGGGAATTCTTCTGACCTTTTGTAGGCACAAACCTTGGGAAACAAACGAGCGTTGTTAAAGTGATGACATCTTTCAGATGATAAAAGTAGCAGCTTAAAAAAAAAGCTTTTGACACTTTTGACAGGCTTGCACATAATAATTAGATAGTAAAAAGAAGGTGTGGGCTGGCAAGGCATTAGATATGAATGATATGCAGGTTCGTATCCATTTTTCTTTAAGCAATGTTGTGCTGAAGATGAATCCCTCTGAACAGCTGTGTAAAGCAGAGGTTTTAAAGTGAAAATGGATTGTATGCATTTGAAATAATTCAGGGGAAGCTGGGGAAAGCTACTGGCACTCTCATTTCTTTTTCTGAATAACTCCTTTGCCTCAATAAGAAGTTCTTATACAGCATATTATGGGTATAATCTTAGAACTGTGTGCATCAGCTTACCCAGTGTCTTATTTATTCACTTTCAAATTAACTTTCAGGAATAATAAGCTTTTTCTTACATTTTTCTGTGCATTCGGAACATTACCCTTCCTGCCTTTACAGCCTATTGAGGGTGCAGGAAAATAGCTAAAGGAGAGGGTGATTTTTGTAATTTGCATTGAGAAGGAGAAGGAAGAATGGGAAGAGGAAGTGAAGATGAAGCAGGGCCTTGACCTACCTATAGTGTATAAATTTCATAATTAGTCCACAGGAAAATGAATTATGGGGAGATACATGTAAGGCAGAAGACAATACATGGCATTTAGTATTCCTGTGGGACTTGGGGATCTTCAGCCTAATTTGGCAGGATGTCATCAGCACGTCAAATGTAGTGGTGGCAGCAGAATTGGGTTCAGGTAGTGGCAACTGCCCCTCTCCTATTGCCATGTTTCTGGCTGTTTTCATTGGATTTTGTCCATGTTCTGCATGTTGTGCCTTCTGGGAGCCTGATGCCATAATTTCCACCTGCACACTGGATCCCAGCTCTTTCCCACAACAAACAGAGACTCACTCCTACCTGCTGAAGCCCCCTGAGCTTCCAGCCTGGCAGTGCTGCCAGCTCTCTCCAGTACCTACTGGTAGCAGTCACTCACCCTGTGCCCTGAGACCACCTGTGAATGCAGCTCAGATGCAAAGGTATCCCTGCGTGTACCGACTTGATTTATGGGGAAATCTCTTCCATGAAGATGGGAGCAGCAACAGCTGCCTGTATTGCAGGGACTTGTCTGTGGGCAGTCGAGAGGCAGTTGTGGGGGCCTGGTCTGTGCTGGCAGTTTTTAGATATTATTTTCTGTGCAAATTTTTAGTACCATTTTGATTTCCTGAGAGAAGGTCAGGCTGAGTTCTGGAGGACTCAGCACTACTGGGGGGACCTTTTTCCTACCACACCACTGCCCTGTCCTGTTTGCCAGGCTCCAAGCCTCTCAGAAATCAGAGGGGAGCTGCCAAAATAGCAGATGTTTCTGCTGAGTGTGCTGTAATCTCTCACAGCACTGATGCTGATCAGGCTTTATGTGCAGGTATCAGCAGCGCAACTGAATGTCCTCCAGCCTTTGCCATGCCTGACTGGGTAGTCTTTAGCCCCACAGAACAGCCTTCACTGAGGGCTGCAGGGGTCAGGCTGGGTAGATTTAACTGATAGAGGTAGGGGACACTTTCCACTAGATCAGGTTTCTCAAAGCCCCTGACTTTGAACATTTCTAATAATGTGACATCTGCAGCTTCTCTGGGCACCCTGTTCTGATGCCTCACTAGACACTGAGCAGGTTGAAGAGCAGAAGAGTCAAGAACCTGCACCATGAGAGGGTAATCTCTTGCAGAGTCTGTGAGGAAATCCTTTGAAAATTTTTGGAACTTGCCTTTTCTCTGCTGTAAGCAGTTGTTCATGAAACAAAATGGTTTTATTTAAATCATCTGGTACAGATCCATGGATGCTAATGCACTCTCCTTGCTGTCGGTTGTTTTGTGGATGAAATGGCAAACAGATAGAAAGTTCTAGCACCTCTGGAAAAATTAGAAAAAATTATTAATCTTTAATTTTTTCTTTTAAGCTTTAGGAAGTAAGAAAATGTTAGAACTAAGGTTGAATAATGAAGCCTAAAACTAAACTGTTTTATTCATGTGTTATAAGATTTTTTAATTACTTCATCATTCCCTATAATTTTCATAGGAATTAGGTCTCATTCATTTCAGAAGACAGACTTTCCTGGAGTCAGATAAATCCAATAAATGTATTTAATGTCATTTTGAAATGCAGTAAATATAAAACCAGTAAATTTGATGTTCAAAAAGACTTCAAAAGCCTCTTTTTCATGCAAGGGAGCTAGTAGGGCATCGAACTAATTTGCAATACAGTAGGAAAAAAAGATATTTTTCTTTTTAATGAATAGAGAAGCAGGAACTACCACACTGTGAATGACGGCTCAAAATGTGGCTTTCAGTTAAATATTTGGGTTTGGGTTTATTCTTGTGTGGATTTTTTGAGGAGTAAATTGTTTGTTTCTTTGCTTTGGGTTTTATTGTGTTTTTTTACTTGACAGTGTGCCTATGAAGCTGTATTGTTTCCATCTAAAAGGAACAAAAGAGAGATATGGGTAGATTTGCTTGAGTGTGTGACCCCTTTGTCTTAGTGGCACTCACGGCTACAGCAGTTGCTTGTTGGCTTAAGTGTAACAGGATTCCTGATCAACTGGATCATTTTTCCTTTCTTTTCAACTTTTGGCTTTGCAAATACTGAATGCTGGCCTTTGGTGAAGAATCAACATTTGGAAACTGTTACGAATAAGACCACTGAGGGTGTGGACTTGGGTCACTGGCCCAGGGAAGCTGTAGCTCTGGGGGTCGGACTTCTCTGCCATGGAAAGAGCCTGATTTCTGGGGGCTTTCCTTAGTGGTCATGTTAGTATTGGGAATATGACTATCTGATCTGCATATCTTACCATGAGCTTCTGTATTAAGTTTGTGGGTTTTTTTTAACTAAGTATTTTTGTGATGAAGCTTTACTGTACTAGGCTTTAATCTTGACTGTCTTCTGCTCAAATAGAGGATATTTTGAAAAACACATCTCCTGTTTGGCGTGGCTGACTTGAAAAATTGATGTGCTGTGAGCAGGTATTGTTTTCTGAACTATCTCTTCAGTGCAGCTGGGAGAAATGTTTTCCAACCAGTTTAACTTTTTTCCATCTCTTGTAAATCTAGTGATTTTCAAGTTTAATGTGGTACTCAGCTTACTGCCCACAGAAATCACTGTGCTGTGCTGTGTTGAGAAAGTTTACTGTACCTGGATGTTGCTTTGGGCAAATCTTATCACTACAATAATCTTTATGTACTTGTAGACCACTAATCTGTGTTCAGGACTGCTTTAAAAAAATGTTCCTACTTGAACAGTAAGTAAAGATTGTACTGTTAAACAGTGCCTTTAAAATAATAGATTAATTTAGTTCAAGCAGCTGTACTTGACCTAACTGATGTCTGTGTTCTTGCATGCAGCAGTCTGACTTCTGTGAAGTCCACCCACATCCAGAGCTAAGAAAGCATAAGAGAACTTTTGCCCTAAAGCTGAATGGCAGTATTAGCCTTAAAGGTTTGTCTTTGCTGATAGGCTCCACCTTATCATGAAGGTTGAAGCTCAGATTCTCAGTAATCACAGGGTTACAAGAGCCTTATCAGCCAGGCTTTCTACAGGGTTTGTTCACACTAGTCCTTCAGCACAGTGCTATTAGGAGATGGCTTTTGGAGAAGGATTTGCTCTGCACAGCCTTCACCCATCTAATCTCTCGAGTGAAAACTCATACGGGAGAAGCACTGACTGCCGCCAGAAGGAAATCAGTCCCACAAAGTCCTTGAAGGAGAGGAACAGTCATGAGCCAGGCTCTGGTTGGACCTTGGCCTGGGGCTTGCTCCCAGCCAAGGGCGGACCAGACATCTGCTGACTCTGTCGCTTTTACTGAGGGCTCTCTGTAGCCCTGGGGAGATACAATTGCATTTGTTGATCAAAGCATATTTGTAAGCTTTTTTCACCCAACATGAACACTATAAAATAGTTTATCTCTGCCTCCTCCTCCATCTCCTCCTCCATGAAAGCTTGAATTTCTTTTTAAAACAAGCAACATGCTTGTTGTAGCATTGCCAAGTACTGCAGAGGATGGGGCAAGCCTTGGAATACAACTCGCTCGCTCTCACAGGGCAGCAGGACCACACTTGCGGTGTGCTGGGAATGGCATCGCAGCTGGGTGAGATTTGTGACAATACTCTGCACCCTATTGTGGGGAAATAAGAATATGATCTCATGCTAGGGAACCCAATTAAAAATAAAAAGATTGCAAATTGTCTTCGATTAGAGGAGTTGCATTTTTAACCAAGTAATTTTTCAGATTATTTGTGTTTCTCTGTTTCCTGAAATAAATCTGAATTCATTTTTTATTTAAGGGTAGCAAATAAAGGGATTTTTTCCTTCCTTCTCCTAAAAAGCCTTAAGGCCATCGTCTTCCTGGTTAATATCAGGACATCAAACACTGTATCAAATGTGGTTTTTCTGGCTGTGTTTGAGTCCTTGGCAAGGGCAGTTTGTTCTTTCTGCATTTATGTCAGCAAAGATGTTTTTTGCTTTAGAGTGGGAATATGTGATCAGAAGCTTTTACAGTAAGAAAGTATATTACTAATAATTATATTAGTGTATAATATTTTATTTGTCAGAATTAAATGAAGGGAAAACTTAACCCTAACTGAAGATGAAGATGGACAGTGTGGACAAAATTCCAGTCTGTTAGGGGCATCCTGGATGCTTTTTTACCTCTGCCATCTAAGCAAGGCAATCAGTAGTTAATTCAAGTACTTCTCACAAGCACTAGATTAACTGCCCATAGTGAAAAAAAATTGTACGTTACTGTGAGAGACAGTACTGAACAAGACAGGTTTTAAGAGAAGACTTAAAATAGTTTTCTAAATTTGAGATAATTTTTCCTTTAAATATTTAGACTGTGATTTATCTTTGTGACAACCTGTAATGAAGTCTAATACTGCATTAATTTCAGAAACTAAAATATTCACGAGGTACAGAGTTCTAAAGAAAAGTCAGACCACTGCTGGAAGTAAAGCCATTAGCTGAGAGCAAGTACCCAGAGTTTGCTAAGGTGATAAATCTGCCTTAGACATCAGTAGCCCCTTCTGCAGGTGCAGGAGGAATGTTTTATTCTCTTTGTATTGTGTCCCTTAGTTTGAGTCTACAGAAAACAATTAATAAAGCTGATAAGCCTTTAAGAAATGTAAACACAGAATGTTTGGGAGTGGTATTTATTTCACAAATAAATGGTATTGATTAGAGGCTGAGGTTTTCCAATTGTTATTTCTCAGAGGGTACACTTATAAAATAAGACAAAACATAAACTATTTTAAATTGATAACTATGGATTACTTGCTATTGATGTAGTCTCAGTTTAGTAAATTTTTAATTTCTTAAATGGAAAAATATAATTGCTTATGTATTTCTGAAGTTTAATAGTGTTTTCAATTTGTTCTTAAAAAGCCATATACATTATAATTTTCATTGAAATGCAGATTATAAAAAGATATAGGTAAAAAGTTAGTGGTCCAAGTAAATTTGAGTATTAGTTGCCATTTTAATATTGAATATGGAAATTAGGAAAATGACAAAATGTATGCTGACCTAAGTAGTTTCTTAAATGTTTAAATGGTCCTATCTCTAATGTAACATAAAAGCTGCATTTAACTGCAGATCAGCTACTGGCTGATATGTCTTAGGGTTTCTTGATAGTGTGAATCATCTTTTCTTTTGTAAAATAACTTAAATACACAACAAAAAAGAAAAAAATAAAATTGGCTTGTAATGCATTATCACGGGCTGACATCAGTAACTTTTAAAAGGTGTCTTAAATCAGTTTTCTTGCCTTTTGAACCTCTCCTGACTGCAAGTAAAAGTGAATTTTTCTGCTTTTATGCATATGGCATAGTTGAAGAACCGAATGGAGACATCCAGTCTTTTAAGGCAGTGAAAAGATGTTGAACTAAACACTATGAAGTTTCTAGGAGAACGTTTTTTGTGAACTGATATGAGGTGTTTACTTGCATGTGGTTTAAAGTACATTTAGGAGAAGTAAATCTCACATCTTCGTTGGTTCTTTTTGTCTAGTAGTGCTAAACAAAAGCTGAAGGTTTTTTACCTCACATCATGTGATGAATTTACATTCATTCCTTCCTAGCTCTTGTTGGATGACTTGGACATTGAGCCATAGCTGTGACATGGAGATGGAGAGTCCTTGCAGATGTTGTCCCACAGTCTGTTTTTCTTCTCTTGTTTTAAGAGTGTGATACAGATGCACTCTCAGCATATCACTGAGAATATAAAATGGTAAAACACAGCCCAGCTATTCTGCCCTGATATCTTAATTACCTTACTGGTTCCTTTATTAGCAAGTTCATGTTAGGCTGTATCTTCAGCTTCTTAACTCCAGGCAGGTGGCATGGAGTCACTTCTTTTTCAAACTACTATCCTTGAATTAATATTATGCTATGGAAGGTTGTCTCTACTCTCCTGGTTTCTGGTTGCAATGCTGGGGTTTGAGGTTTTTTTTGATGGTAATGTGGCGGAATCATAACTGGTTAAAACATTTTCTATTGGCTTCTGTGTTCAACAGAGCCAGCACAGCAGCTTTGAACTGTAAAGTATTTATGTTGATAGACCTCTTCTGGGTAAAATTCCTCTAATTTATTGATGTGTCAAAAATTTCTTCCATCTTCCTTTTAAGCACTATTGGGGAAGATAATTTTTAACTGGTTGATTTCCAAGTAGAAGCTCATCTACCATCTGCTTGGGAAAAAATAGTAAGCTGCTGGCTATAGCGCAACAGCTACAGGCAGGTCAAGGGCACATGCTTATAATTTTGCTGCAGTGTTTCCTAACTAATTAGCCACGAGGAACTTTCTGAGAATGTTCTGTTAAGATCATTTTCTTCTCTCCCATTTTGTTAATGAATGCAGTGCTCCCAGCTGTGAGGCTCTGAGTGATGATTGCTATTATGAATTTATCCTTTCAAATTCTGCCTCTAATTTTAGGAAATTATATTCCCTGTCTTTAAGTTTCTAGTGGTAAAACTGTAAAAGGACAAGTTATTTCTCAGTAAGTGTTGGGAAATATAATAATCAGATTTTATAAATACTGGATTGTAATAGCTAGCTGTATTAGAGGAGGGAAAATACTGTTCACAAAAATAGGGTACTCTGTAATCCATATTAGTTCATGAAAAAATATTTGTATTATTATTTTTTATGAGAATTGTTTAGAAGTGATCTGTTCTCACAAGATGATGCTTTACATAACTATTACTGTGGTTCCCAGTACATCCAGAGTAGGGCATTAGGCACGTATGTGGGATAGTTTTCTTCCCATTTCCTCCTACACGTACATACCTTGTGAGGACATGGAAAAACTAATCTGGTCTGTTCAGATTACTTAATGTGAGATGTACCTGCTTGTATCCAACTAGGGCATCTCCTTGCATTGCTAATCTCTCTTATCTTAAGAACATGCATTAGAATACAGAATGAACTGAAAAGTTGTCCTACCTGTTCAAAAATGGTACGTGTGCATGCATACATAAGCTTATAGATAGGCATGGCATTGTTCCTGTAGCTGTTTGGTTTAAATATTAGATGTGATTTCTTGTTCCTCATAATCAAAATATTCTATCTCAAAAAGTATATATGATGCTTGCACTTTTATCCTATTATGTATACATTGATAGCAAAATACAGTTAGAGGATTAGACATTCAGCTGGCAACTGGTTTTGATTTCCAAAACTTCAGGTAAAGCAACAGTGTTTACAGTTTTACTTGTAGTTAAAAAATTTTGCCTGTTTTTTTCCCCTAACCACACAAAGTAACAAGATTAAATAGGATAACATTATTTTGGGCTTTAAATCCACTTGCTTCTCATAGTGGAAAGCTCTAATCTGGCAGACCAGTCCACTATGTACCAGACTTTCTGATAAGCTGTTGCCCATATGTGTTGTCATTGTCCCCAGGAGACAAGCCTGGAGGGCTGCTTCTGTGTTTCAGGTATGGTACAGTGTTTTGCATTAGAAAAGTGAGCAGAGGAAAGATATTTAGTCTGTGAAATACTGTCGACACTAATCTTTTAAACAAAGAAGCTTGGCGTGGCTTTGTCAAAGGAAACTGAACCTGCTGTTTTATTTTCCCATTGTTGCCTTGCACAGAGACTCTGGTTTGCAAATGACCGCTGGCATTATGCCACAGAAATTGCTACAAGGAGAATACTCGGTACTTTCCAATCTTGCTTTGAAGCCTGGCAACAGTGTTGTGGCTGCATTCCCCTGTTTCTGTGCTACAGTGAATTGCTTGTGTTCATTCTGAGAGAAGTCAGATGGTTGTCTCTCTTCCCAGGTTTTTTTCTCTTCTGTTGCTGTCAGTTCAGACAAACTGTATCTATCAAATAGCTTGTCTGTCTGACTTCAGTGCCCCAGACTCAAAGATGCATGAAATGAACCAAAAAGGAAGGGCAGGATTTTGAAGAGGTAGGAGATGCCTGCCACAGAGAGATGTTTTTCTGCTCTCTTAGAGTTTCCAGCTAAATTTATGGTATCAAGAGAGGTGAAGCAGAGAGGTCATTTGAAAGTTAGTGGTAGTGTTACTCCCAGGATGCTTGAAGGAAATAGTTGAAGTATCTTAGTTACTTGCATGAGATCTTAGTGATGATGTGGGCAGGAGAAGGGGAACGTATCAACTGTGAGCTGAGTGACATGTGCCACATTTGGCAGCTTTGCAGTTAGTGGAGTCCAGAAACCATGGGCCTTTATGGGTGGAATGGTGTTTCTGGAAGAGTAGGATCTTCAGTGTTAATTGCTTGCTGATATACTGGGTCAAATTCAGTATATGAATCTCCCAGTTTGCAGGATTGTGCTTTCTTTTGTTTGCTTATTTTTTCATAAATACTATTTTTAACTTTCTCTCCTTTGATGGCATGGCTTTCTCAGCAGCTGCTGTGTTCTGCCATAGAGTTAGCTGCATGCTGAGGGTGGAGAACTCCTTTCTGTCCATGTTCCTGTTTCATAAGGCTCTAGTAGTGGCCCTGAAGTTCATAGCTATTTCCAAGGAATGTAAATACTTGTACCAACTGATTTCAGGAGAAGTGCAGAACGTGATACACTTGAGCTCAATTGAGGTTTGCTGGCACAGTGTATGTCTTTATGCTGGAATAAGAGCTGCTCTGTGTCTGGGTGATGCTGCCTTTCCACTGCCATCCCTTGCCATGTTTTCCGTCATGTGGGTTATCTTTAGTTTTTGCCAAAGACCACCGCTGGAATTTGCTGTCCTCAGAAGGCTTGCATTTTCTTTCCTGATGTCCTTCAGGGTGTCTAAACATGGAAAACTCTGCAAAGACTTTGAGATGCTGCTTTTAAAATGTATTATAAAAGTATCTAGCAACCACAGTTGCAATCAGTTTTGGAAGTACTTCATGTACAGTTTTACCCTGTTAGTTGGTGCTCCAAAGAGGCTATGTAGACTGAATAAACTCAAATTTGTTTGCCAGTCTTTTGAGAATCAGTACCTAATGTTTCCACTGTATGGTCAGGTGCCGTGGTCTGAGCTGGACAAGATAACCTCAAAATTAATATCTGCATAATGCAAAGGTGAAATATGTTTATTAAAGTAGTTCTTCTGGGGGGAGAATGCCAAGTCTATTTTAATTATTTCATACACATTAATGTACAGTTAAGATTTAGGTTTTTCAGAAGATAGAAATCTAGAGAAAATAGTATGCATCTAATATGCTTCCTTCTAACTAATAGTGTAAGTATGTAATTTAGCTTTAGCCTACATACAATGGAATAGTATTGAAATCACTCTTGTAAACAGCACACACGTCCTGTTGTTGGCTTTGCTTCAGATGTTTCTTCACATTTGGCTAAGCTCAAGTAATAAATTGCTGTAAAACTGGAATACACTCTGGAAGCAGATTAATCATCTGACTCAGTATTGTCTTTTAGTTTGCCACAAGAAATCTTTCCAATCTATGAGATCATGGATTAGCTGGTTGGACAATTTAGAGAGGCATGTAGTACATTTCCCTTTTTTGCTGCCTTCCCTTTGAAACCTGTAGAATCTCAGCAAAGCAAAAATGACAAATGACTCTTTTTTCCAAGTTTTACCACAAATGCGTATTGTGATGAAAAATCAGGCATCTGAATTGCTAGCTCCTTGTTTCATCTAATTGTAGGTGACATTGATCTCATGAGATGTAGATTAACTCCGTGCCCATTGCAGGTGGGCCGGAATCTTTAAGGCCCCTTCCAACCCAAAACCATTCTATGATTTACATGTTTGAGACAATAATTTAGACTTGCTCAAAATCTGTGAAAATAAATGATCGTTGTAGAAAGTGACTAACTTGAGGTTTCTAAAAACATGTTGCACAAATTTCACTGTAAAAATGTTTTTCTTCCCATTGATGAAAAAACGTAGTGATTAATTCTGTTGTGCTATTGATGCTACCCATGTAGGTGATACGATGTCTGTTCTGTCCATCCATGGGCAAGGGGTGGTAGTGACTGATAAGGAAATATAACACTTCAAGGCAATTTGTCTGGATTTGCAGTCTCCTTCATATGCCTTTCCAAATTTCATTACAAATCTGTGCTAAAATATTCCTTGCAAATGTCTTTTGCTGTGAGGATGAATGGTACACTGCAGAGGCAGGTCACAAATTCAGCTAAAAGTATCAGTCTTACTTGTGTGGGCAGAGTAGGTGACATCTGTTGTGGCATTTTTGTTGTATTGTTAGTTTATAGCCTTAATTGGTTTTTTTCTCTTCTGATACCGTACCATTTTGCTTATTTGGCTGTATTGACATTGCAACTTTATTGCTTAACATGCTGGGATGTAATGATCTCAATGGCAAGAACATTCCATCCTCGACTTGCATAACAAACAGGTTATGCTTATTTTATAATTGAACTTTGCATTCTTCGTAAAATGTAGGTTTATTGTATTCTGCGCCTCTTTTCTAGCTTACTTGTACATGCATGCAAAGAGGAGGTAAAATGAAGTGGTACTGGACTGTAAGCAATCTTGTCTCCAGCTGCAATCTTACTGCAAGCTGTTAAAATTTTGGTTTTTTCTGCATCCTGGGAAGGGAATTGCACCCAGTGAGGTAACCACCATAAAAACCAAACAAGATTTAGGTTTCAGCAAGGATGAGGATTATATTGCCAAGACCCTACAAGAATGATCCTAGTGGAAGGTACAGATGTTGTGTGTCCAAGAAGGGGTTTGCTGGGCCCTGTTGGTCAGTGAGCGTGCGATGGGAAGAGTCACAGTGGCAGATGGGGGAAGGGGGAAGAAGGGAGAGAGCTGTACATCTTAAGTTATTCTTGGGAGTGATTTCTTACAGGACTGTAAATAAACCAGTGCCACTGATTTACCACTTGAAGATAAATGTCTGGGCAAAATTACTGTTTCTACACACTTAAAAATTAGTGAAATGGATACTTCAGTGAGAGTGTTTTCTTTTGTAGCAAGAGCTAGATCATTTCAACACCAACTGATTTTCCCCTGGGTTTCCTTTACAGCCCTGGTTTTGCGATTTGGCTATTTCTTGTTGACTGAATTCAGAGGAAAACTATTCCTGATGATATTGAATTTGGCTGAATGGCTGAAGTTTGATTTTGGCTTGTATTGGTTAAATCAAGCTTTTGATTTGGTTGCCTATTGTCCAGTATGCTAATCCATGTTATTTCCAGCTGAGTTAAAGTGTAAAGTCATTAGAGCAGCGTGGGGCTTTTGTTTGTAGAGGAAAGGTTAAGTTCTGCAGGCAGCTCATACTGCTGCCAGCATAGCTGCTAATCTGAGTTTGGGGACTAATTACCTGTAATAGCTACAGGACAGAGTCCTGTGTTGAGCAGAAGTCTGATTAGGACAAAGTTTGCAAAGCTTTGTCATGGGGAAAGTTTTTTTACATTTTTCAGGAACTTGAGTTCTGATTTAGTTCATTCAGAACCGTTACTTGCCTTACCACTATATTCAGCCTAATAATATCCTAACGCTGTTATTTTAAATAAGGTCTGAAAATCCTATAACAGAATTAACAAGCATTTTAAGCTATAACAGCCTGTAGCTATTTATGGACTGTCAATATTATTATATTATTTCTGAGTTGTTTCTAATTCAGCTCTTGGTAACTGCAGATAGCTATTGGGGGTGTGAAGGATGAGGAAGCCAAAATTGATCTGATAAACAGATTTCAAAACCAATCTGTATTGGAGTGATTTGGAGATGACTAGATTAAAAAAAAAATATAATGCAATTTTTTCCTACACCCTTATGGTTAAAAGTTTGTAAGCATTAACATTTTTGAATATGCTTTTAGATGTACTCAGAAACAGTTGTTTTCCTTTTTTCAACACTTAACTTTGTTTTAAAATTCAACAGGAGTTATTATTATACACAAACCATTTAACTTTCATATTGTGCCCTTGTATAAAAGAAGTGGAAAACTCTGGTTTGGAATGGAGGTGAACTAATAACACAAGAAATGAAAACAAATACCACCTTCTTCTAAAGAGAGCTCAACTTAACATAAGAAATACTGGCTGCAAACTTGCACTGGGAATGAGGGAGAAATCAATTATGATTGCAGATAGTAGCATAAATACCCATTTATGCTGCATATGACTTACTAAGTCAGGAGTTGAAAGCTATGATCCTTGACTAACATTACTTAAGATCATCCAATAAGTTAATACCCCAACTTTTTTTAGGCTTCAGAGCCTAGTTCAATAAAACTTTGCAATTCTCTTTAAAAACGGCACATTATTTCCCTAATTGATACTGACTTTGATGTCTTTGGTATTGCTTTCTCTTATTTCTCCTAACTTAGAATTGTAATAAGTTACAGTGTTTCTGTGTGATAGGCACAAAAGTGCTCATTTAGGAAAAATATTTTTATTATTAGTTTCGAGTGGGAAGAATGTGTAGTCCTTGTCATGGATTTGCAGACTTGAAGCTTCTATGGGTTACTTCCAAATAATGTGTGAATTGTATGCAAAGTAATGACCCTTTTAATAATTTGCAGGCTTGGAGTGTAATTACTGAGTAATTCTGAATTTATTTGGGGTTTTATTTCAGTCAGAGGGTATGTTCTGAAAGCTGCTGGTATAAACTAGGAGTTAGCAGCTGGGGTCAGTATCTGTTCTTCAGTCTGTGTATGGTAGCATGAAAAGTGTAAGCCTGTCTGTTACTTATATACGTATAATGTATCTCTATCACCTATATGAGAAAGAAAAATCTGGAAGGATACGTAGCATATTGATGCCTTAGGTTTTAATTTCTATATTATTCAAATCCTGTACTGCCTAGTGTGTGACTCTAAAGTTTCTTGTAGTTTGTTAGGTGCTCTCTTAGGCCAGATAGACATAACAAAGCCTCTCTAAACTTGCTGTTCAAGGACACTCGGGCTGTCCTAGGCTCAAAAGGTGTAAACTAAGACCATGAAAGAGGTGGAGAAATTGAAAAAAGCTAAAGTTTTAATTGGTGAATTTATGCTGATATGCAAATGGACCAAACCTATATCTGTGTCAAGAACTCGTGACCTGTCGTCCATCTTGGGTCCATTCTATGGAAGCAGCCTCTGGCTCCCCAGGGTGTACCTTGAAGGCCCTTCAAATAAATACCTACCCTTATTCCCTTACTCCTGTCTAGTCTCTGTTTTAGGTGGTTGGGAGAAGGCATCAATATCAGAAAATGTAGCTCTCTACCTGAATGGCCAGCAGTGTCAGAATGTTGTGTTGAACAGAACAGTGAAGGGTCATGATTGATCACTGCAGTTCTGACATTTAGTTAATTGGTACTGGAACCCAATTAACAACTGGCTCTGAAGCCAACCTTGTAATCACATCTTACTTAAGTATTCATCTTTTTAAAATTTATTTTTATTTCCATCTCTTCCTTTTGATCACTTAAAAATTTTCTTCCTCAAGAAGTCATCAGGTCTGAGAAAAGCCTTGTTTTTACTTGCAGCAACTTGCATAAGGTACTTCATGATGGCTATACATTATTGATAATGCTTAATTTTTTTCTGCTATTTTGTTTAGATGACAGTGCCTCTGCTGCAAGCAGTATGGAGGTAACAGATCGAATTGCCTCTCTGGAGCAGCGTGTCCAGATGCAGGAGGACGACATCCAGCTGCTCAAATCTGCCCTTGCTGATGTGGTCCGACGCTTGAATATTACGGAGGAGCAGCAGGCCATGCAGAACAAGAAAGGACCTACCAAAGGTTTGCATTTCAGATAGATGTGAAATAGATAGTGCAATTCAATGAGTGGTTCATATGTATTAAAACAGGTTATTCATTAGATCTTGAAATATTCAAAATCAACAAATCAAACTCTAAATAAAATACATTTGAAATTCAACCTGTTAAAAAGAACAGATAAAAATCCAGATGGTTAAATCTGTGAGCCTTCTACAGTTTACCTGAACCAGCAAAGCATTTACATTTTCTTAGTGCTTAATCCACGGTCTACATTTAACCATTGCTACCATTTGCTTACTTCTGATCAAGGTTAGTTTATAAACTCTTTAGGGAAGGCATTCTGTGGGTGAAACTTCTAGTGGGTGAAAACTCCTAGTAGGTTGGGGTTTTTTTAAATTAATTGAACTTATGTAAAATGTAATTAAAATTTAATTTAAAATGTCTTAAGTGTCTACAGATGGTACAGACATAAGACAGAGCTCTAAGCTAGCACAGAGTTGACATGACTATGGAGATGGTACAACGCCAGCTGCTCAGCTACAAAAGAAAGGTAGAGCTGTGATTGTTGCCTGACCGTGTTCCAGAGCAGCCGATCTAGAGCCAGCAAGGTGCCAGGTGTGACAGATGTCACTGCTTGGCAAAATTCTGTGCTGTGCCCGTGTGCCACAGAGTGCTCTCTCGTGGCTCCTGCTCTGCAGGAATGGGTTTGTCTGTGCACAACTCAGAAAAGCTGGACCCGAACATCCAGTGCTTCACAGTAGTCGTTTATGAGAACCCAACCAGTGTGATTTACTGTAGTGTGTGAGACTGCAAAGGCCTGGGAGACTGCCTGTGTGCAGCTTAGAGAAACACACGAAGTATTTTAGAGTGGTTTTAGGAGTAAGAGTGGTGGCAATCTAGATGTGGAAAGAAAGTATGGCTGACTTCACAGGCCAACTCTCTGTTGTCTAACTTTAGAAATTGTTTCTTTTGGGGTCCTGATATGTATTAATATTAATTAAAACCTTATTTTGCATCAGAATTATGTTATGTATTTATGGATTCATAATTTTCCCAGTTTAAAGCTAGGACTTCCTTTAATCTTGGTTTTATGTATTTGTGACCTTGCAATAAATATTTAGTTTTAGTCATTGGTTTAACACACTAGGTAGGAACTACTTAATTTGCTCGATTCGTCATGTTTGTTACAAAATTTTGTGTCAAGAGATGAGGAAAGCTGAAAGGGACAGAATTACAGAGTGAAATTATGAGTTGGTTGTGTCTCATGCTAGCTGTCAGACAGAATATGCACTAAATATCTGCGATCTTGTCTTCATGTTCTCTTCCCTTTCTGTTGTAATCTCCTTGTTTTGTCTTTGATTTATTGAAAAAAAATTTAAAATATCAGATAAGTTAAATGTTACTAAAGATAGCCTCCACTGTGAGAAAATGTTCCATCAAATCTGGTTGTACAGGGGATTAAGAAGCTTCATGTTGCCTTGTAAAATAGATATTATCAGATGCATGGAGGAAATAAAGTCTAGTAATTATTACTGAGTTGTAACCAAATCTGTTCTTCTTGCCTGCTGGCTTTACTTAGCAAAATACAAACCAGATTTTCATGGATTCTGTGAGTAGAGTTGAACTCTAAATCAGGAGAAGTTTTCTTGGTCATGGCAGACTATTAGAGTCATAGTTCAATGTACATTGAAGAAAAGCTGATGTAAGCCTATCCACTTGTCTTCTATGGCTGGTTTTGTGGGGGTTTTTTTGTTTGTTTGTTTCTGGGATTTGTGTGTGTGTGTGGTTTGGTGTTTTTTTTAATGTATACCTGGTTCTGTGTGTGTGAAATTACAGTGTAAGAATTTTACTGTAATAATGCAAATGGAGGACTCCACATGTCAATTGCTCTTCCATTGCAAATTACCAGAATGAGTCCTGGTATTTGCCAGCAAGACCCCCCTAATTTCTGGGGAAGATCAGCACTGTGACTGTTTATGTAAAGGACTTTCGGTTTGCTGTACATCAGCTGTATCATTTAGTGTATGGTCAACCTTATAAAACATGAACTATAAACATGAAAGAGAATCTGAAGTATTCTGATCACTTGTTTTTTCCAGCTATTTTGACAAATATGATACATTTCACATGATGGCCTATTATTCCTATAGTAGGCACAACTACTTTATAATGAATTGTATGCAATTATTCTAGCATAAGACTAATTTCAGTATTTTAGTTTGGAATAGCATTATGGAGGCTCCTGATGGGGACTCTTAGGAGAGGGGCTTTTTCAGATGTGGGAGGAGCTGGAGTGGCAGCTTCCCATGCTTTACCCCTTGGGCTGCATGGACTGAATCTGTTTATTTTCCCTGTATTGTTTAATGGCTAATTCCATATTTGGAGTTCTAAAAACTGGAATTTGATCCCACAGAATGTCTCAGAAATTGTGTCCGTGCAAACTGGGGCTTGAAGCATACTATATGCTGCTGTTATCGTTTGATCTTTAGTTGAAGTAGATAAGGATTAAGTGTGTGTGATGGGGGAGGTCTGTTCCTTTGGAAAAACAGGATCCCCACTGTACTGTATAAAGTCTGGAACAAGAATCTTCATGGGACAAACAACTTCATTTTTCTGAGTACTTAAGATTTAAAATCAATTTAAAGATTTCAAGTTTCAGACTTTCAAATCTATAATGGAAAAATCTTGAACTTGTTTTCAGTCCTTGTGTTCTTGTTCTAAACTTGAGCTAAGCAGCTTAAGAGCAGCATACATCATGGAAAGGGAGCGGCTTATCTTGTCCATTTGTGGAGCTCCTTCCCTAATGGTGTTTTGAGTTTTTGTTTAGTTGTTTGGGGTTTTTTTCCCTTTCCTTACTTAATTCTACTACTTGGTGGAGTTTCAGTATGGCTTCCTGCCTTTGTTTTACTTGTGTTTGTTGTTCTTTCCCTTTGCAATTATTGGTTTGTTTGTAAACTTAACAGCCCTATTAATCCATAGATCAGAGTATGATTAAAAAAGCTGCTGCTGAGGCTGATAAACTTGTCAGTCCTGCTACCACAGGTAAGACCTTGAAGCACTAGAACTTCCAAAATAAACATTACTGACAAAGCAGTGTGTTACTGGCTTCTAACAGCAATGGCATGTTTGGGATTGTGTGACTGTGATGCCAGTTACCACTGGTGTGAACTAGCTGTTGTAAATAAAACTAAATAGCTCCATGGTTAACAGAGGATTAATTGAATTATGCACAGTTTTTCTGTGTGTTGGGTAAGTTTCATGGTGTTGCTTTCTACACTAGGTGACCATTTAAATCTATTTCCAGAAGTGTGGGTTGTGGGTTGGTGCTGGATTTGAAGCAAAACTTCTGTTAAAGGTTGCAGGGTTTATCCCTGGCTGCTGCTAGTTTTGATTTCTAAGGTTAGGAGAGTAAACAGACTCCAGCTAGTTCACTCCAGCTACTTCTTAATAGGCATTCTTTTAAAATAACTATAAATAAGGAAAATATTTTAATTTTTTTTTTTAATTTTAATTACTGTTCTAATTTGTCTTCTCAATGCTCATTAAAGTTTTGTGAGCTACAGAAAGATTGCCAGGAGACAAGTCCACAACTTCTCAACTGTAGCTACCTGTGATTCTACAATATGCAACAGAATCAGTTTTATACATATGGATTAATTACAGCAGTGCAGCAATTACGAAACAAGCAGCAGGGCTTCCAGCGCAAAACTGTAAGAAGAATTTAATATACAAAAAATCAATAAGGTAGAAGTAAATAGAATTATGATATCTGAATTCATTAATAAAAAAATAAATAGAGGCTTGGGAAGCCAAGTAAACTTCAGATGTTTTGTATAAGCTTTAAAGACAGCATTAGTCAGAATAAATCATGGAAGACAGGGCTGGAAGGCACCCTCAGTGAGCACAGAGGAAATTTTCTTCTTTTATCTCCTTTGTTGACTTTCTTTCCTGTCATCCTTCACTCTTCTAAGCCAAATAAGCCTCATTCCTTCAGTATTTCCCTTATAGGTTGTTTTCTAAATTTCTCTCCTCTGAACAAATAAATGACGAATAAATAACAAGTTTGTCTTGCAAGTTGCATTCTCTAGTAGACCATACTTACTGTCAATCTTCTGAAGACACAGTCTTTTACATCTTTTTGTTCAATATATGAAAACTTTGGGTGAACAAGTCAATAAATGCTTGCTGTTAGTGCTACAATAAGACGTTGTTACAATATGACCTAAAACTGTATACAATTGTTTCAGTTTAGCCTTTTATATCTTTTATCCGTGGCAGTCCTTTTTGAAGAAGATTTCTTCGTTACTCTCCCTGCCATCCTCTCCAAGTTCAATGAAATTTTATGTTCCTAAAGTGACTTAAGGCTGCTGCCTTCTCTCAGGTGGTGTCTCTCTGAACCCAGAAGCTTTTGGCATCTTTACAATGGCTTGTAATACAAAGTCCTGTCAAATTTCAAGTGATTCAAGCTTTCTTCCCTGCTGTAGAGAGAGCACTAGTCATGTTTGTGTCTGTGTTTCTAGGCTATGATCCACAGTATTTTTCATGTTGGTACTCATTGCTTGCAGTTTTAAACACTGTTTTTGCAACTAACTTCTAACTACTCAAATGGAACTTTTCTGTTATTCTAATCTTAATTACAGCTATGACATGTAGATCCTTTTTTGAGCCAATGTTTGATCAGAAGAATGTAGGTAGATAATGTCAGCTTATTACCTCCACTCTTCTGATTTAAGTTGCTTTTTCTGAATAAAAGATAAAATTCCTTTCTGTCAAACATAAGCCCACATTCTTTGAAAATAGACCTTTTGAGGGGAGTAATAATAATTTGCTTGTGGAAAACCTCCAAGAAGACTGAGGGGTAAAGAGCAGGAGTTTCTGGGATGACAGCCTGCCTTCATTTCTAGCACTCCTCTGGATGCTATCCATGTGGACAAGAGACTGATGCTCTTTTGAGAGAGCAGGATTGTTTCTGAGGACAATTACTTTTGTGCTTACCACTAAGCTCCTTGATCCAGGACAGAGTTTTACGGATGAGAGAAGTTACAGAGTTGTGTGCTCAAGCCATATGCTATGATTTACTTGATAGGATGATGATGATGATGATGATGATGATGATTATTTTTTTATTATTATTATTATTAATAATAGTAATTCCTCAATGTTAAAACCCTCATCTGTGCTGAATTTGGCAATAGTGACACAAAAATTGCACACTACATGGATAATTTAAAATATTCTAGTGTTGTTTGGTGAGGAAAAAAACAGAGAAAAGTAAATGGAGACAATTATTTCATCTTATGTTTATTTTACAGCAAGACCACTGGTACAAACCCTGCCTTTAAGGACTACAGTTAACAATGGAACTGTGTTACCAAAGAAGCCAAGTGGCTCTTTACCTTCTCCATCAGGAACCAGAAAGGAGACTGTATCACCAGCAGCAAAAAGGTAGGCATCTATGAGAAACCTTTTAACCATGGAATTGAAAACATGGTATAGCTCTTCTTTTAACCTTCTAGATATGTAGCTTTTCTTACTTGCAAAGCAGCAGTCTAAATATTTAGTTTGGAAAGAAAGGGAGATGGATTTTATTCTAAGGGGCTTTAAATTTATTCATTCTAATTACAATTAAGGTTATTACCATGAGTATTGAAAGAATGCACAATGCTTGGTCATACTGGTTTTTGTTCTTTTCTTGCTTTTAAGAGTGTAGCAGAGAGAGAATAAAGCATTTCTACTGTGCTGTTGCCCAACGTGATGTGAAAAGTGCAAGAATTCTTTGAGTAGCTAGTAGAAAATACAGAGAAACAGTGTTATCATTGCAAATCAGTATGTTATCTTTGGTGCTTTTCTCTCACTAACAAAATTATCATATAAACTGCATGCACAGTGTTAGCAGCATCTCAGGGAGGAGGAAAATTCTATGCCTAGCACATATTTATGCAAATGAAAACATCCATCTTTAGATATCTTACCATTAGCATGTATTTAAGCCCTTTTAAAAATTACTGCTCTGTCTCAAATTGCTTTGTGTGTAGCTGTTTTTAAATAGGCTAAATGTTTTATACATCTGGGTTATAAGGAACAGACTGGATTGGGTTAAACAAATTCCAGTTATATGTGGCAGTTACTGTGGTGCCACTCTGCTGTGTGGTTTGTCTGTAAAAGATAATTGTGTGGGGTTTTGGTTTGGGGTTGGGGTTTTTTTTGTACATTTCTTTTGTGTGTCGCCTCATCTTTTTGTAGTGATGATGCTGTCAGCTCTGAGGGAGGGTAAGTTGTAGAGATGAGAGCATTAACTTGCTAAGATCTGAGGTCTCTCTTGTAAAGAGAATTCTTCCTCAAAGGTGAGATGGTGGTTAAGGATATGCCAGTTTTTGTTGCTGTGTTGGAGGATACTGATTTTCAAGAAACTCCAGGGTCTGTTATTGTAGAGTAGAGAGAAGTTACACTGTGCACAATTAAAATTGGAAAACACCATATTTGTTTATGTTACAAAAATGAACTCCTGCGAGCTCTTATGAACTGGAGCTCACTGTAGCCATAGGCTTTGGCAGACTGGTCTGAATCAGCCCTTAAGATAAGTGAAGGAAAGCAGATACTATCTAAACTGTTCCACTATTAGAATTGTATTATCAGAAGTTTGAAAATGGGTGAAAGAACTTTCCTTTTAGAAAAGGAAATTTATTAATGTTTGAAAAAGAGTACTATTTAGTACATGCTGAATTTTGAAACACATTTGTTCTTCATAAATTATTTTTCCCTAATAATTATCAGAATTTCATTCTTCCTAATTAAGTTTCAACTAGTAGTTATAAAACATAGGAGAGCACGGGCCTTGGCAGACTTCACCTGTGTACAGAGGGTGTGATTCCTGAGTCTCTATGCTCTGTCTCTAAGGTTCAGCATGGGACTTTTTGCCCCAGAGTAGAGTGGGTGAAGTGCAGGTCAGGATCATAGTCAAGCTTTCTCTCTTCTTGGAGGCCTTTATGTAGTTCAGGTGTTCCATCTGGTATTGCCTGCAGCCTGTAGGCATTATTCTAGCTTAGGATCCCTGTAGGTAAGTGGCACCCTGTATCCCTTCCACCTGACCCACGTGCAGCCTGGATACCCAGTAAAAATAGTGTCTTGTCCTTAGAGAGCATAATTAGGGAGTATTTTTAGACTGTCTTGATTCCTGTATGAGAAATTCTTCCACAGGGCAAGTTTTTAATATCCTTTTATTATGCTCTGCCCCTTCTCATTGCTGAAGAACCTAGGCTGAAGGTGCTTTAAATATGCAGCATGAAAATGTGTATTCTGTTTTGGAAAAGAAAAAATATACATGGACAGTTTTGCTGAAATAGATGAACACTTCCTAAGAGTGCTTAGGAGAGCAGGGTTGCTCCATGTCCTGAAAAAAGCAGTTGTAAATTTCAGGTGCTGTAGAATTATTGTTCTCTTCAAATGCTCTAAAGTTCTGTATTGCTGTCTTTAACGTGCAAATTTTTGTTCTTTACTGTTACCTTTGTTAAACTATATTAAAGCCTATTTCTATGCCTTGCCTATAAATATACTTCAGGATGAATAAAGTGGAATGGTAAGGACCTCATAAATTAATAACTGTACAAAACATTTTTTGGTAAGTTATTCTGTAATCATTTAATCGTGAACCTTGAAATAACTGGTCAGATTTCAGGGTTTTATAGTAAATGGTGTTCCACATATTCGGTATTCAAAGATGATACAGTAAGTGCTTCAAATATCTTTCTTGTATACAGTCAAATAGAATAATTCATTAGGCATCCTTAAGATGAATTCAATCACACTTTGTATTTATACTGGACCCTCTTACCTTCAGGAACTGCATGTGTTTATGCATAAAACAGTAATAGAAATACATCAGCAAGATCAAATAGCTTCCTTTTTCAAGGGGTAGGACGTGTTTATTTGTGTTAGAAGCTTCTCTCAGTGTTGCACAGTTTACAGATGGTGGGAAATTTCGAGCTATTTTTTCATTCTGATTTCTGCTAAGCAGTACTCCTTTCTTATGAACTGGTTCCAGAACTGTAGCTAGTTTGTAGTGTAGGTATTTTTTAGTCCAAAATATCGTCATGTGACACAGCAGCTGTAAATAGCATTAAGTGTTTATAGATGTTTTAAAACTTAATTTCTGCTTGAATGCTTTTAATAGTTTTTCTATACAACACAGGTGCATAATTGAAAAGGTAGAATTTGGAAAGTGAAAGTCAAGTTAAAAACAACAGTAGAAAGGGGAAAAATAGTTTTTTCTGAGTCATCTTCTGAACTTTTCGTCTGCTATTGGGACTGACAAATACCTGCTAGGATTGCAATAGTAAAAATAGTGTCTTCCATTTTTTTATTACCTGTGACCATATATTCAAGAAAAAGTGCAGGTGAATGGAGTCCTTCTGAAATGTTTCCTGAATTGCATTATGAAAAGAGGGCTTACAATCAAATAATTTCTGATTCCTCTCTGCTCCTATGCTCAGCACCATTTAGGTTAAGACTGTATGATGTCCAATTGAAATCACATCAATCTGTCCCTTGAAACAGTTTGTTTTGTATTATTTATGTAAATATATGCAAATAGTCTGTGTGGGGACTAAATCTGCATCCATACATTCTCCTGCTTAGACATAGATGTATTTACTGGTATGTCTGCAGACACAATCTCATTTCATACAATAGCTGTATTGAATGTGTTGGTTAACTCATTTGAACCCACAGGTTGGTATATGGCTTATCTGCCTTGCTGGATTACCAAGGAGATGTGGTTCAGAGTTCACTACATTTTCTGATTTCCCATTTAATATTTGAAATGGAAATTACTTCTTCTGGCAGGAATATAAAATTGGAGGTAATAAAAAAGGCTTGAGGCTGAAAGGGTGGAACTAGCAGGCTTTTATTTGAGTTCTGCCATGTATTCTCTCAGTGACCTTATGCAAATCATTTAACCTCTATGCATATTGCTTTTCCATATGTAAAACATGTATCTCTGGATATCAGTAGGTTCTTATAGGGCCTAATGTGATAATTAGATCCAGATCTTGCAAAGCGTTGAGTAACCTCAACTGACTCTGACTTCAATTAGAATTGAGGGCACCAAACCCCACTTCAGCATTCAGATCTCATATAGTTAATACCCAATTATCCAAGTTAAGGAAGGACTGCAATAACTTGAATAGAGCAAAAGCACAAATCCAAAATATGGATCAGTTGGATTATAAAAGTATCTGGTGGTAATACAGTGCAGGATAGAAAGCTTGGTGACGCTGGTGGTACTGGGACCAAGAACTGTGGTCGAGCACCAAGAGAAGCTACTGCACTCAGGCTCTGGGGGCCATGTGAACACAGCTGGGAGTCTCTGGGTGCCAGCCAGCTAACAGAGAGCTGGAGTGATTCTGAGATGGGCTGAACAATCACCTGACACAGACACAATCAAGAATTGCCTGGCTTTGTAAAGTGTTTCCATGTTGTCTTCACAAGAAACCTTTGATCAGAGGATTTGATTTTAATTTTAATGTATTTATTAATTCTATGATGTAGAAGTGTATAAGCTATTTTGAGTACCAGCTTTTTGAATGCTGCCGTAGTTTTATTCTGAACTTTGTGCTTAGAATAATTATTTGAAATTTTCATTCCGAATAAGATAAGTTTAGTGTATCATGAGCAGAACTTTCCCTTCCCCCTGCACTCTTTCTTTGGCATGTAATGTGGCTTGAAGTTTGCTGCTTAACACTAAATTTGTCTTTGGAATCTGGCCAGTGCGTAGTAATGATGTTTTGTGTTCCCTATTAAAATCTAAGGTTTTGTGACTCATCTAGGATAGCTTTGTTTCCAAGAGTTGAGGGGGGAAAAGGGGGAAAAAAAAAGTAAGGGAGGAGAATGCAGACAGTACCTTTCGCAGTAGGGATGCTGCTGCAGGCTGCAGGCTAGCACATACTTTGCCTTTCAAAAGGAGACAATCAGTCATTCTTTCTCCCCCAGCAGATTGCAAAGTATTACAATGGTGCAAAACTCTGACAATGGAGATCAAAAGGAAGAAGCAGGAACAAAGAAAACATAAAGAGCTTTGTTTGCAGGGAGAATAAAATACTTTAATATGATAAATTCCCGTTCTTCTAAACTCTAAACACATGGCCCCTAGGAAATTGTTCAGTCGTCTGGAATTAATGTTGTGCGTTCTGTTGGGGGGCAGCGATGGTTTGTAGCTGGCACACACACAAACTCTGTATCAAACCTTCAATTAAGTGCTCTGTGTAACACTCAACTCTCAAAAAAATGGTTTAAAATATTTAGAATATAAATTAAAAAAGAAATCCCTCTCCATTGAACTTCGGGTGGCAAAACTATTACACCACTTCTCAATATCTCTAACAATTAAAGTTATTAGTGCATTTTGCTCAAAGGCATAATGAAATTAAAGTCATATGTTATTCCTGAATTCATTCTAATTGATTTAAATGAGGGTCAGAATGGGTTCTAGACGAAATATTAATACCATCAGTTACCGTCTTAAGAGCATTGTGCGCTAGTTTTTAATTTCTTTTATTAAAAAGCTTTTATATTTTCCCAAATAATTTTAGTAATAAAGTATATATCTTTTTAATTTTGGCCAGATTTGTTCACCACAATTCAGTAATGCAACTACCTGAAACATTCATGCTATGCAGTGGTATATGTATGTATATATGAGGATTTATTTTTCTGTCTTTGTTGTTGCTTTTTTAATAGTCCTTGTCTTTTAGCTGGATCATCTGTTGTGTTCCTTCAGATAGCCTCTTTGATTTCTTTTTTTTTTATTTTGTTTTATTTTTGAGTCACTTTACAAATGGTCAGTCTGTTGGGGCACTGCTGAGATTTTGTCATTCAAAGATACATTGGTGTTCTTAAATGTATGGTTTGAAATGATCAAACATCTAACTGAGTCAATAGGCACTTTGTTGTTTACTCCTGCATGTGACTTCATATCTTGAAAGCATGCAATTTTGTCTTTTAATGTAAGTCTTGTAAATGTCTTGCTTCCACATTTTATTGTTGCATTCACTTTTTATTCTGCTTTGTTTACGCACCTCTCAATCTGGATTAAGCAGGTCTGTGAATCTTCTCAATGCATGCAAACTGAAAAAGCCTGCTCTAAGGTGAGGGATCTTTAATAGCTTTGTAGCATTGAAATTCAGTTGTTTTTTCTTTCCGTTTCAATTCAATACATAGAAAGTGGCTGTTTTAGTAAAAGCATTAACATGATATAGCTGTAATTATTACTGCCATTTTTAACATTTTCAGAAGTACATGTCTAAAACTTTCTCGTCATTGATAAATGCATCACACAACTTAGATAATAGCAATTTTAGTGATGGTATCTGCATTATTTCATACTAACATCATTTTTATTGTAGGGGTGCTAGACCACATTGCTGTCTTAAACAAGTTAAAAATTGTGTAACTAAGTGTTATCTTCTTAAATAATTGCAAATGCTCTCCTTTCGTATTACTAATGTGAAAGTCAAATTCTGGAATCCAGTTATACTCTTACAAACCTGTAAGTTAAATGAGTATTTTCTGTTGTTTTAAATTCCTCCTCAGGTGACAGTGTATCTACTGTAGCCATGGTTATAATCACTGGTGTTTAACAGACTAGCTAACAAAAATGTGTATAATGCCAAAACTGAGTTAATATAATGGAGTTATAATCCTTGTTTCAAGCGACGAACTAATACTTCTCACTGGGCTTTTGTTGTTGAAAGTTTAAAATAAAATTTTTCAGAAGATAGCATTACTAATTAATTTAAGCAGTGATGGACATAAATCAAAAGGGTTTAAAAGAATTTTATACCTGTGGTAAAAGTAGTTTTTATACTGATATAAGACTTCATTATTGAGAAAGAAGATAGAATTAAACTTTTAAATTTTAGTACCACCCTTTCATGTCTTATTGTCTAGTTCATCTTTTGAATGTTGACACCTGTAAAAATGAAACACCAAGCAACATTAAAATTAGTTTCAAATTGTTTCTGAAACTTAAATTCTTTTCTAAGATTAGTATAATTTGATAATGTCCTTAATTTAATTTCAGTGTAGGCTGATGTTGACACCTCTAGCCTTAAAGAAGAAAATATGCATCAACATCAGCCTACACTGAAATTTTCTTAACCAGGAAAAGATGCCAAAATAAAGATTTGAACCTGAAAAATCACACAGGATGTTTCTGTAATTAATGTATATAATAGTGGAAGGCACATGCTAATAAAGCTATTTTATGTAGAATAAACATTTTCAGTGTCAAAGCTTTATTTTTTAACTGGAGTAGTATTAAATTGGATGATGTTATGAGATGCAGGGAGAATAGTTAAATATTAACAGTATATTCTTTAATTTACTAGAGAAGGTTTTTTCATGCATTTGACATTGGGATGGCTTGGATAATGTTAGTCTAGTGTAGGAAGTACACTTCTGAAATTAAGACAGAATTAAATTCTTGTTGCTGCCTTTTCTCTTCCCCTATGAATGTATTTTGTTCTGTCGCTGTGTGCAATTTTGCATTTTGCTTGCTCTCTAACATTGCTTTCTCCACAGAAACACTATTTTTTTAATTTCAGCTTAATCATTTGAAGCTTGTTTTTATTACAAGAATGCAGTACTGAACATCTGTCCTACCATCGCATGTTCCAGAAGGTTTTTTTGTCAAGCTGCCTGAGATGCACCTTAACATGCATCACCTCTGCAGATCCGCCCCTGGATGGGCGCTGCCTTCTTTTCAGAAGGGCAATTGCTTTGCAGAAAGACACTGGTTCAGGTGTTCCCATCACTTCTGTGACTGAATCTCAGTTGAGGTGTTCAAACACTCCCCTCCTTGCTGGTAAAAAGACACAGGGGAGCAGAAATAAGTTTGGGGTTTTTTCCAAGCAGGAAGTGTATCAATGGTGGTGTACAGTTGCTAAGATGAGCATTTTTTGACCAGATGGAAAAGTCTATCTTGTTTCCTTGTTTGTGGAGAGCCAACCTACACCACATATAAAGTGGGACAGAGCCAGAGGAGCTGACTGAGGTAACAGCGTAGGGATAGCTGTTAGGGACTTGTGGAGAGGTTTGGAGTAGTCCTCAAGAGTGCATGAGATGAGTATTCAGGTAAGCAGAGCATCTCTGGGAGTGTATGGAGGCCAAGGGGGAGGTGGCCAGGGATGATAAAAGGTGTGAGTGGGATGAGACTGTCCATAAAGGAGCAAGTACTGAAGTTTTCACAGCGGGAGCTTGTGGTTGGGATTTGGGTAGAGAGATGTGAGCTTGAAAGCAGTCATTGGTGTCCATGGTTTCTGGGGTGAGAGAGCTGCTGAAGGTGGTTATTTAGTGTGGGGATTTTATGGGTAAAGGGGATATTTTCATTCTGCTTTCTGCAGGGGAGAAAACAGTACAGGACTGAAGTGGGGGGCAAATGAGACCTGGACACTGAGTCCTGTCATTCAGCTGGTGCCATGGGGTGATTCCTGCCTCAGTCTAGGTACTGCTGCCTGAGCCTCTCTGCTGCAAAGGCCCTGCAGCAACATGTAAAGCATTACCCACTTTGGGGTATCACCCTTAGCTGCTCCCTCTCTTGCTAGGAAGCACTGCTTTAGGGAGAAGAGCTTTGGTCAATAATTTGTCTCCTGTAAGGTGTAAGTTCTGACTGAGATTCTCTTAATTTACTAAGTGACACTGCTTGTGTTTTGGCTCACATTTTTCCATCAGAGACAGCTGGATGTCTAAGGGGTGCCATAAAGCCACACGAGAGCTCCCTTGATAGCTATCTTGGCAGGAAGGATGGTTGAAGAGTGAGAGCGTAGGGCAAGCTTTAAGCCTTTGAGGAACCTCCCATCAGGACATGTGGGGAATCTAATCTATTCATACATGTAACTAGGAAGCATACTTTTTTGACAACGTTAAAATAATGTAGGCTAGCTCACCATTAATTGCAGTTTGGAGTATGTTAAAACGAGCTTTGAACCACAGAGTAATTGATATTGAGTGAAGACCCAAAGTTAGCTTGGTTGTGTTCAAATTTTGACCTACTTCTGGCATTATCTGTAGTCTGGCTGGAAGTGTCAGGTAATATGCTTTCTCCTTAAATCTTTCGCTTCTTCATAAAAGAATCCAAAAGTTCAGGAGTATGGAGTGGTAGTCAGATTTGAAATGTGACCCAGAAAAAAGATGGCAACTACTCTATGAAATTTGTTTAGCCCATCTTCTATTTTATGATTAAGGAAAAAGCAGTACGTTTGTTTCACTTGCACCAGGTACTCAGCAAAAGTCTTACATAGTCTCTTTAACAAATCAAGATTAAAATAAAAATTGTAGTTAATTTTTAAGGATCAGTGTTCGCCTTGATACATTTCTCAAATATATTTATTGTAGAATATATACTTTTACAAGTGCCACTGTGAAACTTGCTCCTTGTTTTATTAGCACCATTAAGAGAACCAGTTCAGCTGAGCGTGTGTCCCCAGGAGGTCGGAGGGAAAGCTATGGAGATTCCAAAGGGAGTCGCAACCGCACTGGTTCCACCAGCAGTTCATCTAGTGGTAAAAAGAACAGTGAAAGGTAATGTTATCTAAGTATCTATCTCCTGTCTCTGCCTCCTGCTCTAATAATGAAATTAGTTTCTTTAGTGAACTTAGTTTTTCTTGTTTAACAGATATTGGAAGCTTTCTTTTTTTACAAAGCTCCAATTCTTGGACCAAAGTATATATTAAAATATTTTAAATAAAACAGGTTTTCATATTTAGATTAAATTTATTTGCCTTATTTCCAAGCTATAAACAGTGTGAGAACCTAGAGTTTCCCAGGAAAGTTCGTATTTATTAAGCATACCTTTTCTATCTTAGTAGTTTCCCTTGGTCTTCATATTCCTGACAAATACTTCTTTGAGTTTCTGGTTGTGGTGCAATGACCCCAGCTGGCATCTTAGTACTGCATAGCCATTCACTTCCTCTCCTCCAGTGGGATGAGAGGAAGAAAATAGGAAGAGCAAAAGTGAGAAAACTCATAAATCAAGATAAAGGTAGTTTAAGAAGTGAAAAAAGAGGAAGAAAAACCGAAACAGTTGCTGAGAAACATTCACTCACCACATCCCACATGTAGACTGATATCCAGCCAGTCTCTGAACCATGAATGCCTTGGTCTGAGGGCCAGATTAAAGATAAATGAAGAGAGAGGTTTACATGCAAGTGCTGTTCAATGAAGCAGAATGAAGTGATGCCTATCTCTGTGTATCTCTGATCATGCTCCTCTGTATTGCTGACAGCACAGGGAAAAAAAACATCTTGTCCAAGGGTTTCAGACTTAGGATGGCCTTGATCAGATAACTGCTTCATTGAGGTTCATCAGTATTGTCAGTACAGGTCAAGCAGTTCTTTACTGTATTTCCTAGTCAGATTTTAGTTTTGGCCAGTTCACTTGACCTGTTATATTCCAGTTTCCTATGCAAGAAATGGTGTTGATGGTACTGTTTCACTGTCTCACAGATGATGTGACCATAAAAACACATTGTTAATGAAGATCATGTAATAACCTAATTTACCTGCTCTATCTGGGCATCAATGCCATTATACAAATCATTGTCAATGGTGTGGCACAAAATGTTCCTTCCTTTTTATCCCTTCAACATATTTGCTTGAGTAAGGAGTGACTGAGCTAGTTGTGTACTATTTTACAGCCCAAATATGAGCGATTACATTATTAATAGCTTGGTTTCTGGCTAATATTTTCAGCTATGAAGCAAGACAGCAAGTGTGCAAACTACGGAACTTATTCTAACTTATGGGTTAGGATAGAAGGGCAGACTAATAAGGGCACTTTGTGGCTGTTTGCTACAAGCTGCCTGAACAGGAAGAAGTGCATGGGGTCTTTTACAGGCATCTTTTAGCAGCCTCAAAGTCACAGGCTCTGGTTCTTGTGGGAGACTTTAACTACCCGGACATGTTGCTGGAGAAGCAACGCAGCAAAGCACAAACAGTCCAGGAGGTTCCTGGAAAGCATTGATGACAACTTCCTGTCACAGGTAGTGGAAGATCCCACAAGGAATGGTGTGCTGCTTGACCTTATGAAAACAAACAGAGAAGGCCTTCTTAGAGATGTGAAGATTGGAGGCGGCTTTGGCTGTTGTGACCATGTGGTGGAGTTCAGTACCAGGAGGGGATGAGGCAGGGCAGCAAGTAAGATTGTAACGATGGACTTACAAAGAGTTAACTTTAGCCTGTTCAGGGATCTTCTTGGAAGAATCCCGTGGGAACAGACCCTGCAGGGAAGAGGGATCCAAGAGGGTTGGTTGATATTCAAGGATCACTACCTCCAGGCTCAAGAACAATGCAGCCAGATGAGCAAGAAATCAAGAAGAGTGGGCAAGAGACCTGCATGCATGGATGGATGAGGATGTGGGTGTCCTGGCGGACAACAAGTTGTCCATGGGCCCTTGCGGCCCATGTGTGTGCCCTTGTGGCAAGGAAGGCCAGTGGAATCCTGGGGTGCATTACAAAGAGTGTTGCCCACAGGTTGAAGGAGGTGATCCTATGCAGAATCATAGACTTGTCAAGGTTGGAAGAGGCATTTTAGATCATCAAGTCAAATCATCCAATTCTGCCCTTCTACTCAGCCCTGGTGAGGCCACATCTGGAGTGCTGTGTCTAGTTCTGAGCTCCTCAGTACGAAAAGGACATGGAGCTCCTGGAGTGAGTCCCGCAGAGGGCTACAAAGTTGACCAAGGAACTGGAGCATGTCTCTTACAAGGAAGGGCTGAGGGAACTGGGCCTGTTCAACATCAAGAAGAGATAACTGAAAGGGGACCTCATCAATTTCTATAAGTATCTGAAGGGAAGGAGTGAAGAAGGCAGAGCCAGGCTCTTCTTGGTGGTGCCAGGCAATAGGACAAGAGACAACAGGCAGAAACTCAGGCACAGGAATATGAGGGAAAATTCCTTTACTATGCAGCTGACCGAGCACTGAAACAGATTGTCCAAAGAGATTGTGAAGTCTCCCTCAGTGGAGATATCAGAGAATTGTGTCTGGAGACAATTCTGTGCCGTGTGCTCTGGTATAACCTTGCCTCAGCAGGGAGGTTGAACCAGATAAATGACTGTGGTCCCTTCTAACCTCACCTGTTCAGTGACTGTGAAAGGCTTAGGAAATTAAAGGAATAATGAAAAAATTTAAATACTATCAGAGATAATGTTATAAAATTGTAACCAAGGAAGATGTAATATTTAAATAAATTAAAATCTTGTTTGCATTCTGCGTCTATGCATGTAAATGAAGTTTTGATAAGCCAACAGAATTCCACAGGACTGGGCCTTCTGGTACTTATGGAAATTTGATTTGATCTTAGCATCTGAGTTTTCTTCTCTTAAAATTTTTTGTAAGATGAATAACAAATAACTAATAGATGTGGGTTTTGTTTTGTTTCTAAGTTTTTTGTACTTCAAGATTTCTGAAAGACAAATATAACTGAAAAAAATTTACTGTAGCAATACATAATACCCATAAATAAATATTACTTTTGTGAGGAGAAACAATCTATTATTAGTTTACTTAGGAGCCAAGTGTCTTTTTGCATGTGCAGATTTGAACAAAATCTTTTCTCAGACCCTTGTAGCACAGAGAATGTATACCTGCATACATCTGAATCAGCAAACCAAGCATCAACAATCTTAGGGACAAGTGAGCCTGAAAGCTTTGAAAGGCAAAACCAAGCAAAACCCATAATGACTAGTGAAGGGATGGCTAAAAAAACAGCTCGCTCTTAATTTAAGCTGCAAATTCTGTGAAGTGTTGCAGTGGTGCGTAACTTCATGCAGCTGCTTTGCCATGGTGAAGTCATTAGCATGGAGCTGATTTTTTCTGTATTGCTCTCTTGAAGTGCTTGGATTTTTTTTTTTAAGGCTTTGCTTTTTATTTTGCATCTGTGTATAACTTCCTACTCTATCACACATATCAAATTATATCATTATGTGGTGACCTCATTGATTAAAATAACCTTATCTTCTATAAACAAAATGACAGCTTATGGATAGTTTTTGTTAAAAAAACTAGTTTTTATACTTAGATGGGTAGACTTGTTTCTGGAATATGAACAGGAATTACTTCACCTACCAGTGGTGAATCTCATTGCTTTTCCAATTTGCTGTAGTAATTTACTGTAGTTTTTGAAAAAGTTTTAACAAACATGATCCTACATTGCCCTTGCTCTGTGTATTTTATCTTATTAAAAAAATTCCTGTAGATCAGGTGCCCAAAAGATGAATTCAGTGTGTGGAAGATCTACATGTCAAAATATGAATACAATACAATGCTTTGCAAAGTCAATTTTATGGATATAGCTCTGATCCTGCTACCTGCTAAAGGTGACAATTATCTGAAATAAGTTCTATGTTAAAGCTACTAAACAGATAAGGTGAGACTATTAGTTAGGTTATTTACTTAAATTAAGGAAAGCTATGACTTCTACTAGCTATACAGATGTACTGTACATTTGAAAATTTATTCCAAAATAGCTGAGAAATAAAAATACTAATACAAAATAACGATTATCTGCAAAATGTTTTTGCTCTAAGGTTGACCACAGTACCTGAGGTGCATTTTTAATTTTTACATACCATTTTAACAGAAACTCAATGGTTATGTCATTTTGCAATTGTTAGGCCACAAGGGGTTGAGCAACAGCACTGATCAGAAATAACTCTCTTAGGACTTTGGGAGGAGGTCCAGCACACAACGGATGCAATGCTTAAGTAAAGTGCAAGTATTCCAAGGAACTAATTGAGAGCATGTGTTAGAGTGCCTTGACTGGAGCTAGTGATGTTGGTACCACTGTGAAAACAGTCATTGTATGGTTAGAGACTTTTCCCCTCATTTCTGTCCCATGCAGCCTGTTCAGCACCCCAGCTTTCACCTCCTTGAAAAGTGAGTGTCTTTATCTTGTGGAAGAGGCTGGCTAAAGACTTGCCTCATGCTTCTTCTTGAAACTGGGCCACCACACAAAATACAAAGCAAGAGTTATGGGAAGGAAATGATGATTCTGTACACTGAGACTAAGACTGTCCCCTGAAAGCTGGTTGTATGTGTGAAAGAGTGAGAAGAGTGTGTTAACCTAACCATCTACTCACATTCTGTTTGTATCCTTGACCGCTTTGCATCTTTATCAGCCTGAGATATTCTATGACGCTTTGTTTTTCAAAGCGTATAGAGTTGTAGGCTGTTACGCAAAGCCAGAATGCTACAGAAAGCTCTTTTAAGAAGCTTTAAGCATAAGGAGATGACCATAATCTGCCATGCTACTATGAAGTGTCCCAGCTCCTGTAGCTATCAGCTGGAAGTAAGCCTTCCTGAGGGTTAGTTAAGTAGGATGTGACTCAAGTTCAGGAAAAAGGGTAGCCAGAGCTCTGAGCTGTGTGTGGTTAGGGTTTGTATAATTAGAAAGTACAGATGATTTGCTTTTTTACTGTCATGAATCAGCCTTAAACATTAGCTTGATTAGCTTAAATAAGTCCTCATGGTCTGTTCAGAGCTAGGGACTGTTTTGTCTCTAATATGGCAGCATTTCTGACTAGTGTTCCATCCCATAAAGTTTTTTGTTTTCTAAAAATATCTACATTCATAAGAGAAAATGTTAATCTTGGTGTTAACAATGGCAACACATCATGCTATTTATATAAATGACATTGGCTGTGTATGCCAGCTTGAAGCATGTATTTTGATGCATGGTTAACACAGAGGCTGCTGTGATGGAAAGTTGCTAAATCGGGAGTAGAATCAGAATTAATTTGGTTTGGTTTGAGTTTATCAATAAATAAAGTATTATTCTCAATATAAGTGTCAGACCAAAGCAAAGGGAAAAACACAATAGAATTATTTGCTACAACACTGATTGTAGTGAGAGAGAATCTTTTATGCTTAGAAAAAAACTGTGCAAAAATCCAATACAGTTTTGTTCCTTTTTTTGATTTCTCCTTATCTGCCCACTGAAGTCTAGGAGAGGGTGTTGAGATGGCATCAAGCACTAGGAATACTTCATGCTTCAGCATTTCTCCATCGGAATGATAGGGGGTTCAACCCTTTTGGGATCACCCTAAGAAACATACAGCAGTTATCTGAAACATAAAAGTTTTATTGGGTTAAAAAAGAGGGAACTGGGAGGGAAAATAACTGCGTAATATAACTTCATGTCCCTTCCATTCTTTGTCAGAAACAACACCCTCAAGCTTGATTTACCAAGCCAAAAGGCCAAAAGACAAACTTCTCAAATGACTAGCATTTCTTAACAAAGATTCCTTCCTTTTGGCCAGGGTAGTACTATCCAGAGAGCCTCTCAACATGCTTTATGTATTTTCCCCTCAAGTTTTCCCAAATATTTTCTCAAGACAAAAAGAAAAACCCATTTCCAGTTGTCTTCCAGGCAGCAATGCAGTGACAAAGAGAAGACATTTTAATCATGGTTATGTGCTTTCTGTGTTTTACCAAGTACTGTAATTCAAGAAACAACTGGGCAGTTCCATGTTTTATGTGAACTCTTTGGAAAAAACAGAATTTAAACTTTGGTTTGCTTGTTAAATCCAGACTGGAAACAAAAATTTATACAGCTGCTCATGGCCAGTTCCTGTGTTACCTGTAACTGGACTAATTTTGCAGAAGAAGAGAATTTGGTAGTTAGTGGAGGAAAATCTATGATTTTGAGAATGTAATGAGAATTGAATGTAAAAGTGCCATCGAGGATATTTACTGGTTTTAACTGTGTTTGCCTGGGGATTTACCTTGTAAATAATTTAATCAAAAAAGTATTTTTATTCATACGTACACTCAAAAATTTTTTATATTATTATATTTTCTGTTTTATGTTATATTGATACATATACATGTGCAGACTGTATGTGCATGCTTTTAAAATAGTAATTTCTTCATTATTTTCACAGCAAACCCAAGGAACCAATGTTCAGTGCAGGTAGGAACTTCTAAAATTTTTAAGCAGATGATAACTGTCATAACATATTTGGGTTCCCCCACTAGCCCCCTTTCTTCTGTGGATGCCTAGAAACTGGTATTGGGAATCTAAGCATGATACTTAGGGGCTGCTGCTGGCATATTTTTTAAAAGTTGATCAGTTCACTCTAGATTTTATTTATTGAATAGATTTATTTTACAGTTGGGATTCTTTGTAAGAAGACAAGGACAAAAAAGGCCATGTCTTCTTACTTCACACATGTCTTCTCTTTCAAAGCATTATTAAAGTTTTGGTAATTAAAGCAATGCCAAGTTCCAGCTATGATGCTGTCATATTAATGTAGTCATCAAATGGTGCCCTCTACAACTGTTGAAGATTGCCATAACTGTCCCAAAGCCTTGTAATGTAATTCATCAAATTACAAATAAAAAGGTGGTTTGTTACTACAGTTTTGGTAATCTATCTTTAATTTGAAAAGCACTTTAGTATTTTCCAACTTAGGTATTATCCCTCCTGAAAGATTTTGAAAGTGAAACAGCAGGTGTAAGTGAAAGCAATATTTGTCCTTGTCATTAGACAGTTAAAAACTTTGAAGAGTCTCAATAAAAATATGAAGCTGAGTAGTGTATATAACAGTTATTTTTGTTCTGAAAAGTCAAGGACAATTAAAATAAAGATCTATTTTAACAAAATAAGGAAGGGGGAAAAACCCTGTTGATTTATCAGATGTATTGTATTATTTTTATGCATAGTTCTTTGACAGTAATCATACATTAAACTGAAAAATTTGGAGTTCTTTTGTTTACTGCATGGGTTGATCAGCATCCAACAAAGCTCTTAAGCCATATTTCAAGGTTTAGTGTAACTGATTTTGAAGTCAATAATACATGAAACTAAATAAGCACTTAAGTCTCTTGTGACAGTATAATCATGGTTTATGTCCCTTCCAAGAACACTGATGGTTTAGAAAAAGAAAACTTCTGATTTGCATAGAATATACTTTCCTTGCCTAATTTTCCTCCTTCCCTTATACCATGTAAGCAAAAGTATTTGTAATATTTTTTCTTCTGCCACTTTTCCCATAGATAAAGGTCAGTAATTAAACAGGTGTGACACTATACCAGTGTCCTTCTCACCTGGACAAAATTCCTACTGAAATGAATGTTTTTTCTAAGAAGGTTATACTTGTTATTTTACTGAAGTATATGGTTGCATCATGGAATTTAAGCCAATGTTTTAACCGTGGAACTAAACAGAGCCCCCTAACTGAGGAAAGCAGTTTAGAAGGTAATTACCCAGCATATGGCTCAGTGTTTTGTCAAGCCCCAGGTTAGCCTGCAGCAGAATAAGACTGAGTAGCCTGTAGAGCAGGTATTATTAGAGAGTTTATTGTATTCAAACACATCTTTATCTAGCCCTTCTGTCTCTGTCTCTGTAATCACAAGGGAAGCGCCGTGTGACACACTGCAAAGGTAGGCTTCACTTGCAAAACCTCATAGCTCTCGAAGCAAAATGGCTCTGGTGGGATAAAAGCTTGATGTATATACAGCTGTTTTCTAATTTGTGCGCATTTTGCAATGTTAAAACTTTTCTAGTTCTTTTGAGTGAAACAAAAATGTTACATACCATTTATTATATGATCTACTGAATTATAACCCTCAGGTGCACTTTAATAATAATAATGGGTTATAATTTACATTCCTGTGGACTTATTCCTAAGAATTTGAATTAGAAAAAAAAATGTTGAGAGAGCTATATGGCAACACATGGATGTTCACTGTGTTTGAAATGGCATTCTGCACTTTTGCTGAAATTCGTATAGAATTTGCCCCTTTGTTGGCTGTTTTGCTGTTAGCCTAACATGATCATAGAAGCCTTTGGTTTTCCCTTGCTTTTTCTTACTGAGTAGATTGTAGATTTTTCTGAATGTTAAATAAACAGACCCAGGCCTCCAACTAATTTCTTGTTGCTTTTTGCTCAGTGTCATAAAGCAGAGTTACATTTGGTAAACATACCCTATTGGTGTCTAAAGCTTTAGTTAAGTTGTAGTGTAAATATGCACATTTTCGATGCATGTTTATATCTGTGATCTAAACACAGATTTATCTGCATTTTAGAGATAGCTATATCCTAAGAGGTTTTCTACTAATCAGCATCTTTCAACTTTGCAATAAATGTGAATTTCACAATGCAAAAAATGTTTGTTCTCAAGGCAAAACCTTTTAGAGAGTCTCTACCTCTGTGTATTCTTTGTACAAATTTATACCTGCAATCAGTGGTGGTTTCCTTTACAGATCCCACTGGCATTGATGTGCCTTCTGATTTCAGTTCATTAACTGTTGATTTATGCAACACTATCAAATTTACAAAACTGGAGATGTAAAAGATGCATTTGTCTAAAAGTTTCACTGTTGGTCTGTCTTTGTAGTTTGATGATTGTCTGTCTTTACATCTATATCCTTACATTTAGAACTCTACTGTCTTATAAACTTACTTAAGAAAAGTATGAAGAAAAGAATGGAGATTGGTTGTGTAGATAATTGGATTAGGAATTAGTAGAGATGGAATTAATATTACCAAAAGTTAGAAATAAAAACCCAATATGACTTCTATGCCTGACCTAATCAGCCTAAGTTCCTCTTTATAGTTAAGAGAGAGACACACACATTCTGAAGGCATAATTTATATACTTGTTGTAATATACTTGGTATAGTTTACTGTACAGGTTAGTGTATATGTGGTGTTTCCTAGTCTTGTGTGACTGGGTCAAGTGGTCCCACTGTAGATGGCTACATGCAAGTTTTATGAGTCCTGTAAGCTTCAGGTGAGAAAAGCAGCTCAGTGAATTAAATTTTGGTTCATTCACAGCCCTTGATAAGTACAGCCAGTAGTTGTCATTGCTGAAAATCTGTTGACTTCCAGTGCACCAGCATCAGCAGTATTGGCACGTGTTTGAAGCTCATTAAATAGATGCTGCATGCGCATACAAATAGTGCTGTAATGCTTTGCTATTTAATGCTCTGCCCTCTATTTTATTTTCCAATACAGATCTATTGGAGTAAATTTTTAAAAACAATTCCAATATTCTATCATTTAACAGGCATCTTGAAGTTCCAACCTTCTGTCACCATTATTTCATCGTTATTATCCCTTCTTTTTAGCATTAAGTTTTCTGTTGCTTTCATTTTATGTATGCATTCTGTAAATGAAACTAGAGAGACCTAGCTGTACGTACTGTGGCAGATCAGATAGATCTGTTTCCCATGTGACTTAGTATAAAGGCAAAATACACATCTAGTCAGGTAATACAGCTATGATGATTATTTGTTCAATCAATAATTTTTATTAATTTAGTCAAGATTTGTAGCATATGCATATTTCCAATTAAAATAAAGCCTTAGCTTTCAAATTAAAAGGAATAGTGGTATATTTGTAATGATACTTAACAATTCATAGCATAATTTTAACACTCCTAGATGGTATAATTTTTTTTTCATTTACATGATTTTTGTTACTTTTGCCCTTCCATTTCCTCTGTGCCCACGATTATTCTGTCTAGTAACTCTACAGATGTCACTGACTCCAAAACTGCTTGATTCGCATGCGAACAAGGCTGAACCCCTTGATCTGCCGATGGAGCAGCAAGAGCCAGCACGTTCTGAATCTGGACAAACTTCATCAGAAGTTCACAGGACACCCACTTTGGCCTTGCCACTTCCCAAAAGTCCTAGTCAGACCTTCATGGCATTTCCCAGATCTCCTAGTTTTATAAGCCCCATGAAGTCCCCAAGTCAGTACTTCCAGATCTGTTATTAATCTCTGCTTCTCTCCCCCAAAAGATATTTCTTACCAGTTCAACACATTACTTATAGTATTTTCTTCTAGAAATGTTTACTTCTGTCAGCCAATTGAGTTTTTGTAGCTTCTCTCCTGTATGTCATTTTCCTTTCTTTTAATGTGCTGTCAATGTTGTCATTCTTTTTTCAATGTTTAGTAATTCTTAAAGCACATATCTTTTCTGCATGTACATCAGCATGATTCCTCTTACTAATTGTTTGTGTTCCTTATTTCGAATGTATCTCTAACACTGTATCAAGTGTAAAGCATATCTTTACACTGGGATGCAAAGAATGCGACTTGAGTGTTGGAAAATAATTTAGATGCTGATGCTCAACTGTAAACATTGATTAAAAAATAAAATTAATTTAAAGTGGCATTTCTGCGTTAATTGTAATCTTTGATGTATTCCCCTCCATTTTTAATATTTAAAAACTGTAATATTGTAACATTTTCCAAAAAAAAGGTTTCAATTTCAGACCTTTCTGTTTTGTAGTTCTTCATGACATTGTTTAGTTCTAATTCTACTACTCAGAATATTTAGAGGAAGAAGGGGCTTTGTATGTTTTTAAAAAATTCTGCTTAGTGATTATGATTTAGGAAAAAAAAGAATCGGATAAATTTCTAAGTTTGATTTTGCATGTCATTCTGTAATTGTAATGCACAAAACTGTTATGTGGGAAGGGATGGAGGAGCACTGGAATTCATCCCTGATGGCTTTTTTGTGTAACATTAAACATTTCTGACCTTTTGTAGAGGAAGGATACGTAAAAATGTTTCTTCGTGGACGTCCTGTTACCATGTACATGCCCAAAGAGCAAGTGGAATCTTACAATTTGGAAGCAAAAGTAGAACTACCAGCCAAGAGGCTTAAACTGGAATGGGTGTATCCTTTCTGTGCTGGAGGACTACTGGAAATCAATCATTCCTTAATGATTTGGGTTAAATAACTTTTCGAGCTAAAGTATAGCAGGATTAAGGTCATACGGTTCACTTAATTGGTGAAGTGACATTCCGTTGAAAATAGGTGTTAATTTCTCGAGGCTGCTGTTCTTCACCTTGTAAAGTACAGGGTGGCAGCTTAAGAAAGATTTTGCTTAAATGTTGCCTGAAGGTTAAGTCTGAAGTGTGCTAATTAGCCAAAGATTAAACTAGGCATATCATAAGAATGTAGTGAGCTGGGATTATTAATGATAGTATGCATAAGAGAAGCTCAGGTTTTTTCTGATTCTTAGCAGTAATTTATCATTTTAAACTGTTTTATAAATGTACACCGTTGTCCTTAACAGGATGGTACATTCAACTTCAGACTTGAATAAGCCCTGAATCGAGTAGTGCTGTGCAACTGATACATGCTTAGCCATAAAATTTATACAATATCATATATAAAATAATATTTGAATTTGTATCTTAAGTGGGCTTACATACCATAAATACCAAACAAGCAGATTTTTCCACTGACTTCTGCAAGTGGACATAATTGGAGAAATCTAACATAAAAGAAATCAGTGTTTCATTACGTACAGAAGTTTTCACATTTCACGTTTAAGTAATGATAAAATATATTCTTTATTGAAAAAATGACATTCACTTTTGTATAATCTTATTACATATAATAGATGATTCGAGATAAAATATAAACACAACAAAATCTGAGTCTATTTGTAATAGCCATTATCTTTAGAGAGATAATGTCTTCATAAGGTTTTCTGTTTTAAGAAAAAGACTTTTTTGGTCACAAACAGTGAAAATAGGAAATTACTTTGTCTTCATAAAAAAAGGACAGACTGCATACAGTCTTTTAGGACAGACTGCATACAGTCTTTTTCAAAGTTGTATAAATAGAACTGCATGTGGTTTCAGAATGTACAGAGAGTTTCCAAAAGTCCCTTTGTATTCACAAGAGATTAATGACAGATTTAGTAACCATTCTTATTATTCCTCTTGCAGCTGAGCCTGTAGGTTCTATCCCATTCTGCTAGATCTGCATAGATAATGCATGCACAAATAAATGAAGATGAGTTAAAAAGCTAAAAAATCCATAAAATTAATAAAACAGGTGAGATTAGAGTAGTAAATGCTGCTTGCAGTGTTTTACCATCTAATTGTTGTACAAGTTCTCACCATTTATGACAACAGAACTGAATGATGTCTTTTGTAGCTGTAAGGAGCTCTTTGCTTGGGGGGCCTAAGGATGATACAGGAGGAAGTGTTAGAAAGCTTGCTGAAACAACAGAACAACCAACCATGAAACAAAACACAATGTCATTGGCAGCATGTAGGTGGAACTTGACATCAATATTTCAGACTATTATAAGAAATTGTAATTAGGGTAGGTCATGATTTCAGTCTCATTAGTTTCTCACTTAAGCTTATTTAAATGACTGAATATTTGCCAGATGGACTATTATTTTTAGTTTGAGTATTCATATGTTCTTCTAGGTGTGTGTGTCTGTATACCCAGCAGAATCCTATCTATTATGGTTGTCTATGAATAGAAGAGGTGTAAATTAATAAAATGATCTAACTAATCCTATATGGTTATTCTAAATGGTTATTGAGGAGGTAGTTTTTTCCAAAAATACTGTGCTAGCTTCTTCAGGTTCTAATTTATTTGCAGTTAAATCCAATAATGATACCCATACTTAATATTTATAGCAATGACTAGGTATATGGAAGATTTAAAAAATAATTAAAAATATTTTTTTTTAAAGAGGGAGAAGGTAATGCCCACTTTACAGGCTAACAAGGAGTAGAAAAGCTGTGAGCAGGAGCATAAGAGAATTGAAGAAGAAAGACAAAGACACAGAAAACTGAGCAATATTGCAGGCATTCATTCCAGTTGAGTTGGAGAAAGCTGCACTCTTTGATTGGAGGGTAACAGAACTGGAATAGTAAAAACATCTTCGTAGCAGACAAATGAGTCTTGCTGTGGGAGTGCAGCCAGAAGTGCTCTATAATATAAGAATGGGGGTAGGGAAACAAGATACTGGAGGTGGCATGGACAAATGGAAAGGAAAGGAGACTATGATGAGAAACAGAAGGAAGAAAATCTAATGGGTATGGATTTCAGGGCATACCAGAACCATAAAGGGGAATTACAGTCACATTAACAGCTGTCTGGGTAAGCTGAAATAGGTTCACACCTTTGATATATTATCATATGTGTTAGGACATGAAGAAACAAAAATGCTGAGTGATGAAGTGTGAGGGGGGCTGGAGCAGAGGTGAAAAATCCAAGTGAGAAATCAGCACTAGGGACATCAAGCCCGGAGCAGAGGCCTGCCCAGATCCATTTGAGAGCAACTCACTTGGCAAGCAGGAGGTTTGAAACAAAAACTGCAGGCCAAATGAAAAGAAAAGGTCAAGGTAACATTCCCTGAGGTGCCAGCTCACCAAATCCAAGCTGAAACCACCAAATCCAAGTGTGGGAATCAGTGAGGAGAAGGAGGGATCAACCCCAGGAGTTTGCATCTGAGAAGAAAGGCTGATAGAAAGAATTGAGTGTTTGACAACAGCAGTCATGTGAAGGGTTGAATGCAGCATTGTTCCCCACAGGAAGAATAATAAAGAAAGGAGATTTTCCCTAAAGAATGTAATCTTTCCCATTTAATGGCTATTTTTATGCACTGAGATTTGTTCCTTGTGAACGTCTGTGTAATGTTCTTCACTTTTTTTAAAAGTTCAATTCCTTACACTAACTTCAGCTGCTGGTTGACTATAAATTTAACTATACATTGTTGAACTAGGGAAATATGTTGGCTTCCAAAATGGCATCTAGCCTTAGGGAGAAAAATAAATTTAGACAAATAAAGCATTGTCCAGCAATCTAGAGTAGTAACACCAACTGTCACAGACAGTTGATAGTAATTTCTTTGTAATTGAAGATATTGATTGTTCAAGTGTCATCACATTTTAGTATCTCAAACTTGAAGAAACTTTGGCTGAGATGTTTCAGTTTATGGGACTAAAAGCTCTATTTCTGAGTTCACACTTTGATAATTGGATATGCAGCACTATTTCTATTGCATTTATAAGAAAAAACTAGCGAGATGTTTCTTCCAAAATAGGAATTTAAATAGGATAACTATTGACCTTATTACTTCAACAACATTAATAGGACTATTTTAGTTTGAGTGGCTTATCATTGACCATACAAAATAGTGCACAAGTATCTTCTTTAGATCATATAATTGGGATTTCATTGTCTGTCTAGTTTCTCCATATTGACTGCATTAGAATGTACTTCTGTTTTGCCAAGTGCTGCTAGTGCTGTTTCTTTCTGTTCCCATAAAAAAACAGAAAGCCTAAATAGTTGTAGTCCCTAATGACTCTTCAGAAGAATAAAACTATAAAATTTGGCTGAAATAACACTCAGTCTAAATGAGATTATTATTCCAGTCATTTCATTGAATTAATTTTAGATTCGTGTTGGTATGACTAGCATCAGAATCTGGGCCACTGCCTTTTAAATACTACAAAAATAAATTGAAATGGATGATGTAACCCTTTTATGATTTTTATCCATCTGGCTGGTCATGTCCACATTAATGAAATCAATCAACCTGCACACAGGATAATGCAATCAATCATCATGTAATGCAGGGAGATGTGCTGAATGACTTATTAGTGTTTCTATCAAGTCTAATTTTTTATTTTAATTAGTCAAGCAGTGTAAATACTAAATACACCCGGGACAAAATTAGTACTGCCTTAGTCTGGTATTTAGCAGATTCTAGAGGATGCTAAAGGAATAGTATGTCTGCAAATTCCCATATTCTTTGCTATGGATTTTTTGTAGGATATGTAGGTTTTAAAGTATGCGAAGTGCTTCAACTCTCTACTGTAGTAAGGGAAAGAGTTCTGGAGGTTGTCAAGTAATAAACCCATGATCAAGCCAAGAGATGCAGACTACAAGGACAGAGAATCCCTTCTTTTTTTTTTTTTTTTCTTGTTTTTAACATTCTTCATTGGTAGATAATGTTATTGCGGCTTGACCAACATGCTAGCTACGGATATAGGGGTCGGGACTGTCGCAGCAATCTCTATCTCCTGCCGACGGGCGAGACCGTGTACTTCATCGCCTCTGTAGTTGTGTTATTCAATGTCGAAGAGCAGCTTCAGAGACATTACACTGGTCATAATGATGACGTGAAGTGGTAAGTCATCTAATAACCATTCTTTTTTTTCTTCATAAAAAAGTATTTGAGATAGATCCACTCATTTTCATTACTCTTCTTTTAGGATGATTGAACATTATCTTCTTCTTTAGAATCTTCTCCTTTCCATTTTTAAGTAGGGTTGAATTACTGCCTCTCACCAGGGCCTGGGTGCCCAGTACAGTTCCTTTAGGTGCAACCTAACCAGAAAAATAGTTTCAATCTCACTTTTGGTCTTCCTGGTAGTCTTCAGGCATGCTGACATCATGGCAGATAGCCTGTAAACTAGACTTGGTTTGTCTGCTGCCATGCACACATGCCAGATTGGGCTTCAAAGAGATTTAAGTGTGTGGAAGCCCAGAGGTTACTAGATACCAGCAAATATCAGCAATATTAAACTGAAATCTAAGTAAACATATGGTTTATCTTGATAGTATCAGTCTGCTTGCACAGTGTAGCTGAAAAAGAGCACCTGGATTATCTGATGGGCCCTAATGTATGAAATGAGTTTGATATCCCTTCTTTAGATTAGGCATTATGAAACACCCATTGTCCCTTAAAGCCAAAAATAGGCCTTATAACCAAATCTGCTTGAACTGTGAGCATGTTTCATAAATTGAATTATTTGTATAATCTGGTTGTTTTACAAGGAGATCTTTACCTTGGACCTGTTCCATCTCATTCCCTTCTTTCAAATTTTCTATCTCTAGATATTTCAAAGCTTTCAGGTTTATTGGAAAGAGGATACCTTTCTAGTTTGTAAAACTAAATGAATTATTGCCACAGTTCATTTTGTAGGGTACTTGGCCTCTAGAACTGTATGCAAAGCAGAAGGAGTGAAAAAGAATTCAGAGGATTTTAGGACAAAAACAGACTGTACTCCAGACTTTATTTTAAATTTTAGGTTGCTTTTCTTAGACGCATTGGTTAACATTGATCACAGTTTTTAAAACCTCAGTCTTAGGTTTGGAATTAAAATTCCTGATTTCTGTATCCTTTCTTGATAAAGGACTTTTTTTACCTTTTGAAAAGCATTAGAGGGAGTTGGTATCTCCCTATAAGTCGCTGCATATCTGGTCACTCAGTCTGACGAACACTGTCAGAGTGGATGTGTCTGTTTGCTCTGGGGGCCTGTCACTAGACAGCTCTGATGGGACTGACCAGATCTCTGCACCTTCTGATTAGAGGTACTGAAGTTCGATAACTTGCTCAAACCAAAACCTCCTTGTACACTGCACTCCTTTAAACCTAGGTGAGGTGAATCCCACACAAATGAGACTGGGGCTTGTTTGGTACATGTATTGAGGTATTAGGACAAATAAATTACTGCCGTCTTCATAAGGGAAGAAAAGTTTTTTGAATACAAGAGCATGACAATTGTTTTGTTAGTTCTGTATTTATATTGTTAAGAAGTTTACACATATGCTGTGTGCTTCATATGACTAAATCAGGGCTATTTATTACAAGCTCAAGTAATAGCTTGTTTAAATAGATAGTCAATAGCTTTAAGTTTGGCCTCTTCTTTTCTTTTTTAGCCTGGCTGTTCATCCTGATAGGATCACTATAGCAACAGGTCAAGTTGCAGGGACATCCAAGGATGGGAAAGTAAGTGACTGCTTTGCTAATGTATAGTTGTTTATATTTCATAAGAATATGTTATTAAGAAGATACATGCTATATTCTTTTCCTGTTGTAGTTAAATTGCTCTTACATTTTTGGACTAAACAGAAGCAAAACTTGAGAGTTCCTATTGCACACTATCACAGTTACCCAGTTCTGTTATCAAGACTGGTCAGTGGTTTTTGGTTCCATGACTTAGAGAGACTGAAGGTAAATTTGGAGCTGGTCTCTGAGAGGCATGGAGGGATAAGGCTGCAAAGGAGACCTGAGAGGGCAGAGGGATGTTGGGAAAATGAAAACATTCAATTGTGCAGTATACAACTTCATTTCTGATCACAGCTACCAAAACCAAACTACAAAGAATGGGTTTGGGTTATTTGCTGAAAAAAAATAAACTTTTACTCTTGCCATCGTCTAGGCAAGAATATTCTTCTCTCTATTGCTACCTGTATTATTGTAAGCTTAGCTGTAAGCTAGGACTTTGTTTGAACAGAGTAAGAGGAACATTGCTCCAAAGAGCTAACAAACAGGAAGAGGAATGGGAACAAGCAGAGGCAGTAAAAACCATGAGGAAAAAGTTACTCAGCAGAGTATGCAGCTGTTGTCACAACCAAACTATTGCAAACTTCTTGGCAGATGCCAAAGAAGAATTTTGGGATAAAAACTGGGTTATCTATATGCTGACTATTTTAAGTGTTATGATTTAGCCCCAGTCAGCAATTAAGTACCACACAGCCACTCATCCACTCCCCACACCACTCAGTGGGATGGGGAGGAGGACTGGAAAAAGGATAAACCCTGTGGTTTGAAGTAAGAACAGTTGTTATTGTTATTATTATTAAATTTTAATTAAATAATAACAACAACAATAAAGACAACGAAAGAGAGAAATAAGACCCAAGAAAGTGAAATTATGTACAGTACAATCACTCACCACCTACTGACTGGGCAGCTCGTCCCCCAGCAGCAATTGGCCTCTCCTGGCCAGCTCCCCAGTTTATGTACTTGGCATGATATTTTGTGGTGTGGAATATCCCTTTGGCCACTTGAGATCAGCTGTCTAAGCCATGCTCCCTCCTGGCTTCACGTGCTGCTCCTCACTGTCAGAGCATGGGAAACTGAAAAGGCCTTGACTTAGGGTAAGCACTGCTCAGCAACAGCCAAAACATCTGTGCTATCCACATTATTCTTGTCCAAAACACAGCAGTGCACCAGCTACGCAAAAGAAAATTAACTCTATCCCAGTGAAAACGAGGAAAGTGAAAAAAAAAATGAAATCCCAGTTATGCAATATAAGTTTTATATTAAGATAACTTAGCTGAGTAATATAAACTATTAATTTTTATTACTCGTTGGATAACTTACCATTGTATTTATGAAATAAAACCCAAAAGTTTGATGTCTGTGCTTGAGAGGAATGTGGTGTATAGGTATATAAAAGCCACTTATATAGCTGAGGTACTGTTGTAGCCTTGGGGTTTTTTAATATATATTTATTTATGTTAAAGGACAATTTCACTGCTTGAGAGCAGGAAAGACTCCACCAGCTTTCCGGGGCTGCCCCCTGGTGTCTGTGGGAGGCATCGCGGGGCTCCCAGAGCCGAAGGCTGAGCAAGGGGAGGGATGGAGGGAGGGGGGACCACGGAGCTTTCACAGGGAGTTGATCTGGGTCCAGGATGTATATCTGGAATTTTATTTACAAAAAGCAATCTCGTTCTGATTATGGTTGTAAAGAAGAGTTTGAACATAAAGTTCTTTTCCCCAGCCATTTTTATGTTGTTGAAATGAATTACATTTTAGAAATTCTGAAGCTTCTTTTCACACTTTTACCTTTTACATTCACCAGAGTTATCTCAGTTGGTACAGTTTAAACTATTCCTGGGCCTACCAGTAAATCCCATGTCACAAAGTCATCAACAATTTTCGCTTCATCACGAGTATCTCAGTGGCCATGAACTTTAGTGAACTAACTGAGATTTATGAGACCTGAAGTGCTGTGCACTCTGGATAGTCAGTCCCAGATACTGGTCCTAGGCACAGTAATCAGCAAACCATTTGTAGTGTACCTATGCTTACATGGGTGACTCTAGAGAAGTTCTGATAATTTTCATACCTTCTGTTTGTGATAATTTTTTTTTCAGATGCATTCTCTTTTTTAAGATCCTGGTGGGGTTTTTTCCCATCATTGTTTCAGCTGATTTTTTCCGTGTGTGTTTTATAGCAATTGCCACCACACGTGCGTGTCTGGGATTCTGTAACTCTGAATACACTGCATGTCATCGGAATGGGGTTTTTTGACCGAGCTGTCACTTGCATTGCTTTTTCTAAATCTGTAAGTAAAGTAAATGAGTAGCCACATTAAGACTGTTTCCTGGAAAGATCTTTGAAATCTTTCATATTTAGGTGACCAAAATAAAATTTCCAAGATGTCTCTTCTCTCAGGTTCCTCTTTAGAGGAGGAAAGCTTGCAGCCCACTTGTTTCCAAAAGTTTAGGTTGCTATTAAAGTTAGCAATATCTCGGCAGTCGCGGAGATTTACCATATGCTTAAAATAAACCGCAATAAATTTCTTCAGCAGTTGCAAAAATACTTGTCTACTTGAAATTTCAGCATTTCAGCATCAAGAAAAGCATACTTTTCTTGAATCATCCTATTCTGTTTCTCCCTACACAAGAAATTTACTCTCTGCACCTTTTAACCTTCTCACTGTGTCTAAAGTGATTGATAAAAGACTTTTAAAAAATGGGGCCTCCCATAGGAGAATCAAAATCTTTTGCTTAAAAGCAGCAAAGGCATATGGGTAAAGGATTATAAAAAGTAAAATCCTGTTGTTTGCTTCCTGGCATCATCGTTTGAACTCTAATCTATCAGAGAGATAAAGAAAATATTTATATGCTGATATAAGCAGCATTTGCGTCCCATATAAAAACTTGAGTCTCTGACCTGACACATGCAAGCTTCAAAGCCCTCTGTGTACAACAGAATCTGTAAGCAGTGTACGTGGTAGTGTCTGGTTATCTTAACATCATTTTTAAATAGGAAAGGACTACCTGGTGTATTCCCTAGGCAAAATTTACTTCAGTGAAAGTTTCTACAAAGAATTGAAATCCATTGATGACTATGTTTATAGAAAGTAGAAAAGAGAGGGGTGTATTGGGAGAACTAGTTAAGAATACAAAGGTGAAAGGTAACAGAGTTCGACATCACCTTTGAAGGATAAAAAGGAATAGCAAGCAAGTGCCCTGTAAATACCCCCCTGGAGGGAAATAGGTGCTTAATAACAGAGGAGCACTATTGGCATTTGCCAGATGAAAGCGAGTGTTTAATATGTTTGCTTTGTGATTTCGGTCATGGCTTGGCCTGTTCTGAGCATCACTTCCCATTCTGTAGCAGTACTTCTCTCACTGTAGACAGCCCTCTCTTCAGGTTTCTTAGTCCTGTCTCTGCCCCACCTCGTGGGTTGCCTTGGCACAGTTGTTTTTGTAGTTGTGTCTGGCATGTGTATTGTGGGCCTGAATCACCAGGATAACAACCAAGCAACCTCTTATGTAAAAAGAGACATCAGAAAAAAATGGGTACCAACAGGAGAAGGTCTAGGAAACATGATGCATGAAGAAAGAATGAAAGAATGAGTATAATTAAGATTAGAAAGAGTGATAAACATCAGAACTATAAAAAAGACACCTGTCAGGAATAAGTTGTTTTCTAATTCCTTACTATGTTCTCTGATTTTGATCCATTATACCAATATGAAGAATAAAATTGTTTCCTGTGTTAACAGACATCTGAGAAGAAATGATTGGTTTTAATTGCAAAGAAAGAAATCTAGTATAATTATCAGGAAAAGCTTTCTTAATAAAATAGATAATGATGTGTAGTCTGCCTTTGGAATTTCCACTACTGAATATTTGTAAAGAGATACCTACCACATTCCTGACATTTGTCTGCAGTTTGCAAGAGTTCCTCTTCTACGTGCCTTTTTTAGCCTTGTTTTTCAATGGCCCTATAAATGATTATATTTTATGGAGATCTAGCTACAAGTATAACAGTTGAAGTGTAAATATGTGTCAATATCTGCACTTACACATAAGTATTTAATTATTTTGTGTATTTATATGTTCCTCATGTTGTTTGGGTGATGCATGAATACTTCCCATGTTTTGCCTCAGAACGGAGGAAGTAGCCTGTGCTCTGTGGATGACTCCAACGACCATGTGCTTTCAGTGTGGGACTGGCAGAAAGAGGAAAAGCTGGCAGATGTCAAGGTGTTGCAATAAGATATTTTTTACTACTTGCTTGTATGTAGATGTGGTTTCTTGTAATAAAATGTCTTTCTGTATTTAACTTTCTGTGCCTTTTTAACATTTTCACTGTATAAAAGGCAAGGAACATGAAGACAGGGAATATTTTCTCTCTTGAGATTATCCCAATAGTTTTGGATTTTTTAAAATTTTGCTATTGTCATCATTCTAGAATTGATTAGAAAATTCTAGGCAGCAATGATAGGAACATGTGCAGGAAAAATGTCCTGAACTAATCTTTTGTGTAGAACGTCTCGTTATCTGACATGGTTTTGAAGAATACATTTTGATACTAACTTACAAAGACATAAAATCTTTTGACTACAAAGTAGTCCAGACTATGTTAGTGAATTAATAGCTCAGATTTTTTCTTATATGAGCAGTATCAGTATATCTAGCTAGAGAACTATGTAATATTGTTTTCTTTCCTTTGCATTTTAGATTTTGATACAATGTTTTTCTTTTTCCTTCCAAGTGCTCTAATGAGGCTGTATTTGCTGCAGATTTTCACCCTACTGATACAAATATAATAGTTACTTGTGGAAAATCACACCTTTATTTTTGGACACTAGAAGGGAATTCCCTCATTAAAAAGCAAGGATTATTTGAGGTAAAATAAAATCTTTCTCTAATTTTTTGTTTATAGTAATGATACAGTCATACAGAACTAAAGTTTAATAAGGTTTGAGTAAATCAAAACAAGTGATCGTTATTAAACTTTAAATGTTGCAGAAGCTCAGGTGGCATTCATGGTGTGGCACAGAGAACATTTCCATGGGTAAAACTTCCACAGTGAAATTTTGAAATGCAATTACCATATTGTTCCTTGTATTCTTTTTCTCTTTGCCACATACCTCCACCCTCCCACACCCTGTGCAATATAAAATTACCTTAAAACTCCCTATGATTATCTCAGGTTAAAAAAAAAAAACAAAAACAAACCAAACAAAAGCAGAGATAGTGATGGAGGAGATTTTTATTTTGTCAGAGGAAAGACCCCAAAAAAAGACATCTGTATGAATTTTCTTCCCTTTTCCTCTGTTCTGCTCAGATGCATGCACATATGTCATTCAAATACAGATTCAGCTGACCACTATTTGGTAAATACAATTTTAATTTCAAGGTTTTGATTTGGTTTTGTTCTTGAATTAAGACTAAGCTATACAGCAGTTGCATGCACAACTGAGGGATGTTTGCAGTGACTGCAGATAACTCCACTGACTGCTAGTTGACTGCTTGTGGAGTTGTGGCTCCCAAGGATAGTGAGAACAACTATTTGCAATGTTAGTTCATATACTTTGTGTGAAATCAGGAGGAGATGCTGAGAGAATGCATTTACATTTTGTTACTTTTTATTTCTCATGCATTTTTAATAGATTTTTCTCTTTGTTCTGGCTCTGTTGGTCTTGATGATTTTTTGGAGGTGGAAAAGGGTAGTGGCCCTAGTTGAGAAGCTCTTAGTTTAAAGGGAGAAAGAAGTCACACACATAGGTTGTCAACAAGGAATGTATAATGTTCTTAGGAGCTACCAGTGATTTTTTTGTTCCCTTATACATTTAATTGTTTTGTTGTTATCAGTGTCTTAAATGCAGGGGTTTCATTACTGAACATTGGGCTTTTTTCAAGAGATGATTCCTCAATTCTTACACTATGGCCAAACACTCTAGCAATATTTCTTTTCTCCTAGAAACTTCAGAGTTAAAAACTATAATAATAAAGCTTGTTTGAAACTTTGGCCATTTCTAAATACTCAAAGTCTTTGGCATTCTGCAGTAGTTGGGGGATTTGGTTTATCTGAGAGCATTCCTGGTCAAGTGTTCCATGCTGGCAGGCCTTCTCACTCACTCTGTCCCCAGCTTGCAATTAAAGGGTGCAGGATTGGGCCACAAACCTCAGCTGATGCATCTTCTGCCCTTGCACAGGTTATTCTGTTTAGACTGTAGGAATATGTTTAACTCCTGTAGATATTTAAGTAGTAATGGAGCTATATAAGACTAAACTAAATTATCCAAATGCATAAAGTTAAGTTAAAATTCATGGGTTGTGTTGCTGTGAGTGTATATTTTTCATAACCATGCAGAAACAAGAGAAGCCAAAGTTTGTCCTCTGTGTGACCTTTTCTGAAAATGGTGATACTATTACAGGAGACTCAAGTGGAAACATTTTGGTTTGGGGGAAAGGTAAGATAATATTTCACTATTAACTTCAATCTTAGTATTAAAGACTGTGAGTGTAGACTTGAGTGTAGAGCTTAATTTTAAGAAGAATAAATTTTGTTTTATCTTGAGCTCTTTCCCAAGACCAATCCAGCAGGTTAGGCCTGGATTCTTTTCAACAAAAAGCTAAAGAATATCTATACCTAACTGCTAGTGCACAAAATTCTATCGAATGTGTTCCCTATGGTCAAATACTGAATCACAGAGCTATGCCAGCATGTGAGGCTTTTACTGATGTAAGAGATGCCAAGAAAAGTTCTTTACTTAATCATTGGGATAGAAAGAAACATTGTTAATGTAATTGATGATCTGCAGTCTCCTATACCGGCCCTCTCTACTATTTGCAGAAATTATGCCTATTGACACACACTTTTAAAAAGACAACAAATAGCAGTATTTGTTTTCCTAGGAAGTCAAGCTAAAATGTATTCATATCTAATTGAATTCCTCAACTTTATTTCAGAAGAACAGATGGATAGGAAGAACTTCTTAAAAAAGCATTTTCTATTAAGAAGAGACCTTTTTTTAGGCAGCAGAAGGCAATGCCTGCCGAAGGACAAACAGCAGCAACATCCTAAATGTTTACTTAGTGCCTGAGATGCCATGCATAGGAATAAGGAGAATCCCTTAAAGGAGGCCTTATTAGTATAGGAAGAAGAGATATGCATGACAGCTTTTTCTTATTTACTCAGTGCTTTCTCCCAAGATACTACTCAAAGGGATAAGACTCCCAAAACAACACGGTGAATCAGTTACCCACTTGAGCCTTACTGAGCTGTTTTTGTAGATTTCTTTTTCAGTCAAGGACTGTCAGCTAATTAGCTCCTTGGCCACTACACTGCTGTTGAAGACAGGAATATGATGTTTGTACCTTGGCTTATCATTTATTTCCCTTTCCTTTATCCTATGGTAATTTAAAGCAAGACCTTTCAACACTTTTCCTTCTAGACTGACTTTATAAATTGCATAGTCTCATGTCCTTGTTCTTCATTGTTATTTTGGATTGCCAACACACAAGGGAGGCAGGGGCAGTGCACTACTCAGGGGCCAGTTTGCCATGATGCTGGTAGACTAATTCCTGCCTTGACTGCAACCAGCCTCTTCTGCACTTTCTCCCAGAAATAACAAGGAATTCTCACTGTGCTCAAGATCTCCTCAACTTCTGCCAGCTCTTTAGAGTTGGGCAAAAATGTTTTTCTTGTTTTTCTATCTCAATACAGTGTACTTTCTATGTCTTCACTACTTTTGACTTAGAGCTCTATGTGCAAAAGAGGGCTGCTTCCACCAGGTCAGAGTACCCTTAGCAAAAACTTCTCTTAGTAGAAATCAGTTGTACCTGGCACATTATATCCATAGTGGATGAAGGAAAAGGCAATTGTTTTTTCCTAACTTGCATCAGCCTCTCATTTGTACTAAAAATCAAGTTAGCCAAGCTTTGATGCAAGGTGCACAGGTCAGTGATAGAATCACTAGTAATCATCTTTTTGCACCTCATAATAGTGATGATTCACCAAATTAGAGATACTTACTCTAATGTCATTGGTTTTGAAGGTGTTAAGTCTAAGAAGCTACTTGAACAAGCCAAGTTTATCAACAGAGAAGTACAGGCTCCTCTGGAGACTGATCAGCACATTCTGCCAGATATACAAGGACCCCTAGCTTAGTCAAATTTTGGTACAAGTTCAGGATCTGGAGGCTGTGCGTTATCTTTGGAGGATAAAAGTGACTGGGTTATGATTTCTTTGCTGATAAGGTGTGTAGTGCTACTGCAGACCAAATGTGATGCCAAATTATTTTGCTTAAACCCCCATGAAAGGTTTAAATGAACCTATTTTACTTTGTCCTGGACCTGGACTGAGTACATATACTTTTCATTTTTGAGATGAGGGGAATATATTGTAAGATGTACTAATTCAGCCTCTTCTCTGGGTCTGTGTGTTTTGGTTCAGCATTCCATGCCCACTGTTACCATTGTTCAGGTGCAATCCTTGACAGATAGTAGAGAAATGGAGAAAAAAGTGTGGGGGGAAGGAGCTATTAAAGTGAGTATTTTAGTATTAATGTATTTTTTCTTCTCTTCAGGTACCAACAGAATAAGCCACGCAGTTCAAGGAGCACACGAGGGTGGAATATTTGCACTGTGTATGCTGCGAGATGGCACATTGGTATCAGGAGGAGGAAAAGACCGAAAGCTGATATCTTGGAATGGAAATTACCAAAAAATACACAAAACAGAGGTGATATCACCTATCTTGAAATTACTCTGCTATTTAAAATGAAATTCTGTTGTCCTCTGAGCAGCTTTCTTAATCTTTTTTTTTTCTTCTGGATGTCTATTCTGTGGGAAAGCAAATCAGTGGTAAAATACGATGTTATCATATGCTGAGTTGGAAGGGACCCATCAGGGTCATCGAGTCCTGCTCCTGGCCCTGCACAGGACACCTCAAGTTTTGAATCCTCAGGTCATTCCTGTGAATCCCTATTCATTAACAAAGTATTTCCTTTCTAAGTTCTATGGTAACTGGAAAACAAATCTTGTGTTTGTATCTTTCCATATTATTTCTTCCTTTCTTTGCATTTAATAATGTGAGGTAATGGTTAACTTCAGAGTATTACAGTATTGAAATGGTTTTGTACTTTCTTCTTTCCGAAACTGATCTGAGGATTTTTTGAGAGTTTTAATACTTGAAGTTTTTCATTAATTTCTTGGTTGATGTTGTTGTTTTTTGAATATGATTTAAACAAAATTTAAAAACCAATCTAGTTGCTATGTAGGAACTTAAAAGATTAAAGCAAAATTTGTTTGGACAGAACTACAATGACTGTTTACATGCTGAATGTAAGAGAAGAATCAGCATAAAACTTTGCGGAAGGGCTTCAACTCTACAATATAATATTAAATAATAATATTAAATGTTGCAAATATATATGCAACTGGAATGGCATGTCTGTTTCTGTAATTCAGTTTTTAACACAGCACAAGGTACGTGCTTGTTGTGTTGTTTCTAACTGTGGTGTCCTTCTTTTTCTCTTATTAGTTGGTATTCCTTGTTATTTTACATCTTCCCTTGAACTTTATTTTGGAGATTTGCACTGGCTCTTTCAGAACCTGGGCTTCAATTAAAGAAACATTCATTGCAAGAAAATGCTCTGCGTAGAAATGCTCAGTCCGATATCACAGCTGCAATTAAATACTATTGAATTAGCACAGCATGAAGGAACCTTTTGTGTTTCTTGAAATACTTGGTTTATCTGAGGATTCTGTAGATAAAGATGTCTTGTCTTGCAGTGTTATAGAAGTTATTGAGTTGATGCAAGTTGTTATTAAGTTTTTCAAGACAGGCACATGTATTATTTTTTTTCCTTTCTTCACCGTGCAATAGTTATTAAAAACACATTTGCTAGGCCATGTGTCTTTAAACATGACAATCCTTGACAAATTGTCTGAGCTATCTATCCTTTTGTCTGTTATGACCACAGATTCCAGAGCAGTTTGGTCCAATAAGAACAGTAGCTGAGGGAAAAGGGGATGTTGTATTAATAGGAACAACCAGAAACTTCGTTCTACAGGGCACACTGTCAGGAGATTTTTTCCCAATTACCCAGGTAAGCTGTGTTTCCTTACAAGAACACTTCTAAGTGTGTAAGAGCAGTAAAGATACTTCTTGAAGTTAAGTGTCATAAATATGCATCTATTTGATTTATTATACAAGTACTTTTGACAGTAAGAACCATTATAAATATTTATCTACCTAGAGCTAACATATTTTTGGAAATGTTTTAATATGTAGTTTGGTCATTTTAATACTGTTTAAACATGTTTAGTTTTCATGGCCTGTCCTTCTTGTCAAAAAACATCTCTGATTGTGTAGGGTCACACTGATGAGCTTTGGGGACTTGCAGCCCATTCCTCTAAGCCTCAGTTCTTCACATGTGGACATGACAAACACATTACGCTCTGGGATGCAACCACTCACCATCCTATCTGGAACAAGACTATAGAGGTATAAATTTATTAAATACAGCTCTCCTGTTATAGAAATTCTCTAGTCATTTTGTTTTTTCTTAGGATTATTGATTAAAAATATCTTAAAATACAAACCTTGAGGGAAAAAATCATTTCATGTTTACCTATTTTTGTCATAAAGATCAGTGTAAAAGCTTTTTAATGTAGCTATTCTGAGTACAAGTTAGATTAAATGCACTGTTTGAACCTCTGGTTTATTCAATGAAATATCTTAGCATTTGCTATGAAGTTATACTTCAAAAAAATGAGGAAATTTTCCTTTCTGGAATGCTGTAGTGTTGTAGAAGCTATGCACAGAAATCCTGGCTCTCAACAATTCTCTGAAATTTTCTTTAGAGTTAGTAATTCTTTTAAATTAGTCACTTGCTTATAAATAATGAGAATATCCTTTCCACCTAGCCTCTAGAGCTAGTAATCACCAATCACTAAAAATGTCAACAGATTTACTAAAACAGCTACAATGTGATACTGTTTTAAAATACAGAAAATTAAAGACACAAGCATTTCCATGAGATAGATCACTAAACTTACATTTTTTGCTTACATTTTAAAATTATATTTTAATGGTATCAGAAAAAAACTCCGCTATTTCTATTGGTTCTGTCTGCTATAACTTGAAGAGTTCTGCACCTCATTCTTCACAACTGGACAAGTATTAGAAAGAAAATGCTTACCTTGTTTTTTAGGCATATGTTTAAATTGCAAGAAAAACACTAGAATATTACAAAGTAAAATGTTTTAAGCTTGCATATCAAAATAAGAAACCCAGTTTTCCCCCCGAGCTGCAGCTTGGCAGGTGCTGGAAAAAGGTGTTGGTGTGTGTAGGAGTTAGGCTTTACCCCTCCTGCAAAGTGCCACATACCTCTGTTGGATAAGGGACTTGCTTGTCCTTAAGACTGTAGGTAAACTGCAGCTTTGATGCTTAATTCTGAGGTCAGCTCTAGTTTAAGAAGTTATTTTTATCTCTTACTTCTTTGTGATTTGTTGAGAAGCTGCCATTGCCAATATTATTGTTATGAAATCACTTGCCAAGTTATTTTTAGATAGTAAAGAAAAGAAAACAGTGGCCTTGTATAGAAGGAAAAGAAGTTAATTGGATAATAATTTCAATTAGTTAAAAATGCTCTTTACCCCTCAAGTTTATCTTGAAAGAGAAAAAACAACCTCAAAAAATCAACAAGAGAGTTTTAGTACATTCCAGAGGCAGATAATTGAATTGTATTTTTATTATAACTTGATAACTTGGACTGGTAAAGAAGTGTGCTTCTTTCTGAAACATTTTAGGATCCAGCACAGTCTTCAGGTTTTCATCCTTCAGCATCTGTCGTTGCAGTAGGGACGCTGACTGGAAGGTAAGATGTGCAGAGCCACACCTTGGGCACCAATAAACACTGATTTTCCAGCTCGCGTCCAAGTTCATGTTCTGGCTTTGCAGATGTATGCATGACACATCTTCATTCCCTATTGATTTCTACTGAATGTCACAGTGAAATTTATTTGTATTGCCTTAGTGCCTAGAAACCCCAGGCTTGGGGTAGCACCCTGTGTTTGCTGAGTGTTGCAGGAACAAAGAGATGGTTTCTGCTCTGGAAGAGTGACAGTGTAAGATCAGTGGGAGCAGGACATTTAGAGAGGGCAGGAAGTCTAGATTAGCTGTGACACCAGGCATGGGAGGTACTGTCACCATACAAGTGACCTAAATGTTAAATCTTTGTGTCCACTGGGACAAAGGGAAGGCTTAAGGAGTCTGATATAGGGGTTTAACTTTCCAGATGTGGAGAGATTTCCTCTGAGACCTTTAGGGGTGCATGGAGAAAATCACATAGAAGAATTTTGTGTGTTGGAAAATGTAGCAAGTGGTTCATGATCCCTAATACAGTGACAACTAGAGGCTTTAAAAAAATTTGGGGAACGTTCCACTGTGCTAGACAGAGTGTAAAAATGCACATTAAGAGACTTTTTCTGCGTGAAGAGTGAGGGGTAAACTCAAAAAGGCAGAGGAAACTGAGGTGCAGGAGAGTATTTTGCACAGGAGGCTGACCCCTTGGTAACAACAGTGGCGGCTGCTGGGTTTATGTGTGGTTGTCTCTCAGAGGAGGGACTGCCTTCGCCAAACTTCATCCTCTCCTTTAATGTCACTTGAGGGCAGACTTGGCTGTTAGTACTGAAAACAGTTCCAGTTCACTCAGAACACAGAGGAAGCTTGTAGGTTATGAGGCAAGCTTATTTCAGATTGTATGTCAGTCCTAAATAAAGGACTTAATTTTGTTGCTGAATGTACTTTATTTACTAAATAAAGTAAAACCAAAGGAGAAGTTTTCAGAGGACTCTTTTCTTTGTCTTTAGTAATCTGATGCAAGTATTGAAATACAAATTTTATCTTTGTCCTTTTTTATGTGTTTCCACGAACTAATTTTTGGTTCAGTAAAATTAATTAATTAAATTAAACTACCGAAAAAATAATAAATTGATTAACTTAAATTAATTCATCTCTTTCTTGTATCAGAAAACAATGGTCCTGATGCTTGCTTGTGTTTTCCCTTGCTCTAGGATTTAATGCAGGCATCAATTTAAAAATCAGCGTAGCATAGAGGAAGGTCATTAAAGGAGAAGGGACATCACAAGCAATGCTTACTTTATTCTTATGCATGCCATATTAAAACACACTAACATCTGAAGATTGATATTGGGGTCAATGCCTGATCATTTTTATGGTTAAAAACAATGTGAAAGAAACTATCCTTGTGTTAAAGTAAAAACAGACCAAACTGAGTAGCAGTTGCTGTTTTTGTCTTCTTGATATAAAACTTATGCTATTTTGACAGAAGAAAAGTTGGTCAAGATTACAGTAGATTTAAGTTCCTTATGGAATGATTTATTGGCCTCTTTCTGTGTTTACAACAGGTGGTTTGTGTTTGACACAGAAACAAAAGACTTGGTCACTGTACACACAGATGGAAACGAACAGCTGTCTGTTATGCGTTACTCACCAGGTTTGAGAGCTTTTATTTACCGGGGGGAAAAAAAGGCGTTGAATTTTTTTATTAAGTTAGGGGTTGGTTTGTTTTAAAATAATTCCCTGCTTGCCTTACCGAAATTGAAAATAATTGTGCCATGAAACATTGGCAGGACTTTATGGGTGGTATCTAAAGCTCTGGTTTTCTTTTCCCTCCCTCCCCAACACATTCAATATGTCAGTATTTCACTGTGAAGATGGGGAAAAAAAAAACGACTTAACTCTGCAGGTTGTTGCAATTGGGTTAGCCCTAAATGGGCTATAGCTGGTTCCAGAAATGTTATGTTTTTAACAGTAATATTTGTTTGTATAAAATTGCTGCTTTGTAGTCTTGAAGGATCCATCAATATGCAACTGGAAAATTAAAAATAGAATTTAATTTTTTCATTTTAACAGTTGCTCTTGTCTGTGACATACAAACTTTTAAAAACTAGCCTAAGTTCTTTCTTACAGGAATAATTGCAGTTCACTTTTGTGTTTATAGATGGAAACTTCTTGGCAATAGGTTCCCATGACAACTGTATTTACATATATGGTGTAAGTGAAAATGGAAGAAAATACACTAGAGTTGGCAAATGTTCAGTAAGTAACCTTTTTTCTCCTGGTTCAGTATTAACACCTGAAGTATATTTTGAAGCACTGTATTAATACTGTCTCATTCAGACACACTGTTAGTGCAGTTAATACAATATTTTTCCTCTTTGTAGGGTCATTCCAGCTTCATTACTCATCTGGATTGGTCTGTTAATTCACAGTATCTTGTGTCTAATTCAGGAGACTATGAAATCTTATACTGTGAGTAAAAATTATGTTTAGTTCTTTTGTGCAAAGTTCAGGCAGTCTAACACAGATTTAAAATTTAAATGAGACCATATAACTGCCAAGATCAACCATATGTTTTAATTCATCTGGTGTAATCAGAAATCTATACAATTTGAGAATGAAAAATGTTGTTATGTGGAGTTTCTTTCTTTTGTAGGGATCCCCTCTGCTTGTAAACAAGTTGTGAGCGTTGAAACAACTAGAGATATAGAATGGGCCACTTACACCTGTACTTTAGGATTCCATGTTTTTGGTAAGTATATTTCCTCTTACAAGCTCTTACCATTCTTCTTATTAACAAACACTTGGAATGTCAACCTTTGCTTATGAAACATGACTATTTATAATTCAGGGAAAAATACAGAACTTCTGTTATGCCATTTTTGTTACAATCTGTCTTCTTATTTCAATCCAGAAAGACTCTGATTTAATATTCTTGTTAGCTTCAAGTACAAATATCAAATTACAACATAAGTGGGAGATAAGGAAAAAATCACACACTGCCCTTTCTGTCACAGTAGAACAGCTTCTCATAATTTTTAATTTAAAGTACCAGTCCTGTCGTATATTTAGGCAGCTACTGGGTTGAATCCCCTTACCAGAACTGGTTTCATTTGCTCTAGTTACTGTGCAAACACAAAATGGATGGTAGTCTCCCTCATTAAGAACTTATCGCATATTGTGATACAATCTGTAGCAATTAAATTGAGTGAAAGGAATTAAAAAAGAAAAGCATAACAAAATCAAATGGTTTGTTTCCATGGGACTTCTCTTTTGCCAGCTTTGAAGGATCCACTTTCCCCAGTGTAGTCTGAGGCTTTGTACTCATTCTACAACGTGTGCAGAACTAGACAGATGGTTACAAACACTGAGTACAAGAAGCTTCAGATTCTTGAGTCCTCAAGAGAAAATAGGAAGCCATGGTAGAAATTCAGAGAAGTGTCTGGTTTAGTACAAGTGGTAAACAAGAAAGATTTGCACCCATGTTTCAAGTAGAATAGATGCAGTGATGTGTTTGAAGGCAGCCAGAAAGGACATGTTTTCAGTTCCTGAAGATGCTATGGCAGTAGCAGTATGCTGGGAAAACACATTCAAATTTTCTGTCATTTAACTGACGAGCAGTGCTTGGATATCACTTGGATATCACAGCATGCAGATTTAGTAAAAGCAGGAAATCCTGGAAGACTGGCTTTGTGTTGACACAATGTATGTTTCATTTAAGGGATGGAGGCCCTTATGGAACTATTAACATTTCTGGGGTTTGAGTACACCTGACACATAGTTACAGAGCTACAATGTCTTTGCATTTAGCATCACAGGTTCAGATACTCAGATGCTAAATACTTTATGTGAGGAGTTCTTACTTGTTGATTCAGATTCATGCAAAATACAGTGCTATTAGAATCTGGAGCTGCTTTTGGTGCATAGAAGTCAGAGGAGAGAGGCATGTCACACCCGAGAGGAATTTTCCCCATTGCTTACAACAGATTATCTTTTGGAGCCAGACCATGGGACAAAATAATCTTCTGAGCAGGGAGGAGCGATGGCACTGCTAAAGCTGAAGTGTTACAAAACCCAGTGTTTTTTTAATATTTCTTTAATAAAAGACTTACCACAATTTGATTACAAACCCAGTTAGTGCCTGCTGCTCTCAGTAGGAAAGGAGTAGTTTGGAAAGTTGAAATAAGTCAGATATTTCCAAAGTATCTGAGTGTGATGAACTCTGTTGTATCTGTAAAAAAAATGGTTAATGTCAACTTGAGACCATTAGTACTTATTTTCAGCACCTCACAGAGAACAGGCAAAGTACTGAAAAACTGTAGACTGAATGCAATATCTGCAGGATCATATATCTACCTTCAGAGCCCATATGGAGAGGCTAAAGAGCAAAGTGAGTGGATAGAATAATAAATTGAAGAAGCACATAGATTACAAGTTGGAAACCAGTTCATTTTTATTGGAAGTCAATCAGTACTTTGGGGCCTCAGAGCAGCCAGTTAGAGCAGTCTTCACATGCCTGCTGGGATTGCCCCGCTGGACACAGAAGCAGCAATCACAGCATCCAGGATGTGAGGCTTCTAGTATATTGATTTTTCAGTAGCTACTGGCTGACTGAAACTAGGGATATTTTCTGCCTCTGGTAGAACCACATAAAAATCACAAACTATGCATAGCACCCACAGATCAGCATAAACCAGTGCAGGGGGGAAAAGGAACACTGGGCCATTGAACACCTGCCTTTGAGCATGAGGACAGATTAGTCAGTCTGGAAGTGTTTAGAGATGATTCAATAGCATGTAAAGAAGTGAGCTTGGGGGAGGATATTTTAGTGATACAAACACCTAAATGTGAAGGAGCAAAGGCTTTAAAACACTTACTGATCTATAAGCTCTTTCAAGAGCCATGTGCTGCTGGATACACAAGCAAGGTATCAGTTCATAGCACATGCCCAGTTTTGAAAAAAAATAGTGTTTGAGGTGAAGGACAGGAATAGAAGAAATCTAAGATACCGTACAAATCCCGACAACACTGCAAGCAAAGCAGAGCTCAGACTGGTTGGGTTCAAAACCAACTAGAAAACTGTAAATTGAATATTATGGTTTTTTGAGTATATTTATTAATAGCACACATGATAAATCAGCATGTAAAGTTTGTAGGTGTAAAACTTCAGGATTAGCAAGTTGTCTTGAGAAATAGAGGAGTGGTATGAAAAAAGGAAGCAATTCAATAGAGCCAAAGAGGAGGCTCCACACTAGGATGGCAGAACCCAGTTGTACAAATGCAGAACAGATGAGAGCAGATCTGCACAGAAACATCAGATTACTCTTGCATACAAACTGAACATGAGACAACAGCATTATGCTGTTGTAGGAAAGGCAGATACATTAGTGGGATGTGTAATGAAAAGGATACCATGCGAAATGTGAAGCAATCATCCATTTATCAGTATCTGCTTCAGTCACAGCTGGAATGGCTGCTTCTGATTTTTGCACATTGGACCAACAGATAATGTGCTGACTAGCAAGAATAATTAATTATCCATCAAAATATTGTTCTGAGAGAGGAGATGTAATGAATGAATTTTAGAGAAGAGGAGGAAAAAATAGCATGGCATCAGTCTTCAAATGAGAGAAAGGAAATGGTGTCTTTTACATGTTTTCAGAGGATGGGAGAAAATAAGGACTACTTTTTCAGCAAAGGGGATTCAATTTGCATATTCATAAAAACTGATGATGAGGAACTGGGATAAATTTTGAAAGAACCGAAAGATTCAAAGAAAAACCCTGCTATTATCCTTTCCCCATTTCAAAATGGCAGTCTTGTTCCTTGAACCATTTCCTTCAGGGGTTATGTCCAGCTTGTCATAGTGACCTCTTGGGAAGGCTCCTGCTTCTTTTCAGTTAGCATTTGATATTCATACAGCCTCCTTTTTGTCAAAGCAGATATTTAAAACAGCTTTTCTGTGTCTCTTTGTTCTGCATATTCATAATTCCACAAAGAGAAATTACCATGTTTCTTTCCCACTTCCATTTCTTTGGGCCTCTTTTACTATCCCTGATCTAGCAACGAGGCGTTTCCACACACATCAGGAAAGTTAAGAGCAGTCTACAAATCAGACTTTGTATTTTATTTACAGCAATTCGTAATTCCTTAAAAAGACACAGAATCTCCTGCTCGTAGTGAATTGCTGTGCAATGATACGAAGGCTGTATTTGGGAGGAATCACAGTGATTGAAGGATAGCTGTTCTCGTGGTGCGTGGCAAATGCCCGCTGTGGTGTTAAATGTATCCTGAAGAAGGAGGAACTGAGTGTGCCTGCCCTGCCTGCAGGCACGGGAGTTCTTAGGGGAGCAGCAACTCTCTCCCCCTGACCTGCAGCAGCACCAGAGGAGGAGTGTGCACTCGAGTGGGCAGGACTGCAGGGGCGCACTGCAGAGGACAGGTGACACAGGGACAGGCACTGAAAATCACAGCACCAAGACAAGGCAGGGGGTTTGCCGAGTCATAGTGGCAGAACACACACTATGACTGAAGATGACAGTGGTCTCTGAAACCTTGGTGCCCTTTATGTTGAGTAGGGATTAGATAAAATCTAAATTAGAAAATAATAACAAAAAGAAAAAAGCCCACAGTACTGCATACAAAATTCTGAAATTTCAGTAGCTGGGTGGATTTTAGTAAAATTGCAATTTATACAGACAAGTATTCAGAGGCTTTAAAGATGTGGTGCACAGATTTGGTCTTTGCACTGCTGACCTTACAGTTTAATTTTAGAACACCACTTCGTGCAAGAACAGCCAAGAGTACACAGTATGTGGAGAAGGAAGAGAAGTACTTACAGTAGAACAAAAGCATTTAAAAACTTTATAGTATGTTCTTCAGTTTCTTTTCAAGGGATCTTTTAATGAATAAATAATAATTTGAACTATATAATGTCTTGTTTCATAGGTTTTAGACTTTAGTAATATGAAGAAAGTACTTTTGAATCTTGCTATAGTCTAAAAAACATACCCATGTAATGTGAAAAAAGTGTGTTAACATACATAAGCAGAAAGGAAGATAAAAGCAGTAACTGTTACTTTTCTACATAACCATAATAAAATTCTTTCAGGCTCAGACACATGACTGTAATTCAGCAGAATGCTTTTTCTCAGAGTAAAAAGCAGTTTGCTGACTAGAGAGAATAAAGCAATTTTTTTATGTGCTTGATTACCTATTAGGATCTGGACTTTAGCTGGTACAGAAGTACACATTCTGATTCAGGTGCAGTTATTTTTTTTGGTTTTTCTTCTCCTTAAACAAGTCATCCTTTATTAATATTTTAACAGACACTTCAGCTGCCACTTTTATTTCTGTTATAAAACCCTTTAATTAGTCCCTCTGTGTTTCAGGTGTATGGCCTGAAGGTTCAGATGGTACAGATATCAATGCTGTCTGTCGATCACATGGGAGAAAACTGCTATCAACAGGAGATGACTTTGGCAAAGTACATCTCTTCTCATATCCATGCTCACAATTTAGGGTAAGGTATTTCCCAAAAATTTACTCTTGTAGTTTGCAAAAATGCATTAAATGTTGTTTTCCTATGAATAAAAAAAACCCCCAAGCACATTAAAACAGGAAGAATGGGAGTATTTATACATCTAAAGCATTTATTCAAGGTTGATTGAGACAGCAATTAAATTTAAACATTTATTTAATATTAAAATACTTTAGGAGAATGATGTGATGCCTTGGTTTCATTGTCATATGAATGTTCTAACGAGATGCTTTTATGACTGCTGCTATTCTCACTAATATGGTGTTTTCTAGGCTCCCAGCCATGTGTACGGTGGACATAGTAGTCATGTAACTAATGTAGATTTTCTCTGTGAAGACACCCATCTCATCTCCACGGGAGGAAAGGACACGAGTATTATGCAGTGGCGAGTCATTTAAAGGAAACATCAGCATGAACATACACAGTTGAGTCGACCATGCACAGAACTTATGTATAAACTGTATATTTAAAACTTAACAGTATGTTTGCAGTTTAGCCTGGTCACTGTGATTTTTGTTTAAAAAATTCTTACAAACCTCAGGAAAATTAAGCCCTGTGCTGGTTACTTTACTCAGTCTAGTATTTTTTTTTCATTGTGTCACACCTTAAGAATGATCGTTCTCTGTTGTACAATATACAATGCAGTACAAGTTTAATATAAGAAATGTGGCTTGACAGTTTGCAATACAGTGGTATCAGCAGAATGTGACTATCTTAAATGTTTTCTATAAACACTGCTAAACTGGTCACAAAAATGCCTTTCAAAGACTGTATATATGTGCTTATTTGTTTCACTATCTCCACTTTGTACTGTATATCTACTTATTTAGAAAAATCTATGACAATGTCAAGGTACCGAACTGTTTCTGCTGAAGGCTGGTGAATAGATACAAAAAGTATAAACTGCAATGTAAGATGCAAAAATTAGTGTTCTAGACCTGAAAATGTGAATGCTGGTAAATTTGCATTCTCTTGGGAACAGCACACTGTGGGTGTCACCCATGAGGAGTCGTGTTCCTTTTCCAGTTAATCAGCAGGCTTTGTCCCAGTTTGACCTGAATTTCGCAGCAGGGCTTACAAATGTCTGTGTGGTTCAGGTAGTCCATATGAGTTTAAATTAAAAATCTTTTTACTTGTATATGAATAATTTCTTTTTGAAAACAAAACAATAAAGCTTGGCCACATCCCCATTATTGGTTCATATATTTAACTAATATGTATATTAATCAGCATGATGCTATATTGTACATGTATAAGATTTTAGCAGTTCATAACAAATGGTAAGGCCATCTAGCTTTACTTTTTTATGCTTATGGATATTGTATATTTGTATTTTAAGACCAAGTAGACCAAGTCTAAAGATATCTTTTTAAGTGTACCATAAACCTGCAGAGGGTAAAGGAAGACTTGGAAGCTTACATGAAATATTAATGTGTAACTTCTGGCCCCTGTGTTTTGTGCATGGATGGGTATTTATAGTATGAAATAAGATTGTGTTTTGCAATGAAGTAACAGTGGAGGTGGTATAAAATGGTTAAGAAGGCCTTATCAATGTTGATTGTGACACAGATTGAAATGTATTGTTTACTATGAGGAATGTATCTGAAGAATTTTAAAAGAGGAGTTCTAAGTGGACTCAAAAACGGTAATATTAAAATTTTGCTTGTAACGGACAGTAAATGTTAATTCTCTGAACTCTAAAGCACTGGTTGTTTAGAGTGATTTAAATGAAATTGAAACAATAAATTTTGAAACTTTTTTATTACATCTCCAACCTCCTACACTGAAAGTGCAGGACACCAATAAACATGTATTAAAGTGAATTCTCAATGCATTCTTCCTGTTTAGTAAGGTATCTTCATTTAAACATGATATACTTGTAGAAGAGACAGGCTTTTACTTAACAACATACATTTGTGATTTCTCAATTAGAGATGCATTTGAAAACATTTGGCAGTAAAATCTAGATTTTGGGGTACATAATTTCATGTGTGACCATGACCCTGGGGACATAATGGCAATGCATACCTAAAGAGTGGAACTCCAGCTTTGCAGCAGCGAAGGATACACCACATCCTCTCACCTACAAAATGCCCTGGTCCTGCCTCCCAGTACACATCTCCTGTTTCTGGGTACTCAGCTGGTGGAATGTTGTTCCACTGCTTAGAGTTATGCTCATGGCAAGAGCTCCTGACAATTTCTGTGTTAGTAACTTGGCCTCAGGCAAGACCTTTGAAGGCCATGGTTTCAGGGTCACTTTAATCTGATGTTACCTGGCACTGTCACTGAAGGCAGAGGTTCTTGATCCCAGCTGGTTACTCTGATCCCATGCAGCAGCACAAGAGTTACTGTGGCCATAGGAAGAACCCAGCTGGACACAACAACTATTGCAGACAAAAGCCCTGTTTCCTCAGTTTCCTCATCTGATTTAGCTGTGCAGCTGTATGAGTGCTTGTACTGAGTTTATACAGAAAAAGGAGCAATGCAGAAAAATAAATGGCCAGAGGAGCACTGGAACGACTTCTTTTAAAAGTGATGTTAATCTGCCTCGTCTTGAAGTGTGTGAAGCTAAGGCCTAATACCCTTACCCTTTCTAAGGTTAATCCAGTCATAAGAGTCCATAACACATGAGTGACAGGCTTTCATTGTGTCTGCGTGCTTGATTACCCACAATACCTTCTGTTTGTTGATTTATTTTTTTTAAATTTGCTTTTGCAAATGGGGTACTTTCAGGTTTTCTGCTTTTGGAACTGTAGGTGATTTGTCATTACTTGCAGCAGAGAAAACAGGAGCTGCAAATTCCCTTTTTATCCTTCTCGCATGGTGCTACTCTTGAGATACAGTAAAGCATTTGTGATTCCTTTCTTCATTTTAAACTGTTATCTTTTAGAAGAAATAGATGAGGAATACTGCAAGTTCATCCCTAGGGTTACTGATCAAAGGGGATTTTCAACAATCCTATCCCATCTGTGCCTCTGCTGCTCCTCTGTTTCTAACTTTTGCTGTTAAATGTGTCTTTGTTCCTCTGTGAAAACCTGATAAATATATTAGCTGAATTGGCCAATGGCGGGTAATGTCTTAAGCCAAACATCCGTTTGATGACTGTTAAAATGATTCTCCTTTCTTTATCCAGGAAACTCTACACAATTTTGCCATTGTTATAGTTAATCTTCAGCTGTCCTCTCTTCCATCCTTGTTCCTTTGTTCTTGCATTTATTTGTTTTCTCAGGAGTGTCTTCTTTTTCACTTTAAAAGAAAAAGAGAACAAAATAAAATAAAGGAAAGAAAGAGTTATGCCCTAGCTTTGCAAATTTTACTCTCTCAGAAACACCTGAATTCTTTACCTGATACTCTGTCTGCAGCAGCTCTCCTTTCCTGCCCTGCCAAGGAGCATAAGGCTGGTCTAAAGTCCGTGGCTGAAGACGCACCTGGGCTTCTGCCTTTGTCCCTTCCCTCCCCTCATCCTGGCTGCAGCAGGTGCAGTGTTGCTCGAAGAAGAGACTCATCTTTTCATGTCTTTTGCATATTGCTGTTATCTACCAAGCATTCAGATATTCCCCCTCAACTTCCTTTGGTTTCAATTCCCATTTCTTGCTTTTCCTCCCATCATTTCTAGTTTTACTCTTCAACTTCCAGGATTGTATCCATTACTGGCACATGTTGCTGCCCTTATCTGCTTATAAAGCCAGTGGCCCTGACTACCTCTCTGATAGTTTTGGGGCTGTGTTCCTGGTTTCTTATTGTATCTCTGTTCACACTTCTTCTGCAGCTTGCACTTAGGGATATCAGTGAGTGCATCTGCTTTTAGCCCTTTGTCCCTGCCCTCCCACCTCCTTGTGTGCGGACACTGAGGGAACCAGCACTGTCTCACTGTTTCTCGATTGTCTCTGTTTGTCTGTGGGCAGCCTGTAATTTGTATCATGTACTTAGATTTTGAAATACTTTTAGGGAAGGGATTTTTTTTTCTCTGTTCTGTGGCATTTAGCAATGGGATTTTGGGATCCTATACTCACTCCAACAGTATGACTGTCATATTTGTCCAAAATTATGAGCATGTGTTCAGGTAATGTTCCTCTGTTAGGGTATTCAAAGTAATTAGCTACTGAAGTTGATAATATCTATTCTCTTAAGGCTTAAATTATTCAGAAAACAATACGAATGTTTTCAAACTACTTCTTTCTTCCTCTTTTATACACTTGTAAAACAAACACAGACTCAATCTGGTTTTTAGGATCATCGCCCATTTCCAAGTAGAGACTTTAATTATTTTGATTGCCTCTCCTGCCTGTCTTCATATATTTATTTTATTCAGAAAGGATGTATATTTGTATGATATCAAAACTACAGCCTTTTTCAACTTAATCCTATATGTACTATTTTAATTATTTCCTGAAAGATGATTATTACATAAATATTTCTGATAGCGCAAGCTTTGACAGGTTGTTGAAACCTGAGAGGTATTAACAATTTCCAACAGATGAGCTCTACAAAAACCAGTCACTATATTAAAAAAAAGTTTTTAAAAAAGGGCAAAGAAAGGAGATAAATGTAAAAGAAAATAGTTCTTGCAATGATGGTGAATTAAAAAACCCTACCATTTAAAATTATTTTTAAAGATTCCTTGTAGAGCTAATCAATTTTGTTAAAATGGATTTTTTACTATTGTAATTAATATGGGGTTAGTTAATTTAGGGTCATATTTCCTATGAAATGAAATGTTGTGAAAGTGAAATGTTTGGATGAATTTCATTCTTCAAAAGATTTAATATTAGAGGATATTATTTTCCTTCAAAAGTATTAATGTGACAAGAGCTTTCAAGGGCAAACAGTCCCATTTTTGCAAGGGTTGGCATTTTTAATTTCTTCTAGTTCTGCTCAGGGAAGCAGGCAGTCTTTTTGCTCTGTTTTCTACCGGAAATAGGGCTGTTGACAGATCACTCAATTGCATCCTCAAAAAAATCCTACAGATGGCAGGGAAAATGTCACTTTAATTACTAGTGGAAAGAACAGACTTATGCGAAGCCTAAACTGAGATCTTTTTCTCCCGTTGCTGGCTGGGATTCACAGCTGTGCTGGGGCAGTGTGAGCGCTGCCATGCAGCTCCAGCTGCAGCAGCCTGCCCTGCAGAAGAGATGCCCCAAGCCGGGGCACCTCCTCATCCAGAAGATGGGAGATGAGGAGCCGGCTCCTGGGGGGACGGACGGAATCGCGCCCAGATGTCTGATCCCGGATGGAGGCTGCTGGCTGCTGGAGGACATCAGCGGTTCATGCTCCTGCTGGGAGAGATTTATGTTTCTCCTCAGTCATGAACTTCAGCAATTTCATTTTTCTTAATGGAACTACTTTGCCCCCTGAATTCATTAAACAATTGCAGAAGTGATAATTTGCATGGAGGTATCAATGGCAGTGCAGCCAAAGCTGCCACCTAGCTCCGAGTCCGAGCCCGACAGACCTTAATGGAGTCAACAGTGATAACTATGGGCTAATCTTCAAAAGCCACTTCAGAGACCTTTGTCAATCAGGATGGTTCACAGCGCTGTGGACCCCCCCATTTCCTGCCAAATGTGAAAGTATAAGAAGGGGCCTCCTTTCAACAGAGCCTGTCAGTGTCCCCTGGTGCTGTAGGTGCTTCTTTGGACCTTACATTTTGTCTACGTTGTTAGGAAAGCTCGATATCTTGGACTCAAGTGGTTCCTCCCCACCAGCTTCACGGTCCCAGTTTAGCACAGGTTTGGTTTTACCATCTTTTGGCTGCAGACTGCACTAAACAAATTTAGACATTTCCGTTTGTTTATACTGGATGTATCTGTCTTTAAAGACTGCCTCTTTGGGTCTAGTCTGAGGTGCAGAGCTCAGAACCATGGGAATGGTGGCCTGCTTTCTGGGTCTCCATGCAACTGAATGGGTTTTTAGCGTGAGCTTCTAAGAGATGAACATTTTTAAAATCTGCCCTTTGGAATTACCTAGAATAAGCATGTAGCCAGAGGGAAGCAAATTCATCTGCTCTGTGGATTCTGTCAGTGCTACATGAGCTACAGTTGCTCCAAATTCCAGGTTGTAGGATAAAGAAATCTCCTTCAGGCTGTTCGTCATTATGGTTAGAAAAAAAAAAAAAAATTAAAAAGCCTGGGTGAGTTCTGTAGCCACATTAGATTATTGTAATTTGCATTGCCTTGCTTTGCCCTTGCACTGCAGAGATGTGCTGAAGGGGGAACAGTCTGCATGAGCCTGAAGAGAACTCCTCTCTACAAAATCAATTGCCTGGCTGTTCTTTCTGGATTCAGTTTCTCATTAAGATAAATGTCAGCATTTCAGGGTTCCTTCCTGCCTGCCCCGCTTCTCCTTTTCATCATCTTTCATTGACCTTATAATATCAAATTTATGACATCAGCGTATAACCACAGGGAAAGTTATTACACCAGAAGTTCAAGTGTTTTGGCCTCTTTGCAGCACCTCAAAAGAGCAGAAGCTGAGTTCTGTCTGAGAGTCTCTGTCTACAGCTTGAACAGTTGGAGAGCGAGCTGAGAGGAGGCTCAGCCGAAGTGAAAAGCCCTGTGGCATTTCCCGTATGTACAGCTCCTGCTTAGCAGAAAATCTGGCCACACGTGGTGCAGCAGCCTGGAGAGCCCCGGCTGCCTCTGACTTTGGAAGCACAGCACTGCTGACATCCTTCCGACTAGTTTTGGGTGAGAGGGAAAACCACCTTTGGCCTTGAACAGGTCCCCAGGGTCAGCCTGCAAGGCAGAGCTCCTCCCTGCTGTCTGGAAGTCTGCGGCTTCCTGCTTCAGCCTTCCTAGTGATTGTAAACCCTGCTCTGAGAAGGCATACCAGGAAAAATAAAAGTGCCAGGGAGCTCCTTCCTTTCCAAGAGGAGGCACTGACTATCTCCCTGAGAGCAAAGCTGGACTCCCATCTTCACTGGAGGAAGTGTAATAAAATAGAATTAAGGCGTATCAGCACTGTATTTTTCCTACTTATTCTCTGCCCTTTCCTATATTACTTCTTTCCCTTCTTCATGATTTCCTCATTTTTTTGCTTTTCATGTAATGTCCTTTTCTCTCCTTTTCTTGTTAAAATAAAAATCCCAAACTTATGTAATTCCTTCGTTTTTTTGTGGTCTCAATTTTCCTGTCCCCTTTAGCTCCTGCCATACGCTTCTGCTACTTGATTCTTTGTTCCACTCTCTTCTCATCCTTTCCTCCTCACTTGAGAACTGGATGAAGTGTTACTAAGGAAATCCAGGTGCAGGCAGAGGGTAATGTACAGTCCCTCACCTCCAGTGCCTCACCACAGCTCCTTTGGGCTACTACAACAAGCCTGAGATGGAGCCTTTGCCAAATGGTGCCAAAGATCGCAGGGATGTGGTGATGGGTGAAAACCAAACATCTGGGACTGGCCCTCGCTGAATTTTGGGAATCTGAATCTCGCTTTGCACCTGAATTTAGTAAATCATGTTCTTTCTGCCCCAGCAAGGTCTCTGTGAAATTGTACAACTTCATCTTTGGCAAAAGTTCTGAGTCGTGTTGCTGTCTGAGGAACAATTCTTTTTAGAAATAAAAGCATATATGTATTACTGGATGTGATATAATCATTTGATAGAAGGAATTCCTCTCAAGGGTGACTTTCACAAGGCTAAATCCTCCATGCTTAGGAAAAGCCTTCCAAAAATAAGTGTGAAAAACAAACTGTTGTGGACATTTGTTGTCCTTGAAAAGAGGTCGTTTTGTGGAGAAGTCCACAGGAAAGCGCCAGAGTTTCAAGAGAAAGCTCTGAGCTGGACAAATTCAGTGGGGAAAATATGACCACAAGACTCTTGCTGCACTAGCCTGGACATGGCATGGACTCTGAAAAAAACAGCTGGATGACCTTGAGCTCCTGATAGGAGGATGTTTACAGAGGATGTTGCCCCAGGCTGTGTGCCTGTTTAAAGAGGGCATCCTCCTCCTTCTCCTCCTCCTCCTCCTAACATGAAATCTCTGAAGCGACAAACAGAGCAGGCCCCAGAGCAGTTTTTGCAACAGGACCCAGAGGCAAAGCAGCAGATCCATCAGGTTTTGCCATGTGGGAGGTCTCAGCTGGGAAAGATGCAGCCCTAGGGACAGCAGTTCTCTTGTGCTGGGCTGTGCAGGAGAATTTGTAGTTAGGGAGAGGTGCAATGGGGAGTGGGAAGACCAGTGAGGCCGGCAGGATGGAGACCACACTGGTGGGTCGGGATTTCCCCTTGGACAAAGAGCAGGTGCATTGACTAGACTACAGTCAAGGATTATAGATTTGTTGATACAAATTATCAGCTTTAAGTCTATTAGAAGACATACAGTTCTGATTGCAATATAATGTCAGATTTGTCCCCGTGAAACAATTATTACCTGGTCCAGTCATGTCTTTCTGTCAGCAGTGATCTGGTGGTCAACCAATGAATGGTGATAAGGAAGCCTTGTGGATTCTGATACAAGAAAGATTTTTAACGCTGTTCTATTTTTGTGCCTTTAATGGCCAGCAAGACTGGCATCTGTCTTTTCTCTCTTGCTTCCTTCTGTGAAAAATAAATAAAACGGCAAATATATTTGTATAGTAACCTCACTGCATTTCTGCATCACTTCTCGACCACCTCATGGACAATTAAACGTCCCAACCCTTTGCAAGGGTAGACACTGCACAAGTTTAGAGCCAGTGAGGTGCTGCAGCTTGCCCAGGGACAGAGAGTACCTGCACTCAGGAGGCAGTGCAGGTACAAAGCGGTGAGTGGCAGAAGCCACCCCTGTCCTTACCTGGTGGTTTGCAGTCCCTTGTGGGCAGCTGCCAGGGCTGGATGTGTCACTACTGGGGCATGTGGTGGCTGTGGTTTCAGCTCTCTGTGCCCCTTTATGCTGTGCAGCCGACATGAACAGGTAAGTCTTTGCAGAAGATGTTTTTGCTTATTCTCATTTTATGTCTCAACCATAGTGTGATTTACATAAATGTATTTGCCTGTTTGATTTGTGCTTGTATAAACCTATCTTAAGGAAATTATCTTTTAAAGAAACAGATTATCAGTGAACTCACATATGGATTTTCTATTTTAATCAAGTTTTAAATTCTAGTATTACCGTGAAACTCTCTAGTTTATAATAAGCATCCTCCCTGCCTTATGCTCTCTCCCATATGTCCCATGTGCTGGTCAGTGACCCACACTTAAAGGATTAGTCAGATGATAGTAATAAGAAAATAGGTTTTATTTTTGCTGATTGTTTCTTCATATGCATACTACCTTCAGCAACCTCAACACAAATTATGTGGATGAGTTTCTCCAAACCACTGTCACTTGGGGGAGACTGCATATCAGATCTACGACCTGACACAGTTTTTTTTTTAATACAAACAACGTATATTGTGCCTCCTAGGAGATTTAGGATAATTGCTTATAAGAAAGGTCTATACGTTTTGGGTTCAAACAAACAAGGAGGCCCCTTAGATATAAGAGAAGCAGCTTCTTTAGGAGACCCTCTCTGTCTGAATGAGCTTAGATTCATCGATGGGGTGACCTGGGAAGAGGATGGAGCAGACCTGCTAAGGGACAGGGAAAGCACGAGCTGGGATTTGTGCTTGTGAGGGACAGAAGTGGTGGGAGTTCCCTCTCCGTGGCCTTTCAGTAACTCTGTCTCTAATTATTTTTTTAACATATTAAAGATCATTGTAAACAGCAGTTATCAGACATGTATTAGCTACCAAGAAACAAGCATGGCCTTGGAGAAAAAGCATATACATTATTACTACCATGGGTTTTGTTGCTGTCATATTATTGTTGTTGTTATTGTGGTATATTTTATTTGGTGTGGAGCCGCAGTGGACAGCAGCAAAGCTTGACAAGCCAGTGGTGAAATAGCTCTGTAGGGCATCAAATCTAAGGGCTTGATTTTTGCAACATTTATTCTGGTGGCATAGGTTACTACTACAGTGAAAATAAGTGTTGTATTGGCATGAGTATATAAACTTTTCAGAGAAATGGAAATAAAAGTGGAAAGTATTTACATCTAAAATCTCCCACACTGCTTTGCTCTGCGTCTCCTGCACATTCTGTGCCACACCTGGTCCCCTCCCGTGCAGTCCCACAGTCTGCTCTGCACCATGGACATGTTCCCCGGCGCCCTTGCACAACCTTGCACCACCCTCCCACCCACACTGCCCACAGCCCACCCTCCCAGCCACACTGCCTCCACCTTCCCAAAACTGCCCCTGCACACTGGCACATGATGGAGGTGGGTCTCAGGGAGTCATGTGGGCAATATTAATCAGGGCACACATACAGAGAGAGGGACAGGGCCAGAAGCCTTTACTCTTCCAGACACCATGTGCACACATGCCAGCTGCCTGGAAACCCATTGCTTGCTGTGGGATTACATGGTTGTTTGGGGGTTTTTGTGTCTAAACTGGGTGATGCAGAACTGGGAGAGACCAGGGTGAGATGATCCACAGAGAGTCAGAGTGAAGAGCCTTTACTCTTGAGAAATGGAAAGCAAGCTATGGTGACCTATGGATGGAAGACCTGAGAAACCGCATAATTTTGTCCTGTATCATGGCAGATCCTTGAGGATATCCAAGTGATACCAATTTCATAATCTTTTTTCTGCTGCGTGGGAAGAGGTAAAGAGACATGGAGAGGGGCGAAGGAAGTTCCAGGCTCTAGATCATCATCCTGTGGTTTGGGTTGCACAAGGGAGTTGGCAGGAGGTGACTGGAAGGAGAAGGCAGAGGGTTAGGGATGGACTGGGATGTGGAGTGGGAAGGAGAGTTGGACAGGAGAAACATAGGACTGGGAGGCAGCCCAAGGTTCCCAGGGTGCGTGGTGGGAAGGTGGGTGTGGAGAAAGGACAGGGCTGAGAGCAGAGCAGGAGAGCTCGCAGGGACACTCGCTGAGACAGATGGGAAGGGTGACGGAGGAGGAACCACAGCTGCCCTCCGGTATTAGCTGGAAATGCCATTTCTGCTCCTGCTTCCATTCACAAAAACACCCGTTCTGAACGCAGGTGTACAGGACCCCCGCAGCACTGTGCAGAGGAGAGGTCTGCAACCTCGGCACTGCCCCGCTCCAGCCGGGAGCGGCTTGGGGACGCGGCACGGCCAAATCCCCGGCACCTCGCACGGGCCCCGGAGAGGAGCCCGGCGGAGCCCGGAGCCGCCGCTCGGTGCCGCGCTCGGAGCGCGGCCGCTCCGCACCCCACCTGCGCCGGGCGGAGGACCCGGGCAGGGCCGGGCAGGGCCGGGGCTCCCCCCGACACCC
>VYXC01008169.1:224010-396732 GCA_013397175.1 Platysteira castanea
GGGGATTTCCTGTGCGAGTGGAAGGCGGAGGAAAGGTTAAGCAATGCGGCGCTTCCTAGTCCTTCACCGGATGGATAGTACGAGTGGGTGGTGACGTTTTTGGCATGTTTGACTGTCAGTGCCTAAGTCCATCTGACAGATTATCTCGCGGTTACAAAAGGCTGTAAGCGGCTGTGAAACAGTGCCGCGGTGTGCAGCCGGGATCTGCCCGCTGCTGCCGTGCCCAATGCTGGGATGTGCCCGGTGCCGCGGTGCCCTGCGGCCGGGATGTGCCCGTTCTGACGGGCCGTGCAACCGGGATCTGCTCGGTGCTGCCATGTCCTTCAGCCAGGGATCCTGCCCTGTGCTGCCCTGCCCTGCAGCCGGGATCTGCCCGGTGCTGCCGGACCGTGCAGCCGGGATCTGCTCGGTGACGCCGGGCCCCGCAGCCGGGATCCGCCCGGTAATGCCTGGCCGTGCTGCCCGGGGGCACGGCGAGACCTTCCCCGGGCGAAGGACCCCCGGGCGGGCAGAGAGGTGTGGGAGGAAGGGAACGAGGAGTTCACCGGAGAAGCGGAGACGGGATATTTCTCAAGAGCATCCAGCATGGGCCGTGCGGGATCTCCCGGAGTCTCCCTCTCCTCAGGCAGCGGGTGCTACAACTCGTAGTTTTCCCGAGGTCAATTTGTCAGTTGTGAACAGGAAGGGCAAAAAAGCCCCACCAACCCAATTTCCTGGTGGAAGGATGGACGGGAAACGTTATTTGGTTTGGTTTATGCTCGTCCAAACCTCTCTCTTTCCTCATTTATTCGAGTTCCCTTGAGCTGTCAGTATCTCGGAGCAACCCAGCCCCTGATTCATCTTTAATACTAGTGAATTTTTCCACTTTATTATTATCTTTAGCAAAGTAAAACTGCTTTGGGAAACCTTAAAAATGAAAATAACAGTTTGAAGCCAGATATCCTTCGGTGGTGCCTGATTCCTGAATTGCAAGGTTGGCATTGCTCCTAGCAAGTACACTGGGAGTCCAAAAAAGCCTTTGCCTGCATTTACAGTTACATTTACTCCTGGCGCTATCATGTGTGTTGTAGACTTGGAGCTGCATCGAATTTTTTAGCCATTTACATTACCATTAATTTTCCTCAGCTGCTTAAAACTGCATTCTTGGGGAGGGCCAAAAGCACACAAACCTGCTGTGTCATGTGTCTGGTGGTCTTGTGTCTCTGGTCTCCATACAAAAGGTGTGTCTGCATCAGTCTCACCTGCTCTGATCAGAATGCGAGTCAGAGACCTCCGGGGATAAGTCATCAAACACAACAGATGGTAGCGAAGTTTTCCCTTGCTCCCTCCTGCTCAGTTGGCAGCCCAGTTGGGAGAACTCCTGCCCCGTGAAGACGGGTTGCTGGAGCTTTCCCCAGGAAGAAGGAAAGCTGACTTATCGACTCATAAGCACATCTTTCACCCCAAGGAGGCACCGTAGGCAGATTGGAAGGCTGTAGTGATTTTGGTTTTCTCCCACTGAAGATGTTCTGCTCCACATGAACTTCCACAGTTGGTGGTTGCACTTTTTGTTGGAAGAGGGAACAGGGGAGAGGAGACCCCCCCAAGACAGACTGTGAATTAGGGTATCATAATGTACCCAAAGTAATCCCCACCAGGAGAGCTAGGGCACTCTTAGAGGAGGTCAGCCACAGGGTGTTTTGGAAGGCGAAAGCAGCTTAACTCCAGGAGAGGCTCCAGAACTTCCCCATATCCTCACTTTTGACAGTTATGGAGGGGGTGCTTCTCTAGGTTGGACCCCCCCGGCTGCCTCTGCTCTAAGTGAGGTGGCCAGGGCTGGTCTGTGTGTGCTGCTGGGCGTGTCCTTGTGCAGCTGCCCTTTCCTGCTTTCCCCACGTGACACTTGGCATCTGCAGGTGTATCACACTTCAAATAGTCTTTTGTTATAAATACCACTTCGATACTTAATGTACGTTATTATTCTGTTGAGTTTTTTAAAATTAATTCCTGATTTTAAAGGCTTCCGTTACTGATTCTTTCCCCTTGCATATACAGACATTACTGAATAGGTTGTACTTGTCAGTAAATATGTGTCTGTAAATCACCTAAACCATTTTCCAATAACAATTCTTGTTTAATAAATACAGGCTGTATAATGCCAAAATACCCTGGCAGGCTATATAATCAGTTAATAAAAACCTCCTTGAAACATTTGCTTAGCCATGTGTGTTTTATTTATATCACTTTTTGTGGTGAATAGATTACAGTGCTATTCTTTGCACTATTGCATTTATGTGATGGTTTCCATTTTTTGGTAATTCTTTATGTCTTCACTTCAAAGGTATGAAGTGTGTGAATAGTGGGTGCACCACACACCTTAGTAATAAAACAGATTATAATAGAAGTTCTGTCTCAAAACTGGATTAGGATCCCTGGGTGGAAAAATGTTAAAGTGCAGAGGTGTTATTATTTCTTAGTATATAAAAACACTGCTTTAGTACAACAAATGTAGAGGTTATTTGACAGCAGATATTAATTTATTCTTGGAAGTAACAGAATTAGCTCATGTTTGGGAAAATGTCTATGAGTATTGCTGTACATGAAAATAAAATGTTTATGTTCTGTCAAGAGAGGTGTAACCTATCATTTCTTAGTCATACTTGTAGTTTATAAGGCTTATAAGGTTTATAAGGTTTAAAATCTGTGTTTGAGGGGTCCCTATTCTTAAAAATAAAAACCAGATATAACATTTTGGGTGTATCCTTGAAAAAATCCATCTCTCTCTTTGCCATGGCTGAAGTGAGTGTACATGTGCTCTCTGTGCTGTGGTCCTGACTGATGAGGGGGAAGCCTCCCACTTTAAGCACTTACATTTTTTCTGAACAGGACATACAGTGAATATCCAGAGGTGGAACCAGCCTCTAAATAGGATTATTCAGATTAAAACTATACCTCCTTACTCTTTTGTGGTAACTCATGCTTTAATCCAAGACAAAGTAATGAGTTCAGCACAGAAGTTATGGGGGAAAACAGTGTCACTGAGCACCTTAATGTTTAGCTAAAGTCAAGCTTTTTGTTCTGATGTTTTTGTGTAGGTACCAGCAGGAAGTCCAAAAAAGCTGTTGAATTTAGCTCTTATTTAAATGGATGGAGCAATATGTTGAGGAAAAAAGGACTGAATGGTCATGGTACAAACCTGTTTTAATAACAGGAAGGTATATACATCATTCCTCTTAACCCTTTTGTTTTCAGACGTAAGCAAGCAAAGTCTTTACATTTATACCAATAAATACAATGTATCAAGCATTTCAGTGTCCTCCCCATTTTCTATTCATTAAGCAGCTCATGAGATAACTCAAGAGTCTTGCCAATTCTTTCAGTTTGTGTGGAGGGTAAGTGGAGTTCTATCAATGAAGTGTTATTTTCTACCTTTTCTATATTTACCATTTCTTTCTGTTTGCATCTGTAAAAGACTAGAGAGAACGTGATGTTTTTATTTATAATGTCATTAAAATTGGGGTTACCAACCTCACTGTTTGTAGCTCAGTGTTTCCAGTAGAAAAGCAGGAGCACACCCTGAGATGGATAATAAAATCAGGTTGTCTATAAAATGTCATTTAACCTTGTCACTTAGTAATTGATTTCTGAGCTGGAGCAATATGCCTGTAATTTAGCTAATTTTTGTTTAATTTGAAGGCTCTGTCCTGCCATGTTCTGACTCCTGCCGTGTGCTGTGGCTTCATGGTGTGTGTGGCTGTGGGTTCCTGGGGTCAGCTGGGAGCTGTCAGACCACCCTCCACAGCCCTGCCTTTGCATATGTTTAGGTCTGCAGCCTTTGAAGCTGAACCTGTGCAGTTCTGCCAGTGTTTCTCGACAGGAAAACACCCAGCCCTTTGCCTGTCATGGTTTGGTCAGCAAAATCCCAAGTGTGGGTACTATGCTGCTGACAGGAAATTGCTTTTGTTAGCTCAGCCTTGATCTTTAGAGGGCTAGGTAAGCTCTAGCTCCAGACAAACTGGTTGTCAGCAGATTTTGGACCTCCACGGAAGGTTGCACTGTGCTGGCTGTGGCCACGTAAAGGCAGCAGTGGTGTCTCACTGGGAACAGGCCACGCTGGGTTTCCATCAGCGTGGCCTGACTGTCCGGCCGTGGAACAGGCAGGCCAGCTGTGACTCTTTCATACTATTATTATGCATATTTTTAACTTGTTTTCCCCTCTCTGAAATAAAGCGTTGACTCTGGACATCTTCTTGTGCATTCCCTCATTTTTTGGGTATTTCGTCTGTATTTCTGTAGTGGCATAACCAAGCATTAAGATAATCTTTCAAGTGTGCGCAGGTCTGTTTAACTCAATGTTGTGGGTTTGTGTGGTGTGTCCTTTCTGTCCGTCCCTGGGTCACTCAGGAACCTGGGTCACTCTTGTTAAACAAGAGACACCCTAGTGCAGAACAGCTCCTTTAGAAGTGTGTCACACTTAAAGGTGTCTGTATAGTCTGTCTGCACTTGGCTGGGTACTTCTTTGGGCACTTCTCTCTTTTGAAGTATTTTATTTTATGTACTTGCATTTCTTGTAAGAAATCATCAAAATCTTTCCAAAATGCAAACACAATTCTGTTTCAAATAATTTCCCATATCTTGCAAGTCAACAGTTTTGTGATTTCTTTCTTTTTTCTTGCTATGTCATAGTTTCGCTCAGTTCTGAGCACTGTGTAAGGAGCAGTATGGAACATCTTTTAAAAAATATTTCTAAAACTGCTGCCAAAATTAAATGAATTATAACTGATTTTCAATCCTAATAATTACAGAATTGAAATAAAATAAGTTGAATGAGCTGCAGGTGTTCTTTATCTGAGAAGGTCGCTATAAATATTTCAGGGTTCTTGGTGGAATCAGAACTGTAATTTAGTAGTATCATCGCATCCACTCTTTATTTACATTTTAAAAAATCTCTCTGATGTTTTGGTATTGTCCTTCACTGCAGCAGGTAAGCAGCAGCAGGTAAAAGCTGCCCCAGCTGTACATTGTTATTGCCCTCACATATTTTCTGTTTTCTTCATAGCCATTGCAGAACTCGAGGGATCCACAGTGCTTCCCTTCCTTTTTCTTTTTCCCAGCCTTGTGGCCTGGGCTCAGTTTCTCAGGAGCAGGGAGGAGAGGTGGAGTAACTGTGCCACCATTTCTTCGTCTCAGCCCATTGTTCACCCTCAGGCAGATTTGGTCTGCAGTCACCTACCCAAGACTTCCATTTCATCTGCTTTTTGATCTAATGTGCCGTAATGAGGGCAAATGACCGAAAACCACCTCGGCACACTTGATGGGTGCACCAGTAAAGCCCTTGTCCCTGTCACAGTGCAGCCCTGATGCCGCCCAGGGAGAAGACAGCAGACTTCCAGACAGGCTGCCAGGTGGCCCCCGGGGTGCAAGTCATGGCAGCACACAACCTTGCTTGGGTTAATCTACCCTGCTCCTGGCTAACTAGCCCACGGGAAGCTTTGCAGTGTAAGGGCAGGCTGTTTCCCAGTAACTGGGCTGGTGCAGACATCTCTGCCCTGCTTTGTAGCAACCTCATGGTTCATCTGGCACGTTCTCTCAGTGACAGCTCCGGGTTCCTGGGTGGGCATGCACATCACCCAGTAACACTCTAAGTGTGTTTCAGTCTGGGTTGTGACCTTGTGAAACTGAAAACAGTTTAATTATTTTTTCCCCCCATTTCTGATGTATTTAGCACTGCAGAATGCTTCTTCTTGTGAGACTATGCATTTTTGCATTGAGCAAATGCTTGGAATATTATTGACAGTCTTTCCAAAACTATTCATCATTTGAGTGCTGTGGAAGCCTTAAGGATATTTATCTTTATTAATCAGAGTAGACAGAGTGGGCAAGTCCTTACCAAAAATTTGAGCCTGGAAACCTTCACATTTCTGACTATCCAAAGTGCCATTCTGTAATACCACAACAACCAGTGAAGCATTACATTTCACTGGATATTTCACAGTCCTAAAGTCACAGAGACATGTGGCCACCACAAACTCTTGACTTTCCTTCTTGATGCAGGCATTCAAGCCTTACATTTGTTTCAAGTTCAGTGTTAGTTTATATCATTCTTCTGAGTTCCCATTCTCGTTCCCCTCATCTGTGCCAATTTAGCCACTTGTGGTTTGGTAGGGTAAGCTGGGTCATGAAGTCTTTACATAGAAAGACAGAGGAAAAAATAATTCACTTTCCATATGAAAGGGTATATATACAAGGTAGGAGTAAGCAGGAAACTGAAAGGCTGTTGCGATGCTCCCTGACACCAGAAATGCTCAAGAAACCATTTCTTCAGGAAATGCTATTACTACAAATTAAAATATTTCTTTTACTGAGATGCCGCTCCTGCTCTTCCTCGTATGCTCTGCAGACCCTCCCACTGCAGGCTCCCTTGTGCTTTGAGGTACAAACTGTGTAGCCTAGCTGTTGGTATGGACGAGCATTTTCTGACTACTAACCATGTTCCCTGTCCAAAAAAGGTATTTTTCACATCAGTTCATGATGGAGGTGTTTTTACCTGCCCTGAGTTATATATACTGTTTACCAGGAATTAAACACCTTTCTTAAATCACTGAACCTCCCTCCCTGACTGAATTTCCTGTGGGCTTTCTTGTGATCACCCTCACAGTCAACATTGGGGCTGGACCTGTTTTGTAGAAGGACAGAACGGTTTGGGTTGGAAGGGACTTTAAAAATCGTGTGATCTGACCCCCTACTATGGACAGGGAACCTTCCACTAGACCAGGTTTTTCAAAGCCCCATCAAGGGCATTCTTCCAGTTTCAGACCTTTGCCCCTTGTCACCACAGGTCCTGGTAAAAAAGTCTCCATCTTATGTCTTATAAGCCCCCTTTGAATACTGAAAGGCGCATTAAGGTTTCCCTGGAGCCTTTTAATCTCCAGGCAACTCCCTCAGCCTTTCTATACAGGAGAGGTGCTCCAGCCCACTGATCATCTTTGGCCTTCTCTGGACCCACTCCAACAGGTCCCTGTCTTTCCTGTGCTGGGGACCCCAGAGCTGGATGGAGCACTGCAGAGGGGGATCTCACCAGAAGGAAGTAGAGAGGCAGAATCACTTTCCTCTCTCTGCTGGCCGACCCTTTCTTGATGCAGCCCAGGATTCAACTGGCTTTCTGGGCTGTGAGCACACATTGCTGGCTCATGTCCGTGTGCTGGTTTGTTCTGTGGAAGCTCCTCACCATGGAGTTTGATCTCGTTTAGGTGAGCAGTTCATTTCCCTGGCAGTAGGTGTCATTCCTGCAACTTGAGATCTCACAGTTGTATTTCTGTTTTTCTTCAGCTTCACATAGGTGTCAGGATGGATAGACATCTTTTTCTGTGAAGAGAGTAAAAAAGAAAAAAAAAAGGCAAGCTGTTTAGTACTATGACTCATAGTGAGCCACAGCTGCAGGCACAGGGAGATGCTCCAGCAGTTTGTGTTTCTGCAGCAAGGCTGGTCAGGCCCTTGTTGTTGGGGTGAGCTCTGTGGTACAGGCATGCTGTGCTTCCTCAGCTGCTCTGCAGCTGCTAAATCTCTTAACCTTTTTGGCATCATTGCTTTATCTGCTGGAGGATGACAATTCCTACCTGAGAGGGAATTAAGATGATTAAGTAGCTGGGTCTCAGTCTAGCACAGGATTTAAGGCTTAAGTTTGGTCCTGTTGAAGTCCTTGCTTTGCTAGATTGGAGTCTCCTGTTCAAAAAGCATTTCTGAGGATGACAGCCATATTTATAGTAAGTGCTAGGCATTACAGCAAAGTTCATTGTGTATTGCCATCCATTCATTCCTTCCTCCCCTTTCTTCTTTTCCCGTTCCCATCATTCGCTGCTTCTTAGTCAGTATGTGTGTTGCTTCCTTCCTTTATCCCTCGTCAGTAAGCCACTCCCTCAGTACTGAGGAGATCTAGAAAATACAGTGAAATGGCATTAACAAGAAGCAGGGCTGTGGCCACCATAATCCCTTTAATTGCATGCTGGATGCTTTTCTTTCCACAGCTGTACACTGTTCAGGAGCTTGGCTGCAGCGATGTTCCGAGGGTGTGTGTTTGCATGCAACAGGAATGGCTGAACACACCCAGGGCTGCTGAATGCTCGTGGTGGAAGGATAGCTTAAATACATAAATTCAAGTGTAAAAGCTGTAATTGGAAATGTCTGTTATATGTGTGCTGGATGAGTAGGAATATGTCTTCAGCACTGAACACGCTAGCACTGCTCCATTCATGGTTCACGGTCCAGAGGACATCAAAAGAGAAATCAAAAATGCCTACAAAAATTTTAAAAATCAGAAACAAGGCAGTTTAAAATCATCCCCATATGCACATATTTCATGTGGTTTGTGTGTGTGCACCTATCCCCGTTAGCTCCTTTCTGTTCTTATTACCCACTTTAAATACTTTTGATACTAAAATCATGATTTAGTCATGATTTATCATTTTAAATCAGCCGTGATTACATGGCTCTGTTTTGTCTGTCACTCTAGTTTTCACCTGCCAAACAGTAGTGGGATTTGAGATAATCTCTGAATTTCTTCTTGAAAAGGATTTGTGATTTAAAATGAGAGAAATACTGGACAAGTATATTTTGACAGAATGAGGTAACTTTAATATTATGACTTAGTCATGAATTAGTGTTGAGCGCTGCAACACATTTGCATGCTAATCTTTCTTTTAATTAGCTAAATACATCACCTAGGTGAATGTAAGTCAGTTTTTGATCCCACAGCTGTTATGCTGAGAAGTAAGGGTTGAATCATCCAAATAAAGCATGCTTCTCAGGCAATATATTTCTTTGACTATTCAGTAAATGAAAGAGAGAAAACATGGACTTCTGTGTTCATTTTACCTATCTGCTTAATAAAATGTCCTTTATCTGTCTCTGTTTGTTGTTTTGCTTGTCTGCTAGTAAGAACCATCTGTGAGTAGGTGGAACCAAGAGTTACATCTCTTCATCACACTTTGGCACATGCAGTGTTGTCCATTAGAGGTGCTGCTTTGTTGGCTACTACCAAAGTGATCCATAACTCACAACACCAGCTCAGATTCCACTGGTAGCCCAGCATTGTGATGGATCCTCCCAGAGCCTGACCACCTATTGGCTTTGTTTTTATTTGTTTTAATTGGCAGTGAACTGTCAAACCTTAGTTCGCAGCATATGGAGGAATCACACACAGCTGCCTCCAAGGCTGCTGTGGGGAGGGGTGATGCCCAAGTTCATTACACACCTAGGAGCAGTCCAGAGACACTTGCCTGTACCTGCAAGTCAGCCTGGAGCCATCAGCCTCCATCCCTGGGGGTTTCAGCTGCCCACATCTCATGCTGGAGGCAGGGAGAAAGCCGGCTGATGCTACGGCATTAAGGCCCTAATCTTGAAAAGACTTGTACACGTTCTTGACCTTATTACTGGGAACAGCCTCCTTGATGTTTGCGAACCTAATGGCCATTGTGATAAAACCACTGACCGTAAATTTAATTATATGTGCAAGTATTGAAGGGGTTGGGGTCTGATGGAACAGTGAAGGCTCTCTTCTTCATTTGTGGGCAGAACTCAGCAGGGGAAATTTGTAGCTTTTAGGAAGGGAGACAGAAGTTACCTTATTCCTGTCCTCTGCATGGAAGTCCTCACCTTTAACATATACAAGTAGGAACATAAGTATCTTGTTTAAAATATGCCCCCCACCCTCAGTGAACAATTATTACCCGAAGACGTGTCAGTGAGTCAAAAACAACCCCCACCCTTGGGGGAGCGGAGGAGGCGGGCAGGTCGTACAAGGAGCAGGTTTTCTGGGAAACAGTGTGGAGGGCTGGGGCTACCACAGCCGTCCTAGCAAGGCAGGTGAGGTGGGTCCTTTCCTTTCAGGGGTTCACAAGCAAAAATGGAAATAAGAAGGGAACAGAAAGATGGTCAGAATGTTCAGCCTAGTTGAGGAGTGTGTGTGTCTTACTGAGGGGTCCCCCAGGGCTTGTTGTATTGACCCCAGGGAATGCCTCCTCATTTTATATTCCTCAAGATGTGACCTGAGGGTGACCCAAGGGTGAGCTTGTCTCTTCTGTCCTGGCTTGCTGAACAAAAATAGTGCTGGAACTGCACGACTGCAGCCCTTTGCAGGAGCTCAAAAAACCTGAGCCAGCATACTATTTTAAAATTTCATGGTATTAAATATGAGAGTGTTACAGAAATAGCAGAGGGGACACTGAGCCAGCAAGCTAGGGAATGTGAAAACAAGTTTGTAAGAGCAATAAATGCCCACAAGGACATTTCTCTAGCTGTGACGTGTGTTCAGAAGTGTGCAAGGTGAATGCCTCGCATGAGCATTTAGCTGTTACCGCTGTCCTGAGTACTGGTGCAGGTCTGGTTTAGTCAGGTCTCCTGAATCAGTTCCCCAAGGAGCTCTGTAAGTGCCTGTCAGCACCACACCAGTGGGAGTGGCAGAGAAGGCTGTGATACCCCACAAGGCAGCAGGGCAGCCCAAGTGGAAATGATGCTCCTGACCCTCCTCGCAGTGCTGATTTCATCCTTGCAAGAGCTTGCATTTAGATCACTGCATGGTCTGATTAACCTGGTGGTTTGCTGAGGATTTCCATGCTAAATTGCTAAAACAATAGTCCTTTTTCCTCACCTAGGAATGCTTTCTATGGGCTCCAGTCTCTGATCTCCTTGTCACTTTTGTAAGAGTCTGTCACTGCAACCTCAGCTGCACCCTGATGCCAACTGTCATCTGTTGTTGCTATCAGGGTCTCTTCATCATCCTTTTGCTTCAGAGGTTTGGACACCTTTTGTGACCCTTAAAAGATGATAATCCTGAGTGGACACTGCAAAACAAACAACACAGCTAAAGGTTCCCTGAAAAAACATTTAAAGGTATGTCTGGGTATTAAAGGTTAAGCCTGACCTTGCTAGAGCCCTTGTCTTCTATTTGAATGCAGTGGGATTATAATCTAATATCAATTTCCATCTCTGATTCCCCAACACCCATCTCAGTATGATAGGCCTGAAGTGCAGTTCAGTTTCACAGATGGTACCTGCATCACAGAAAATATTGGATGACTAGCGCCCTAAATACGACAGAGTGCATTTGTCTACACATCTGTGTGTACATAAAAATCTCTTTAATGGTAAAAAGCATAGTCACGTAAGAGGAATGTGAAGGGAACTTGCTAGAAGACTCAGTGGTGACTTTTTAAGTGTTGGAGCAGGTTAAGCAAAATGAGAAGACCTTAAAACTGTGAATAAACATGGCAACTCAATTTAACATGTCTGTCTAAAGAAGCAGGCTTTTATGAATTTTGTTATTTTACTACAAACAAGAGCTTTGATAACTGCTGTGTTTTCCCAACAGTACAAAACATGTCAAATATTTTCGTGACCTGCTATTTAAAAAATAACCACATCAAATGCTTCAGCTTCCTTGAGGATTGTCTCATTTTCCTTCAGGACATGCATTTCTCATGGCCCATCAACATCTGTTCAGCTACTGCAGTGCAGGAGGATGAAGTGAAGACTTGCAAGGTCTGATTTTCTCTCCAGCCTCTGGGCACCAGAGGAACTTTACTAAAGACAGAGACAAAGGAGAGCCTTCATGGAGAGTGAGCATGCAGCAGCCCTGCCAGTGTGTCCTCAGTGGGATACACAGCTTAGAGTACCCCTTTCCTCGGCGGTGAATTCATTGACAGCTCAAAACTCTTGCTGTGGAGGGCAATTTTTCTAGCATCTCCTCATGTTTTTGCTGTCTCTATTCTAAAGCTGTCTGAACAAGGATTTGAAGGAAAACTAATCCAAATCACCAAAAAAAGTGAATGTAAAGTAATAAACCATTGTATATATTATCTGATTCAGCATTCAAGTGACCTTAATTTGATTAAGCTTAATTCACATCAAAGTAAATGATACTAAATATGAAATAGGGTTGATTTAATTAATAATGAGTATGTCTGCAGGGATCTAATATGGTTTGATTCATTACAAAAATGTTAATTCAGATTACCTTTCTAGAGTTTTCTCATGTAGATACACTTTACAGGACAGTTTATGAGATATGCCTAAACTGGTGTAATTGTGTGTTTATTCCCCCTTGGCTCTAGAAGGACCTTCCCACTGCTCTCCTCTTGTGGCAGTTCATGGGCATTTTGTTGTGGGATGTTTTGTTCATTCGTTAATCCAGGCAAAAGAAATTCATCAGTTTTCTGTTGGCTTAGTCACATTTTCACCTGATTTGTGGCTGCGTGGTGCTCCTCAGGGTGAAGACAGGAGTGTGAACGTGTGATCAAGGTGGAGAGGGTGGGAGCTCACCTCAGGTCAACCCTTTGTGCAAGAGACACCCTGCTTCCACCCACACTTTGTTGGGTTACACAGCACATAGATAGAAGAAATTAGCTTAGCTGGAGTTGTTTAAAGTCACATACCACCAAATTTGATCTTCTTGGTGGTTAGGTACATCTATGACGTATTGCTTGGCTTTGGCTTGTACTCTTCTCCTCTGGCTTTTTGTCTCCTTTGTGCCTCAGTAGTCCTACACAGCGTGTGGTTTCTGAACAGAATCACCCGAGTAGCTTGTGCCCTCAGTATACACAAGCTCTACTGACCCACTTTCTGACTGCTTTTCTTCCTTTTCTGTTGGTGGCCTTGAAGTTCTGTGGGTATATTTTTTGCTGTATGATTATGAAGGGAATGGAAATACCATAATTGTGAAGATGGGATAGCTGGAGTGGCTGAGACCTGCAAGTCTTTATGTAGGGTGTTTTATTAGGATGGACTTTGTTTTCAAAGAATTGTGCAAAACAGTGCTGTGATTCAAGTGTAGAACTTGAACTGAAGGACCTGATCATTTTCAACAATTTCCCAAGCTGAAAATACTGGAGAGGCTTGAGGAGAGGAATGGATGGTAAATATGAAGTAGGTACAACAAAGATTATCTAATTCCATATCTTGGGTTTGTTTCTTTCTTTCTTCATTTCTCTGAATAGGAGTAAACTGGCATTTGAAGAATGGAGAAATTCTCCAAAACATGTCCTGAACTTTAACATGAACCCTAACTTTGATGCAAAAGCCTCTGAACTTTGCAAAGCAAGGTGGAATTGTGCTTCAAAATTCACTTAAGGTCTATCCCCAGAGTACTAGGAAATGCTGGCTGTTCCTGCTAGCATCTTCACACCTTCTGGTTTCAGTTTGCACCAGGAATCACTCCCAAACAGTGGCCAAAGCACTGCTGTCAGCCTCTAGAAGCCTCCTGCGATTATTTGGTTCATTCTGTCTGGAAACCACGCTTTGAAACCAGCGAGCTGTGCCCGTCTCATCCTGTTTGAGTATCAGCACACCCAGACACATAAACAATGTCCTTCTTCATGAGGCAATGAAAATCAATGAGGCTTTGAAAAGACATACTCTTTAAAGTCATGGCCTTATTTGGGAAGTTGCAAGAAGCTTGGCTGTCACAAGAGAATATTTTGGCTCCACGACAGTTTTCTTTTATATGGTTCTTCAGTGAGGAATCCCCTTGGTTTGTGCGGTGATAGCTTGCAAGTGTTGTGTGTCTTTTTTGCCCCTTCCTAGGAATATTTGCTTGAGGAGAAACCAGTATGTTGGTAAAAAAAAGGCCAAAGCAGGTTTTCAAAGATAAAATGAAAAATTCCTTGTATTTCACTATTCCTGAGCAGACTTGCATGTTTTTATCATAATTACTTCTCTATACCCTTTTTATTTCTCACTACTTGTTTGTTGAGTGCTGCCTTCTGTTTATGTAAGAGTGGGATTGTTTAGGAATAATCTGGTCTGACATCACACTTTTGATCCTTACACTCCTTGGGAACATTTCCTTCATGTTCCTAACGCCTTGGGAACTGTGGTGGGATAAAAGAGCCTGCATGATAAAGATAAATAATAAACTGAAGGGAGAGTGTCAGAGACAGAAGTATTTTACGCTTGGAATTGTTTGGGGAGAAAGAGAGGGGAGAGAGATTATCTTAGCACCATTTTGAAAGGGTTTCAGAAGAGGTAGTTGAAAGAGAAAGAGGAATTAGAGAAGAAAGGTGTGATTATAACCTAAAAATCACTGTGGCTGTTTCTGAATCCTCTATATCTATATGATATAGAGGTGGAATATAAAATTACTTCAGAGACTTAAGCTGCACAATTTAGTGAGTTCTGAAGGAAGAAGGGCCTTCAGGCCACACTGATGTTGGAGACCTGGGGCACAATGATGAATGGCACATGGATCTGTCACAACGTGGATACCAGAAATAACACCCTCAAGCATCAACAATACTCATAAATAATTATAGGTTTTGGGGAAGTTGAGAAGTGGAGGGAAAGAGGGTGAGGTCAGTACAGTCTGGCTGTGGGACTAGTACCTATCCTTCAGATTTTGTTTCCTACAAAGGCTGCAAAATACCCTTCTCCCCAGGATACTGGATCCTCTACTCCGGCATCCTTATTGGGTTTCCCTTGATCTGTTCTTGTTATGCCTGTGCTTGTACTGACACACATTTCAGCTTTTTTCTGCTCTGCCCACTGCCTTTCTGTTGCTGAGGAGGTGGGGAGGCAGCTGCACAGGCTGGGCTCTGTCCCCAGCCCTGCACTGCAGGGACAGAGGTAATATCTGGCTGGTGCTGGCGTGTCTTTGGAGAAAGGGCAGGGGGAGAGGGCAGAGTGCCTGGAGCAGAAGCAACCCAAGGGTACAGCATCATACTAACGTAATTTAATGTTGTGTGCATCTATTGCCAGCCTGAGGTAGCAAAAGGGGCAGTGCCCATGGCAGTGGATGGGAAAAGAAGATTCGTGAAACTTGAGAGAGCTTGAGCTGTTTGCAGCCAGTGTGGGGAATGCATCTAGGAATGTGAGGCTGGAAGGAGCACGTGTCAGGCCGACGTGCAGCACTCTGGGAGAGAAATGTGAGTTAAAAATGTTGAAGAATAGGAATTCTTGTCTGTGGCTGGAAACTTAGAAGGAATTTCGGGAGCAAGGGGAATAATTTTTGGATAGTATTTGAGGTTTTGTAATAATTTCTCATTTTACGAGCCCTGTGAATTGATTTCCAGAGCCTGGCTATTTCTGTGTTCCCTTTCAAGGTCACTGGGATGCACTGGTTACTCTGCAGCTTCATTCATTAGAAATCAGCTAAGCTGGGATTTGACTAGGATGTTTATCTGGGATGACCTGAACCATTTGCATCAGGAAGTCATTCATACTTGAAAAGACAAATGTATCTCATGTTAAAGGACAGGTCACGGTCACCTCTCTTTCCCTCCAAACATGAGGGAAGTAGGATTTGACTCATGAATAAATATTTAATATTTGAAGATACAAGTCAGTTGTCTGAACTCAATTGGTGCCCAGCTCCATTTCAAATGATCTGGAGTAACCAGGTGCTGGATGTGTGGCTGACGGCCGTGACCAGAGGCCAGCTGGATGCCAGACACTCTACACATGCTCGGACCCCTGGATTTGAACCCCAAGCAATGCTAGGCAGGATGGCAGTGGGAATATGCAATGTTTCAGCGGTGACCACTGCTGGGAGGGAAAAGCTTTTGTTTGCTGCAGTTTGCTGTGGGGTTTGGTATACAAATATGAGTCAGTGGAACTAGAGCCAGATTGCTGTGATTGCAAAATGCACTCCTGATTTCTCCTTCTGTCCTTTCCTGGTCCTGGATACCTCCTTTGTGCAGTTTTGGGATGGACAAAAATGTATCCCATTGCTTTTCCCAAGGTTGTGACCTGATTGTGGGACAGATTGGATGTGTTCTGCGTGGCTTGCCTGTTAGTCTAACCTAAGTGATGAAAAGGGCCCCCTCAGCACAGGTGGGGAGGCAGTTGGTGTTGTACTAAGCTTGATTCATGGTAGTGTAGGGCAATTTGTACTACTGCTCCTTACTTGGCTGTAAAAATGCTACCAGCTCTACCATAGGAAGTTAATCACGGTTCTACGGGCTAAATAGGCAGGTTTTTTTAAGACAGAGTGAGAAAATGGGATCATCCAGTTGAGAAATGATAAGCCATGCGATTATAGCTGGGCGAGTAGTGTGCATGTGTGACCTCCTGCTCTGCTCTCCCTCCCAAGCTGTCCTGGTTTCTTCTGGCTGGGTCTTGAGCAGAAGCGGTGGATGGCCAGGGCTTAGGGCTGCTGGATCAGGTCACAATAACAGTTGGATTTGTTGAAGACCTCCCTAGTTCAGACTGTGCATTGAGCAGAGGTCTGGGAGCTGGCAGAGCCAAAATGAGAATTCAGACTTCATCAGTAACTTTGCTACACAGTCCTGAAGCAAATAGTGGGGCTTTACTCGCTCTTCCAGCCACCACCTCAGAAATCCTGTTCCTATTATAGAAGATACAGGAAGATTAGGAGATACATGGAAAATGCTGGTTAGAGAACACAAAACAAAGTGCCCCAAACATGGGGTCTCTGTTAGTGTTTTGCTTTTTTATGAATGTTATCACTTGTCCTTTCATTAGGAAATTGAATGTCATCCCTATTACCACTGGAAATTGTAGAACTGATGATGTTCAGATGATGTGGGGTCCTAAATGCTGCCCAGGCTCATGGATTGTATAAAGGCTTTTGCTGTGATGCATTTTTTGTAATTTTTATTCATTTAACTCTAATGTGTAACATGCAGCTTATGTTTAAAAGGTATTTTTGTGCTCATTTTGACACATCTTTTAATTAAAGTACCAGACCTAATACTGTTTCACTGAAAAAGCCAGTGGACCCTCTCCAACAGGTCTGGCAGGAGCAGCAAAAAGCAGGAACTGTGATATTTCTCAGTTTCTTAAACAAAAACAAACCAAAAACCCACAGTTTTTCAATCTTCAGTCTTTCTTTATGTGAAGAGCAAGTGAGGGATAGAAACATGATATTCAAAACAATACTTTGCAACATAAGCTTCCTGCTTTGGTTTTGATTTGCCATAGAGTATCACAAAACATTTCTCCTTGCTAGGTCTGGCTCAAAAATATTGGTTCTTACTGATGCGCTGCAAAGAGATTGGCGAAGTTGGCACATATCCACTGACCCTCTGCAGAGGTCAGCATGGCCAAGCCACATCCATTTCAGAGAAAGGCCCCCGCGAGGTGTCTCCTGGGTTGCAGAATATACTTGTGGCCACCCCTAACTTTCCTCCAGCCTTAAAGGAAGAAGGCAGCCCGAAGTCTCAACATTGTGGTCTAACTGTGTCAGTGGTTCTCGTTAACGATGATGTATAATCTTCCTCCCCTATGTGTGCTTTCCTTAGGGAGCAGGCACTATCAGTAAGTAAATTCCACACGAGGTATCACAAAGGGAAGGGGTTGTGGGAATGACCTGATGTTGCTTGTGGAACATCTGCTGTGGCAGCCAGACGCACTTCGGGAGCAAACTGTTCTGTGCCCAAGGGATGGGAAGGTCCTGCTCACAGAACCACGGAGTTGTGGAGGATGGCAAGAACATCTGGAGATCATTGAGTCCAACCCCTGCTCCTTGTCCCATTGAGCTTTGAATATCTCCCAAGATGGTGATGCCAACCTTTCTTGGCAACCTGTGCCAATGTTTGAGCACTCATGGTAGAAAAGTTTCTTCTTATTTCTTAATTGAATTCCTGGTATTTCAAAATTTGTACCTGTTGCCTCTTGTCCTGTCACCTCTGAGAGGAGTCTGCCTTCTTCACTCCCCTATTGTGTATTTCTACAGTGGTGAATGTGTCTATAATGATGTGATGTCAGAAGCCTTGCTGGAGTCAACACTTGTCCATGCAGAGTGGGCCAGAACCTGGCCAGTGTGACAGTGGTGTCACCCTCCTCTGGGTAGAAGCACAGCTCCAGTGGCACCACACACTGGCAACTCCCTCCTGCCAGCAAGGTCATTTGGGTTAGTGTGTAAAAGTGCTGGTGAGTGCTAGGCTGTAATGAAGCCTTGGAGGAATCAGAACTTTGTGTATTCTCATGGGAGTGAGGTAATGTTCTGCAATTGCCACGGCTTAGGTCTGGTGCTGCTGTCAGAAGCTGTTTCTGATCAAAGAATTCCACAGTGTGTGTGAATAATTCCTGCATATGTTTGTTCTAACATCTTTTGCATCAGTTGCAAGGGAAAGAAAAATTTGTGGATTTTTTTTGGGGTCTTTTTGTAGGAGAAAGGGGCAGAATACCTGCTAATGTGATAGCAATGCAGCTCAGTTTTGGCAGATCCTCCACCAACAGCACCTCACACTGGCTAACCCCCTATGTAGCAGCCTTCCAGTACCTAAAGGAGAGCTGGAGAAAGACTTCTTACAAGGGCTTGTACTGATAGGCCAAGGGGGAATGGTTTCAAACTGAAAGAGGAGATGTTTAGATTAGATACGAGGAAGAAATTCCTTACTGTGAGGATGGTGAGGTCCTGGCACAGGCTGCCCAGAGAAGATGTGGCTCCCCCACTCCTGGAAGTGTTCAAGGCCAGGCTGGATGGGTCTTGGAAAAACCTGGTCTAGTGGAAGGTGTCCCCACCCATTGCACGGGTTGGAATGAGATGATATTTAAGGTCCCTTCCCCCCTAGACCATTCTATAATTCTATGTTCCAGGTGAAATTCCGGGCCTTGCTCCAATCTGAGCTTTCATATCATGTGTATGTAAAATCCCTGTAAGCCAATAGCTCCTAAGGCTGCTGTGATCTCGTGCTGCAGAGAGCTTGCTCAACAGGTAGTTTAGCCATGGAGTTTTATCACCTGCAGTGAGGTACCTTTGGCCAAGAAGCAGAACTGCAAAATTTAGCCTTCATTTTTCTCTTGTCTACATCCTACCATCTCACTAGAGAGTGCAGAGGTGTAAGTGTTACAATCCACCCTAGAAGGCAAGAGTAACCCAAGGTCTTGTTAGTAGATCCCTTGGGGCAGAATAGAGGGAAGGGACACTGAATGATCAGTGTTTGTAAATGTACACATGCAGGGTTCATTGTAGAACAATTTAGTTGCACAGGAAAACAGGTAAGCCAAACTCACTTTGGTTGTTGTTATCTATAGCAATATGGCAATATGAAAGCATAAAAGTATCACTTGAGGAAATGCATAAGAAGGAAAAGGATAAGAATAGAAAGATCTCACCACCCACAGGTCACACAGTGAGGCTTGGTTGTTTTATTTTTGGTGTTTGTTGGTCAAAGGGACGGTTGCAGACTGACTCCATCAGGTGGCGATGGTGGCAATCCCAAAGAGGCAGCAGAGAAAAATCCCCAACACAGTCCATCTATTGGGTTTATATTGACTCAGGTTCGGGTAGGAACACCCAGGTACCTCCCTTGAGGCGGGGACTTTAAACGGATGATCTAATGGTGTGGGTCACGGGACAGTGTGGGAGTATTTGACACCTTCGGAGATGTTATAGCTGCCTGTTACACCAGTGGTTGAGTCCAGTACGGCCCATTATGGCCCATCAGAGAGGTGAAAACCTTCAGGCCATGTGTGAATGTCCCGGTACTGCCCGGCAGGGGAGTTATCACAGCTGAGTTCACTTGAGCAAGGACAAGGAGCCAGGATCCTCCTGGCGGGGTTTGCCTCTTTCCTTACCTCGCTCAACACCAGCTGTAGCTTGCAGGGGTGCGCTCACCCCCTGCACCTGGGCCGGTACTTTGCACACCGGCAGCTTTCCCCCTGAATGTCTGAGCCTTCAGCATTCCGGTTTCTCTTCCAGTACCACTCGTGGATACATTCCTCTCCCCAGACCGGGGATGATTAGACAATTGTATCCCCATTATCTTATCTCATGTTCCTGTCACAGTCCAAATTCCAGCTGATAGGCATATTTAGGGAGGTGTGGGCTTCAGGGGTGGTTGCGGGTGGACAGCTGTTTCTTTGCAGTTTGCTCCAGTGGGCAAAAGCCCTTCTGTGATTTGAGAAATGTTTAAGCCATTAACTGTTTCAGTCTCTCACAATAAGAAGACCCAGTTGTTACTAGGAATACTCTTCTAAAGTTTACCAGAGAAGATGTCTAGTAGACACTGATATTTTCCATGCAGAATAACTTCTGCCTTGCCAGTATACTTGATAATGAGTTGCAAATTCAAACAATAATGTGCCTGTTTGTGTGGGGGAAGTTGCTTGGTTCATGGTGGCTGCTACTTTTTACTGCAAGCATGCCACTGTACAGTTGAAACACTCATAAGATCTAGGCCATTGTCGTCCTTGGAGATGACAAGAAACCAGGGTGTCTGTGGTGGTATGTGTATTTGTATTCATGTCTGAAGTACATTGGTGTGTTTGTTGAGATGTGATGTATATACGCTACACAAGTGTCCAAATGTTTTATTTTGAAGTGCCCTTTAGTGGATGAGCATGGTTTATTCAGACTTTGTTTTCAGTTCCACTGACATTTCATTTGATAGTGCTGATAATGCTGGTAGAGTTTTAGCCTCTCACTTCCCTTTTTCCCCCGCTTTTAATCCCCCACAACTTGGAAAAAGTCAAATTGACTATTTTCAGCTGGTTTTAAGGAAGTTTCCAACATACATTTCTTTTTATTTGCTCTGATAGTGTCTTCTGTGTTCTGCTCTGTTTGTACAGATACTAATCAGCAAAGATGTAGCAGGTGTAAGATATTGTGGCTGTCAGGTGAATATTGAGGCAGCGTAATGCATTATTACAAAGCGGACTTCTGTCTGCAGCATGATTCAAATTTATCTGTGCTGAACTGAAAAAAAAAAGGTTGATAACTGTTTATCTAGGAAAAATAATACATTACTGCCTTGCACTTCAAATTTGTATAGCCTTGTCCCTTTCATTGGAAGAGATTTTTTTTTTGTTGTTTTTAATCAATATGGTCAGAATTGTTTGGGTTGGAAGGGACCTTCCAGACCATCTAGTTCCTATCCCCCTGCCATGGGCAGGGACACCTTCCACTAGTCCAGGTTGCTCAAAGCCCCATCCAGCCTGGGCTTCAACACTTCCAGGGATGGAGCATCCACAAGTTCTCTGGGCAACCTCTGCCAGTGCCTCGCCACACTCACAGTAAAGAATTTCTTCCAAATAATTATTCTTAACTGACCTTTCAGTTTGAAGCAGTTGTCCCTTGTTCTGTTACTACATTTTGTATGAGTTTAAATGATTTCTCATAAACAGGAAGGAATATCAAAATCTTGGTCATATCAACTAACATTTGCAACCTATACAGACTGAATTAGTTTTTGGATGTTTGGCAGTTTGACCATATTTCTTCTTTTACCAATTTGAATTTATCTCATATATCTTTGTCTGTTGTTCATGTAAACTGCTTTTCCATTTTCTGTGGCAGTCAGCACCATATAGTCCTACACTTGATTGCATATTTCAGGCACTGTTGCAGTGATCGATAACTTAATAATCCGTATGGAGCTTTTAGTTTTCACCCCGACTGGCTCAGTTCTGTTGGACTGCTAGTTGTGACTTGGTGCTATCCCCAAGGGCTGATAGAAAATCAGTAAGAACCCCATTCTCTCTGGTTCACTCCAGTGCATCTTCCCTAAAGCACTAGAATAAGGCAGATGAGGCTGTATTTGGAAAAACATCCCCGTTCAGCCCTGTGAGTTGCTGTGTGCTCGTCTGCACCTGGTACAGGGTATCTGTTCATGAAATTGGTATGTGATACTCCCAGTGTGATAGGAGTAAAGCCCTGGGAGAAGAATGTGGGGAAGGCATCAGCCATCCTGTGATCAGGAATCTCAAGCCCTGAGATTTGTGCAAAGCATGAAGCATACTTGGGCCAAAGTTGAGAGGGAAAAAATTGATTTTTTTCTGTGCAAATATTCATGTGCTGTGATAATTCCAAGCTATATAAATGAGGTAGGATTTTTTTGGTGAAGGCTGGCATCAGAGAGTCAAACTTTCGTGGTCAAGCTGAAAACCTGAGAGCAAAAGGAGAAGCCTGAAATGTGTTGGATTATTCTTGTGCATCAAAATTCACGTTGTATTTTAAGGCAACACATAACAGAAATCCCACTGATAAAAAGAGGAAAAAAATGTTCATTTTTGCCCCACCCATCCTTTAACAGCTGAAGCTTTGAGTGAATACTCCAATAGTGAATACATCCTTGTTCAGTAAACTTAAGGGCACTGCAATTATTTTCACAATTTCCCCAGTACCTGAACAAACGAAGGTAGCCACTCCTTTTTTATTTCAAGAAACATTTTAAATCTTATTTTCTTAAGCCCAAGAAAGATTTTTGAGCTCGGAGACAATCCTGTTGAAAGATTTTTCAGCATATTCTGGGATGCTGCCTGTGATTGCCACATTCTCCACTGTGCAGAAATGTTGGAGCTGCAGTGAATGAACACTCATTAGATATTATCTCTTTGGCTCATTTCCCTTCTCCTTTCTGTTTTCTTCCTCATGAATTGAAGTGAATGATGAATTTTTCAGCACAGGGTTTTTTTAGAGTGGTCCGAATATCACTTCAGCATAGTGATAATGCAGGCTTAATGACAGAAGTCCACTGGGTTAGTGGCTTTTTTCCGTTCTTGAGCAAGGGAATAAGTAGTTACTTCATTAAAATATCTCAGTCTGTTTGTGATCGGATAATGTCACCAAGCATCTGGCAATGGCTTTGGTGGAATCTCAGGTCAAGAGGACAAATACTGATACACTGAATAACAATAAGGCAAGATGTTACACTTGGGGAAACCAGGCTCTTAGCAGACTATCAGCACTAGGCCCTTAGATGCCAGTGAAATATTAGACAAAGCCAGAAATTTCACCACTGTCCTCTGCTTTGTTCTGGTTTGTCATATTTCCAGGGTTTTTTTACATCCTTTGCTTTTTTGACAAGCTTTCATCAAGGATAACCACTTGTTACAGTCTCACTTGTTTGTTAGAGCCCAGCATTAAAATTGCAAATTGTTTCCCAAAAGCTACTGATTGTTTTCAGTGGGAGGGACACTCAATGTCATGTCTTTTCGGCCTCTGATCAGAAGGTGGGGTCTGGGTCCCACAGTTCCCACTATATTAATTGTCCCACCCAATGTTTAGTACATTTTTCTTCCATGGGACATAGTTCCAATTTTTGGTAAAGTGTGGTACATTTGTCATCAAAGGCCTGGACTGGTTATTGCCAGGCAGAGAATAAACAACTTCTTGTAAAAAATTTCATTGATAGTTGCGGTTTCTGACATAATTTCTGTCTGCTTCTCAAGAGCTTCAGTCTGGCTCAGGGCACAAGAAGTTACAGTCTTTGCTAAAATGTTATAAGCAGGTATTACAGCCCTGCTTTTATTTATGTATTCAGCCATTGCATGTGTTCATGTGACTTTGTGAAGCCCCTGTGAGTTCTGTTTGGTAAAATTTCATGCTGAGCCTCATTCATGTCTACAGTAGGACACGATGGTCTCAGATCTTGCTGTTGAATATGGGAATCCAGTAACTGATTAACCAGCATTGCGACTACTGGTTGTCTCACAAGACAGAAGTTCTGCTGTTTCTGTCTCTAATGCTATCAGCTGTTGTAAAAGTGCTGGCCAAGAAAAAAGTTAAACTGTTACCCTAATGAAACCTTTCAACAGCTGACCCCTGCTGTATATGAAAACTTTCTGGAGGATGTTTGCTTTTCTAGTCCTTCACAGTGAACTCATTGATGACAGAAGCCTTGACTTGAACAGCTGACTATTTATTTGAATAGTGGCTGTTGAGAAATTGCAGAAATTGGAAGACCAGATAGTGATTTTATCAACTTTGTTTCAAGAAGAATGCTTAGGGGAAGCAGTATGTTGGCTTTTTATTCTGTAGAAAGATTTTAGATTACAGCATGAAAAAGAAACACTTTTCAAGTGAAAACCAGCCCTCTTCCACTTGATTCAAGTTAGAGGAAGATTGTGGTGAGCAAGAAAACAGAAGTTCAGAATTCCATCCTTCCTCCATGAGGGATCTTGTCCAGCTCTGAAGATATAAAACTATTTCCTACAAAGGCAGTAGCAGAACAGTTGCTTGCGAGGGGTACCTCTCCCGTGCCCCGCTGCTTGGGTGCTGTATACAGTGAGCATACTTGTAGTGAAGTTCAGCCTAAATATGGAAGGCGGCTTCTCTTGACGGTTGCATTGTTCTCCTCTCTGCCAATTTTAGCCTTTTATTAGGCTGTAGCCAGAAGCACCTACCTCACAGTCTTTCTCTTGCTGGATGCTTGTGGAAGAATTAATTTCTGTCAGATGGTGTGACTGCATGTGTTTTAGTGCTCCTACAGCGTGCCTTTATTGTCACTTAACATTATCACATTTGTTTAAAGGAAATAAAGTGAAACTCAAGGTCACTACTACATTAAAAACACCATGTCTCAAATAAATGTGGATTTTCTGTGTTTCCAGTGCTGGGTTTTTTTGCCATGAGTGCCTTTTCCTTTCATTCCAGCCCTTTCTGCCTATATTTCTCAGAGCCATGAGGTCAGATGCCAGAGTTTCCGTGGCCTGTCCCCAATCACTGTGTCTAGGAGATGTGGCAGTCTGTACACTTTGGATGCTTTTCCAGCCTCCAAATCTCGCAGCTCAGTGGGACAGCCATTGCCCTAGAGCACAGTGAACCTCAGGAGCTGTAGCTGAGTTTGCATGTTTCGGACTCCAGCCAAAATCCTCCATGTCTTTCCTTGTGCTAGAAACCAGCCCTAGCAGTGAAAGAGGCAAGCCGAGGTGGGGAGCAGCCCCAGAGGTAACTTTGAATTTGCTGTCTCCCTGTGACTCCCAGGCATCATGTTCTCCCACTGCCTCATTTTCTCTCCTTCCCAGGGCTGGGGTTGATTTCCTAGGATGTGAATCTCCCTCATTTCCAGCAGTCCTCACCTTTCACCTGCCCTCTAGCCAGCAGGTGGGTGGCAGAGCCTGTCCCCCCTCTGGCCAGTGCTGGCACCCCTGGGTGTCCCCACGCTGTTGACTGATGCTGAGGCTGCTCTGGTGTGTGCGCAGCCCCAGGGTAAAACCTCCCGCGGCCCTCCCCGTCACACTGCCGAGTTTGGCTCCTAGGCAAAGGCTCCCCGGTCTCTCCCATAGCTAACACCCATACAATCCCTAAGCAAACTGGTGATGGGAGTCATCCAGCCTGTGATTCTTGCACGTCCAAAATTTCCAAGGGATTTGCTACAGGGATGTCGAGCTCTGGCTCCCGGTGTTTGGGATGTGTTTTCCAGCCCTGTGAGCTGTGCTTATTCAACCTCCGCGTGCATCGCTGCTGGGCCGTGTTATTTCAGAGGAGCCGATGTGCCGTCCATGGCCAAGCTGTTCCAGGAGCTTGTCCGTGTGCTTCCACACTCCGCAGCAGTGGGACCCCCACACACAGAGTAGGTGCAGGCTGCACTCCTGAGCCCGGGGTGCCTCGTGGCTCCCTCTCCCCCGGGAGAGCCCCGGTTCCCCCGGCGGTGCTGGGCGGCCAGCACAGGCTGGTGTGGCCGGCACAGGGCGGTGTGGCCGTGCCGGGGAGGTTGTCCCCGTGTGTCGCCCCTGGGGTGCGCAGCGGACGCTCTGCCCCCTGCGCTGGCTGCGCTGTTGCCATGGAGATTGCGTGCGCTGTTGCTAGGCAGCTGAAGCATCCTCGCCTGCACACTGCAATGCCACGAAATGCTCAACTTTGCTCATTCCTATCTCCCTTCTGTGATCTCGCAGATATGACTCCTTTGGCTCTTATCCCACTTCATTCAGTTGCACTGCTGCGATTTCTTGGTGTTAACCCTGTAAACCCTAAAAAGCCCGCATGGCACTGCAAATCGGGTTTATGGGCAGTGAGTTCAGGGCTGAAGGAGTTAAAGTGATTGGGGATAGACTAGAGAGGAAATGATTTCTAGCAGATAAACTACTTTAAATGTTCTGGCATTCATGGAAGGGGAGGTTTGTGGATGCAGTCTTTTGTTCCATCACTAACGGTTTAGATGAATAAAAACACAGACTAAAATATCACTACAAGGTAAGAAAATCAGCTTGAATGGGCCTAATTAATCTCTTCGGTTACGATATATATTTAGTTTTTTAGTATCCTCTGCTTGTGCTTGCTGATTTTGATGTAGCATGTGAATGATAATTTAGCTGTGAAGCCTGTCGCGTACCATATTTGACTTATTTGGCTTGAATAATAAAGATATCAGCCTGTATTCTTGGAGTATACTGCATTAATCAGACTTGCAGGAATGATCACATGGTACTCTATCGCCTTTTCCTGTTAGCTGCTGCTTGTCAGCAGCTGGCTGAGCTGTAGGCTGCAGGCCGGTATCTGCATACCCTTTCTCCTCAGAATATTTCAAATATACTCTCTCATGATTATGCATTTTGCTGCAGTTTGACAAACTAAATGGTCCTCCTGCACGTTAAGAAGATTATTTTAAATTTCAGAGCATTTGTGTAGTTGCTAGGCCATGTATGCATTTGAAGAATTCAGGTAGGCTCTCTGTTTTATACATCAGTGTGCTTGGTTTTTGTTCTCACAAGGTTTTTGCTGTGTAATGTCAGTCAGCTCTACAGTTAGTTCTCCATTGTGCAGATATTTATTGCATTTTAGAATCTCTACCCTGTGCATGGGGAGAAGTGCTTGAAGGGTTCGGTGCAGGTAATGGTAGCTTAACTGCATGATGAAGTGCAAAGCTGGGTAATTGATTATATCTTGCACAAATTTCATAGCCATGCAGCCAGAAACAGCAAGTACAGGGTAGTTATAAATATAAACCAGAAACTGTTCTCTTTAAAAGGGTCTTTGCTATTTTTAGTTCTGGAGAATCTGACAGATGCTCCTTCAAGATAAAATACTGATGGTGATAGAGAAGAGAAAATTGATGCTTGGATTGTACATAGGATTATATTTTATTCTGCTGCAGAGTGTATATGTCTTTTTCATAACCTTGTAGCTGCAGAATTCCTTATGAATTACATTTAAAATAAGAATATTGTTAAGTTTGCTGGGGTTGGTTTGGTGTTTGCAAACATTTGAGCAACTGTGATTGTTAGAATATAAAATTAGCACTTTTTATTTGATATTGGTTCTGCTCAGTATTGCCTCTGCCCCTGTCCTCCCCCATCCCCACCCCCAGTGGGGTAACTCTATCCTTATGCAAGTATTGAGGTCTATTAAAATCCTAATAGATATTTGAAGACATAAAACAAAATTTCTACCCTCACTAACACACAATTATTTTTCTATGCAGTTTGGGACTTGAAAAAATTCTGGTCAGTAGTTGTGGGGTAGGGAGTGTCTCACTTTTTGTAAAAAAATTTTTTGCTTAATGTGTTCAGTTCTTCTAACTTGTGTCATAAAATTGTCCAGATAAAATGGTGACAATGTTGAAACAGCACTAGGCATCACCTCACAATATGTTTGTCTATGTATCATTGTTATAATGTATCTTAAAAATACCCTTTCTTCTTGATTCAAAAAATGGATTGTTTGATGAAGTATGTAACTAGAGCAGATGATGGATTCTTTTGCTATAAACAATGAGCATTTTCTATCAAATACCTTAAAATTAAACTTTCTACCCTCAGATGAGATATTTTTAACATTATTTCTGCATTTTGTTAGGCAAATATATTGGCAATTTCCATTATTTTGTGACTTGCTGCTCAGTTCTGTGTGTGAGTGGTGGCAAAAGCAGGTACAGGACACCCCCACTCCCCAAAATGTTCTGATTCCAGCTGCAAGGACCGAGGGATCCAGGCTGACTGTGTATATTCCTCCTGTTGTGAAATGCAGCATGAATGCTGTCTGAGGGGAAAGATTTTACTGGAAGACCCGATAATGCTGTGTAACTGCTGTTGTCAGGGCTGTCAGGAGATGCTAGGAATCTTGACATTGCTGATTGTTGGCAGTAAATTAAGGTGCAAATGGGCCCCAAACTTACTGTGCTACTTTTCTATGCCCACAGAGTTGTTTGTATTTCAACCAGTTGGTTGGGTCCTATTCTTAATTGAGTGAAATTCTCAATAAATCTACAATGAGAAAAAAAGGGATGTTTTAAAAATTCTGCTTTAAAAGCCTTTGCTGTCTTTCAGTGGCTTTCCTAGACATTGTGGGCCAGAAAGACACCTAGTTTCGTGGCAGGAATGGTCAAATGCTGATTACACACCCATTAGGCTTATTAAATTACTTGTCATCCTTTCTTGGATTTGATTTGAAAATAGTATTAACATTTGATGTGCAGACTGCTAGAAATTTTCTTTTAAATTTTCTGCACTGGCAGGGCTGGCGTTTCTGTTTAGCAGCACTTAAATGGCATTTATTTTATTAGGAATTTCTGTGGTGTTTTGTTAAGGTTGCATCTGCATGTTGATGAGGTTTTTTTATGGTATGATTATTCTCGTGCCTGTGGCTATTTTAGATTTTGATGGCATCAAAACATAACTTGCAAGATAAAGATGAAAAAGGGGTCTAGTTGAGCAGTGGGGTGGAAGACACCCATGGGCTCCTGGAAGCAAAGTGTCTGTAGCAGCAGAGGGCACTCTTCTCTGGCCTAAGGGCCCCTCTCTTTTAAAGGGTCCTGTCTTCCATGTGCACCCAGGCTTGCCCTCATCTCTCACCTTGACTTTAACCTGAAGTGGATGCTCACGAGTGAGTTGTTGCAGCAGGGTTGTTTCCATCCTCCAGTGCACCCACAGGCCTTGAGTACCCAAGTGTCCCCAGAAGTGGGGAGCCAAGTGGTGCCTGCTCATGCAGATCCATCCTGGTGATCCCAGTGGTGCCTGCTCATGCAGACCCATCCATGACCTCTCTGTATGTGTTACTCTGCTCTTTTTTTCCTGCCTCGACACTGGGCCTTAAAGACCTGCAGGACTCCCCAGATGGGTGGCGCGGGCTGTGGCACCCTGAGCCCATGCCAAGAGGCGTCCCTGCCACCAGGCCACCCAAGTTCCCCCAGCGATTTCATTTTGATGCAGCCATCTTCACTTCCCTGGTGAAATGGTGCCAGATTATTTTTGTGAAGTGTTAAGCAGCTGCTGGACCTCTGTAAAGAAGTGTCTCACTTAAAGACTGTAAGTGACTCTGGTGTACTGTTTATGAAAAACTTATTTGTAAAGCACTTAGGGATGAATTCTTACCCGTGTGGTTACTGGCTGGGTGAGGAGAGACTTAAGCCTCTGGAAAAATAGGGAGTAAATCCATCGAATAATCTCATAGTTCCTTGTATCGGCCACGCTTGGTTTATCTTCCTCTTGGAAAGAACCTAATATCCCCTGAAAAACTTTGATTGCTTTTAAAGCAGGGGTTAATGGAGCTAAGCCCCTTCTCAGTCCATATGGGCTTCTGGTTTCTGTGTGCTACAGGTTGGGCCCATTTTATTGCTGATTTCTGCACTGTCTTCATAAAACCCCAAAGCTCATGTACATTTGGGTTATAATTGGAGGCAGGATTGTGCATAAGCCATGCTTTTATGATCTGCTGCTGACCGCATTATTGTAAGATGACTTTGCACGTGAAGCCATCAGGAGGATGGTGCACTTGGCCACGAGCAGTACTCCTCATTCGATATCTTCTGCCCAGATTTAGCTCTCTAGTGGCAGAACACAAATGCATTTTCTTTTCTTTTGTTGCTATGCCTTTATCCTTCTGGGATATTACTTGGTATTCTTTGCAGTGAGCTGGTGTCTGTCTATTTCTGCTACACCGCCCACCACAGCATCGCAGTATTTTTAACTACATCTTCTATTCCCTCATCCAACGAGCAAAACTGAGAACGCTACAGGAAGGAAAATGAGTCTCTCAAAGTGAGCTGGCTCTGAACAGAGGAATTGAAACCCACTGATGAATAGAAAGCAAAGCTTAAAATGAACGTAGAGCATTTGGGTGGCATGGTGCATGGGGAGCCTCTCACCTGCTGATCCCCAAAGCAGCAACGGCATCAGGAGATGTCCTCTGGGAGCAGGTGGTCCCCCGTGCCTTTGGGCAGATGAAGGCATTGAGTTTGTTGTACCTATAAGCATTTCATGGCTGAGTTTAGCTGCACAATTGGATCAGCACACAGGAATTATGATGTCTAAGCTTTTTTTGCTGCTGCCAAGCAAGAAAAACCTGAATACCCCAAATTAGTGAAGTATTTTGGTTTTAATATGATTCTACAAAAATGAATTCTGGTGGTAGAAAGCCTGCTCTGACTTCGACTGCAGCATTCTCCTCTCTCTGGTGACCAACAATAGGACACAAGGAAATGGAATGAAGCTGCATCAGGGGAAGTTCACACTGGACATTAGGAAAAGATTTTTTTATGAGAGGGTGGTGGGTCACTGGAACAGTTCCCCAAGGAAGCGATCATGGCACCAAACCTGTCAAAGTTCAAGAAGTGCCTGGACAATGCTCTTAGTCATATAGTTTAGTTTTAGGCAGTCCTGTGAGGAGCAGGAAATTGGACTCGGTGATATGTGTGGTTCCCTTCTAACATGAGATACTCTATGATTCTGTGATTTCACTGCTGACAGTTTAGGTATCTCCAGGGTACATGGCATGTTTATTAAAGAACAGTATAAAGGACAAGCATGATCATTTTGTAAAGACGGATATTACAGTAAAAGGCTTTTTACTGTAATATGTAAAAGGTGACTTTTCCTTCCCCCTTCCCCAACAACCAGCAAGATGATTTATCAAAGGGACAAAAGGCTGGTGTTCCGAAGGGATGCAGGCCTGTCTCCTGTAGCTTTTCCTGCCAAAAATTCCATAAGAAGGAGGCCTTTAAAATAATCCTAATTTTCAGAAGCGAAACTGCAGTTTGAATAGCCAAGCAGATTTAGGAAGCTGTAGGTGAGGTGACAACCAGCATGGCTTCACTAAGGGCGAATCGTCCCTCACAAATATGGAGGCCTTCTGCAGTGAGGTTACAGTGTTGGTGGATAAGGGAAGAGCAACTGTCATCATCCGCCTGAATTTGTGCCCAGTGTTTGACACTGTCTTGCACAACATCCTTGATTCTAGACTGGAGAGGCGTGGATTTGACAGATGGACAACTCGAGGGGTGAGAAATTGGCTGGATGGTCACACTCAAAGAGCTGTGGTCAACAGCTTGATGTGAGAGTGGACACCAGTGGTGAGTGATGTGTGGCATTCTCAGGGGTCAGTGTTGGGATCGGCACTGTTCACATATTTGTTGGCAACACGGACAGTGGGACTGAGAACATCCTCAGCAGGTTTGCTAATGACACCCAGCTGCATGGTGCAGTCAGCACGCTGGAGGGAAGGGACCTTGACGGGCCTTGGAGGTGGGTCCATGTGACCCTCATGAAGTTCAGCCAGACCAACTGCAAGGTCCTGCATCTGGGTCAGGGCAATCCCAAGAACTTGGAAGGTGTCCATGGCAGGGAGGTTGGGACTAGATGATCTTTAAGGTCCCTTCCAACTGAAACCATTCTGTGACTCTATGACAATAGAAAAGGATTCCTATTCCTTGCTGCAAGAAATATGATCATATTGATGAGTAAGAAGCATCAGGAGAGTTGCCAAAAGACTATTTCAAGTTGCTACAGGAGAGTAGCTTCTGTGTAGAGGTGTAATGGGATTGCAGCACTACGCAGAAGTGGAACAGGTTGTTGTTCCAAGTTGGTGACTCTGACCTTCCAGGTTAGGTGGAGCAGCTAGTGAAAAACACACCAAATGGTGCAGTTAATCTTTTTTGACAAGAGGGGAAAAAATTGTGAAGTAATTGTTTCTGAGTTCAAAAGGTGTTAAAATGAAAGGGAGAAAGCAAGTTTAAAATGGAGAAAATTCAAGGATGGTATTTTGGCAGACCATAATTAGTTGCAGGATCTTCTGACCTGCATAGCTGAACTCTCCAATTGTATTATGATGTTCAAAATATCCTGTAGGTGCTTAATAGCTAACCACAAATGTGTGAACCTGGAAGCTGCAGGCTTGCCAAGTCTCTGCTTGCTCAATGCTTTCTCTGCAATAGGGTGTCCACCAGTGAACCAGCTGCTTGTGTTGCTCCCGTTTGTCTGTACATGGGTACATGCAAATTCATAGAATCATGGAATGGTTTGGGCTGGAAGGGGCCTTGAAGATCATCCACTTCCAACCCCCCAGCCATGGGCAGGGACACCTCCCACTAGACCAGGTTGCTCAAAACAACATCCAACCTTTCCTTGAACACTTCCAGGGATGGGGCATCCACAGTTTCTCTGGGCAGCCTGTGCCAGTGCCTCACCACCTTCACAGTAGAGAATTTCTTCCTGATACCTAATCTAAACATCCCCTCTTTCAGTCTGAAGCCCTTCCCCCTTGTCCTATCACTCATGAGCTTGTAAAAAGTCCCTCTCCAGGTTGCTTGTAGCCCCTTTAGGTACTGGAAGGTGCTATAAGGTCTCCTAGGAGCCTCCTCTTCTCCAGGCTAAACAACCCCAATTCTCTCAGCCTGTCCTCATGGGAGAGGTGCTCCGATCATCTTCATGGCCTCCTCTGGACTCACTCCAAGAGGCTGATGTCCTTCTTATGCTGGGAGCCTCAGAGCTGAATGTGAAACTTGATAAAAATACATTGTTGAGACAGAAGTTTTTGATTATCTGCAGGACTTGGCAAGTCTAGTTGTTCAATATGCAAATGTGAATATTCCATATGATGCATCTCATCAGAGAAAATGCACAAGCCTGGGAGGCAAATTATGGTCCCAATAAGATCTGTAATGGCCTTTGCATAATCCTTTACCCTTCATTTTGTGACAGAGACTAAATTTTGTAATTTTTTTTCCAAAACAAACTTGCACTAAATTAAAAAAGGAGGAAAAGGAACTAGTTTTGCATTTCTCTTTTGCTGAAGGTGATTGCCTCAAATCTGCTCTTTGATACTGGAAATTGATTTTAGATCCTTGGATTTCGGACAGTTGTTATTTATCCACACAAGGCATACACCCTGAGGAAATGTTGCTTCCTTAAACAGCAGATTGAATCAAATGTTTTTGCTGACATATTTTTCCCTGTGACAACTGACACTGCAGTTGCCACATATTTCAGTGGTTTAGCACAGAGACATTTGAAGAGAAGGAGAGAAATGCTTTTAAGAAAGTACTGTGAGAATGCTGTTGCTGGAAATGAAGATAAGCACATACTATTCTCTTAGTGGCTCTGTTGAAATATTTCTCCTGAAGAGGAAAATAGATAGAGACTCTTTGTTAGAGGTGGTGGAGTCAGGTTTGGGCAGATTTTAAGGGGAAAATATTCTGATGCCTGGGCATCAGAATATAATCTTATCCCAAATACAAATATGAAAGGAGATTTATCCCAGGATATTCACTGGATTGGAAGAGCTCCACTGTCTATGTTAGGAGGTAATTTCCAGTCACAGTTAAATCAGTGTAAATTGTCTGTGGTGTGTGTATTCCGTGGCTAAAACAGAGGGCTGTCTGTGGAAGTATGGAGTGTTCCCATCTTTTCTCCTGTTGAACTGTAAACCCTACAGAGCACAGTCTCACTGGTGCCAAAGGCTTGGTTCAGCTACCTGAGATCTACTGCAGTGTAATTCATTTCCAAACCCAAGGAATTTCCTCTCTGTTCCCTTTGCCTTCTAGGCATGGTAACCTGTTTTTGCATTTTTCTTGTCTCTCTCATCTCCAAAACATGTTTATCCCCTTCTCCCTCTTTTTAACTCTCTCTCTTATCTCCAAAACATGTTTAGCCCCCCATCCTTTTTTTAACCAACCTTGTAGTAATATTTACAAACAAGAAGTGTCTGCTGTTGTTTAATGAGGATCCAGACACATTTTTCAGAACTGAAGGTAGTTATCAAGACACATGGAAATTTATGTCAATCTTTAAATTGAAAACAAACATGAGTATAGATGGTTTCTTTAAATAACAGAATTTATGATAATTTTTAAATCCACCTATGGGCATCCATTAGAGCAAGTCATTCTCAGTCCTGTGTTTTCTAAGCCTTAGTATGAAGTCTGTAAAGCTTTGAAGCATTTCAGCTAAACTTTCATGGAAAACAGCTGCTGCCCAGTGCTTCCTACCTGCAGTGCCTGCTTTGTAGGGGTGGATACATGGTTTTAGTATCCTGGTGTCTCCCAGAGATGCTCATTATCTCTGTCCCTGCCTGTATATTCAGCTACAGCGCAGTGTGGATCTCCTAATTCCCTCTTGCCTTTACTTGTGCAACAAAGCCAGATGGATAAAATTGCTGGTCTTGTTATTTCTGCTATGCATAAAGTAGATACAGGATATGGGGGCTTCTTCTTATGATACGTTTTAATCCTTGAAGGTCATTGCTTGATTTTGAAGGGGAAGACATTTTTCTTCTATTTATTCTAGCATGAGTAGGGCTGGACTCCTGACCTTCTTCTCCTGGGAGCCAGTTTGATTCCTGCAGGAGTCACGATGGGGTGACCCATGCCTCTCTCTTTGTGCACAGGAGGAAGGGTAGGACCTCCCAACATCTGCTGCTAGGAGAGGCTGACTGCAAAAGCCCATCCTCAGAAGCTTTGTGTTCATGAACCTAAGGTGGAGAGATACAGTGCTTAAGGAGGAAAAAACCACTGACATTAAGATGATGCTTCATTGCTAGAATCACTTTACATCTGAGGAACTCGCTGTTCTTGTGAGGAATGAACCTTTCCCTTCCCCTTTGAGATTTTGTGTCACAACAGGCAGAAACTACGAAAAGTTGCTCCCTGCCACTCCTACACGGGAGCTGTGCCCAGAGCTGTATCTCAAACCCTCCTTTAGCTGCAAGATTTTTGTGAGCCTGGTGCTTTTTGTCCTTGGAGACTTTCTGTGTAAGATGTGTCTATTCACTTGTCTCATACTGGTATCATACAAACTTACAGTTTAGATCAGAAACCTGTAAAATGAGGTTGAAAACCTCATAGTTTAAGTGGCTCATGTAAGGCTTCATGAAAGTTTGTTAAAGCACACACACGGAAAAATGAAAAGGAGGTGACAGGATAACTGAGAAATCAAACTTCAAATGCTGAGGTTTGTTGATATCAGTGTGCTGCTGTGTTTGTTGATATCAATGTGCTGTGATGAGGTTATACAGAATTAAAGTTAATTGTTTAGTTTCTTCCTTTAAAGGTGATATCTGTAGTTGCAGATTACTTACTGACCAGCAACTGGAAAGCTTCTTCATGCCCCAGTGGAGGAACATGGGTTTAGTTTCATGCTTTGGACAGCATAGGGAGCTGGGTCTGTCTCCTTTAGAAACCATTTCCTCTCCTCCTAGACAATAATACGGCTCAGGTAAGGTTATGAGTAGAAAAAATTGTCCATTGGGTGTTTGCAGTATTACTTTTCAGAAGCAGGTAGAGAAGGCTGAGACTTGGTTTTACTTTGTTGGAGTTAATGTAGAGCAGGGGAGGGTGAGAAGATTGAAGAGTCTGTGAATTAGCCCATTTCTTTCCATTTAGGTGCAATGGAAGCAAAGATGAGCTCTGAACAGGAAAGGAAGTGACCTGGGTGAGACAAATGTAGAGGAAAGCTTCCCCAAGCAAAAGATGCATGTAGCAACTGGAGTTGATATTGCAAAGTGTCGTGAAATTTGGGAATAACAGTCCAGCAAAGATGATTCCTAGGCTGAGCTCGAGAGTGATGGCTCCATTTCACAGATACAGAGTTGAGGGTTTGAATCTGAAACTGAATGTGGGTACAGCTTTTCCAGCTCTTCTTTGGTGAAAATGCACACTTCAGTACTCTGCTGCAGCATGATTGTTTTGGTGTGGATGGATTTGCAGCGTGGTGTCCCCTTGGTTCAGGATAGGAAGGCTTAAACTGGAATTCTACTTTGCCTGATTCTGGATGATTTGGGATGAAAAACTCTTCGTACAGTCATACAGGGTTGGGTTTAAATCTGGATTGTCCACATCCTAGGCAAGTGTCTTTGGCATTTAGCTACAGAGCATGAGAGATTGTGCTGTCTTAAGGAATCTGATGTATTTCTATAAAACATGCTATTCTGGTGCTGTTGTAGTGGTCATCATCTAGGGATCTAAATGAGACAGTGTTTGAAGGGAGAGGGAATGTTTTATTCAAACAACTTCTGTAACTTGCAAAATCCAGGCAAGATTATGGTTACACAACCCTCTACAGATCTGAAATGAAAGTTTCTCACTAAGAAACTAAGAAAATATCAAAGCCCCACTGAAAAAAGATAATCCTCTGAAGTAAAACTTCTGCTTTTCTTTTCAGTGGTGTAAAGCCACAGACTAACTTCCCATTAAGTTTGACCATGGGAGGGAAGGAGAGGGGAAAAAGAACAAGCTGAAAGGAAATAAAAGGAGAAAAAGGTAAAAATTTAGCAAAAGAGATGATTGAAACTTCGTTTTCAGACTGAAGGGAGGGTTTTGTATCAAAAAGCTTGTTCTTTCTTCTGACTGTAAGAATTGTTATAATAAAAATTCCTGCCAGCTTTGCCTCCACAGATTTGCTTCATGAGACAGCACTTTTTGATGCCATTTGATGTGTTCTGCCCAGCCATCACAGCTTAGCTGCTGTTTGGCAAGGGGCTGTCTCTTATAAAGTGACGTTAAAATGGAGGTAACAGATAAGACTCTTTTTTACATGCATTGCAAATAATTCGAGATCAAAGTCGCATTCTTGTTTTAATTGGGGAATGGAAATCTAAGAACCATATTTCAAAAATGAAGAAAAATTCATTTTACATGGATCAGATTTTCACAAGAGCATGTATCGGCTCTGATTATTCCAGGGAGGAGGACCAGCTGGATGCTATTTATGTAGAAAATTGCCCTTTGTCTTTAAAGGCTCACATAGATCTGGAGTATTTGAATTATTTGAAAGTTTCTGTTTGTTTTTCAGTGGTGAACAGTGTGGAAAATGTGATTCTAAGCTTGTCTGTGTGTATTGCAGAATGGGGGGAGTTGGCATTTTGACCCTGACACTGTGCTGTACAGTGCAGCTGGACTGGTCCTGTTATGGTATGGGGACAATTCTGTTGCAAGAGAAACAGCAAAGGATTTAGGAGTCCTAAGTACTAGTAATATAAAGGATGGGGGAAAAACCACCACCACCTTTGGCAAAAGATCACTCTCAAAGCTTGAGGATGACACTTCAAAGACTGTACTGGCTTGTTAGGCAAGATTATTAGTACTAATAAGAGGTAATGCACTCATGCCAGTAGCTCCCCTATGGTAATTTTTAGCTACTCCATATAACCAATGATATTTTCAAAGCTCAGTCAGACAGCACAAGCTCATTAAACAAAGATAGGCATTTAGTTAAACTATTTATAAAGTTCAGTGTGAAAAGGAGAAGAAAGAAAATGTGCTATTACAGAAGAAGGTGAAAGTGAAGTACCCACAGGGTACAGCCCATGTAAGGCATCTAAGTAATTTGACATGAGAACGATGTCTGATTTATTGTGGAAAATCCTGGCATCGCTGACCAAGATGTAACAATACCCTAGTTTTGAAGGTCAAAGTAAGAGAAAAATCAATCCTGAAATACAATGTGATTTCCTAGCACCAAGACTTAGGAAGTGGAGAGGTTTGTTCAGAGGGGACACAGTGCACTTGGCATCACCTCAGCTCCCACTGCAGTTCCGCTCCTTTCAGATACAATTTTCTTGCCCCAGAAAGGGTCACATCTGTGCCTGCAAGTGTACAAGCATTGGGTGTGGGTGTGAGCTCAGTCCCTGCAGCTTCCCATGTTCCTTCTGAGCTCCAGCCACACTTATGTGCTCCCGATCTGCATCAGGATAACCTTGACTGCCAAATACTAGGGATTTCAGCTGGCTGCTCTTGTGTGTGTGGGTGAGGGGAAGGCAAGAGGTCAGACACGGACTGGTTTTCCCTGTAGATGCACAATTTGGCTCTTGAGGTCTGGAATGTGTTTTCCTTTGCTTTTTTGGTTTATTCTGTCTGAAGTATCTGAGGTTGCTCTGTCTGGCCTGGCAATGCCGGGGATGAGAGCCCGAGTTCTGCCTTGGTGTCACACACAGGGATTGACAACTTTGGGGTCCCACCAAACTCCGAGAGCCTGCTGCGACCTTACTTGTTGGGGCTTTACCCCATCACCTTCCCCAATATGTGTTGTGATCAGCACTCAGCTGGCCATTTTTCACCAAATTAAAGTTTCTGGTGCTTTCTCAGAATTTTTGAGGTTTTCAGATCTTTATAGTCAGATGGCATGCTTGTAAATTGCAACTAATCTATAAACTCTGCTGCATCTTTTAGTTGTTTCTCAGTGCTTCAAAAGGATGATACCAAGACTTTTGGTGGGTACCATGAATAGAAACTTGAATTTTAAGAATGCATTTTGAGACATATATCCTGATTTATATTGAGTCCATCTGGGTGAGGAGGTGTTGAGAAAATTCAATGCAAAGGAGGCAAAACCATGCCATTGTGTTGCTACATAGGAAAAATGCGCACCAAACTGCAGATTTGCACTTGTGGTTTAAGGTGATGACGAGCAGAAAGCATATTTCCAGGGCTTTCTTTGTGAGCAGCTTACTTAAACCCAGATTCCTTCAGATGTTTGAGCACAGCCATGGAAGCATTAAGTAAGAGAGTCAGAAACTTGACTAAGACCGCTCACTGAAGCCTTTATTAAACTTTAAAGAAGGCAATGAAGCAAGGATTAGATGTAGCTGGGTGTGGAAAATAGCTGTGGAAACAGGTGTTGCTTGTCAGTTTGAGTTTTACTTCGATGTTCAAGCAAGCCGAGGCAAGTGGGGACAGAGCTGGTGCGCAAGCGGGGCAGTGCAGGTGCACTGAGTTCGCTGGAACTGCAGCCTCTCGCTGCAATCCCCAGAAATGTGCGTCACGGGAAGCCATCCATCCCGGAACTGGGGCTGGAGGAGTCATCTGGGCTTCTGTAGTCGATGTCCAGCATGTCAACTCTAGTCTTCAGTCCATAATCACTATGAATTCAAGAGGGGATCAAATCTGACAGTGGCAGTTGTGCCATAGAGCTGAGGATTGGTCTTTAATGCTGGGATTTAGTGCAGGTGCTGCCAGACATGGTACCTGTGTGCTCATGGACATGGAGGGCTGTCCCCAGACCAGCTGTTAAAGGCAGAGAAATTGAGGTACAGAGTGTCCTAAATCTTGGGAGTGGCACTGATGAGTGAGATCCATCCAAGCCCTGCTCTATGGGTCTCCCTTGTCCAAGGATGCTTTTCCCTCTGAAACATGACTGTATGTGTGTATATCTACATAAACATACTTCAATGTTTTTGTGTGTGTATTTCTATATTGTTCTGTAAATGAAAGTCAGTATTTTGTGAGCACTTTCCTTGAACTTTCCCTGCTGGGGTTGTGAGAATAGGGGATGGAGACAATGACACTTTGTTTTGATTTCTAGCCCAAGTTACTGTGTACAGTGATTCAAGTGTGGCTTCTAGACAGGATTTATTTATATCTGTCCATTAGATTTGGCAAAAGGCTGCATGTTTGTTTACACTACTGCAATTCAAATCTATTTGTCTGCTACACTTAATGGCAGAATGTGTGGGCTTTTATATATATGGAGAGATCTATTTATATGTAGACATATTTAGGCAGAAAGGAAAGAATGATTTTTTTTTTTTCATTAGGACATGATTTTAACAGGCAACGGGAAAAGGGAACTTGGTGATAAACTTGCAAAGTGTCAGATCAGAAGATACAAATCCCAGAGAAATAGGCATGGGAATATGACTGAGAGGGACTGTTCAAAGAAAAGCACATGAAAATTAATATCAGCTGTTTTAAAGGTAAATATTAGAAAAATGCTGTCTTTGTAATGGTAATCATGTTAGTGTTCATATAATAGCTAATGGTATGACTGTTTTGCTGAGGAGCACAGAAATCCCAGAACACTTTAAAGATGTTCATCAAGTAACTCAGCATTCTGGCAGAGTTGTTATAATTATCCCTACTTTGCTGTTAGTAGGAAAAGTAAGGTTAATGACATGCCAAAGGTCAGATTCCAGATTAGATGTAGTGCTGGGAATAGGGAACAGACTCAGACTCTTTCTACCCATGGGCTTAATTCAAATGTTTGAAATGGAAAGACCTTGCCATGTTGGGAATTCACATTTGAGATCACTCTTCAGAAAGCTGGTCTTCTACCTTTGTCTTTTTTCTGCAGTGGAAATTAGCCCCGCTTTCAGCTGTGAGAGGATTAGTAGTGCTGTGGATGCAGTTGTGCAAATATCCGAGATCAGCTTCATTTCTCCTAACTCTGAATGTCTACATCAGCCCTGGCCCCTGTAGGCTCCTTGTGTAGTCAATGGAGAGAAAAAACTGCTGCTTGCGTGATTCATCTGACCTGTTTTAGCCACCTACTTTAGGAGTAGGTGAAGCATGCTCTAGAAACACTTTTATTTCTTCTGATTTTAAGGGAGCCCAAATCAAGAACTGGCACCTAGAGGTTGTCTGGACTGGACAAGGTGAAGCAGAACTCAAAAGAGTGTAAGCAGCTCTGGTATTTTGTCTGGCTCCAGTTGTGGCTTACAGAAGTTTATCATTTTTATAGTGGGTTTTACATGTGTCACTTTTCATTTTATCTTTGCTTCAGCTTCTGGCCCCTGTGTTTTAATGTTCATAAGATTTAACTACAGTTTTAGAGTACAAACATGGGAATGACCCAGGTACTGTCTCATGGACTTGGGTGACACCACAGCTTTGAATTTGGTTTATTGCTTGAATGCATCTCTTTATTGCAGGAAATGGAATAAATAAGCTCCCCTGTAAAACATGATTTTAGTCAAGACAGAACTTGACTTCTGATTGGGGTGCGAGCACCTCTTCCAACAAGATCACCTACTGCCCTCTTGTAGGAAGCTCTTGTTGCCCTGGCTTTTTGCTAAGCCTTCTGTTTTAACCTTGGAGTCGGAATTCTTTCTCACACAGTTTTATGTAAATAATAGCCAATGTTTACTTAACGGTATTCTCTGTTTTTCATTCCTTTTGTAATAAGAGAAGATTTATGAGCATCTTTTTTCTCCAGTGGGATTGAGAAGGAAGTGACATGTTCTCCAATCCCTTGTGGAGTTGAGAATTCTATAAGATATGACATATGTAAATAAAGTTGCTCTTTTCCCTCCTTTCTGCTAAACCTAGCAGGTGTGAGAGCATCTTTGTTGTGTTTTCCCAGACACAGGAAGCATTTTAGGGGTTCTGTTCATTCTTACCCTGATTCTTACCCCATCCCCTGGGATGTTCTTTTTCTTTCAGTTTACTTTAAATTCTCCTTGAAAAATATTTGGAATGCAGTGCCTGTGATGCTTACACAGCCATCTGAAAACCACTTCTACAGGGGTACCCAAAGCACTACTGCATCAATACAATATTCTTAGGTTAATGTGCTCCTGTGTATCCATACAGGCTATTTATAAAATCCTTCTCTCTATGTTAAGTTGTATGATGTGCCTTATAATTTTGTTTTGCTTTGGCTCTATTATGTATATGTAATAGCACCCAAACCACTGAAATTCTGTACTGAGATCTCATGAAGATTTCCAAGGGAAAGATATTTAAAAGTCTAAAGAGCTACCTGTTCCTGGATAATAAAACTCATCCAAATGAGGAAAACTGAGAACATGTTCCACCTATCTGCCCTTTGGGATGCTGGAGAAGTTGTGCAGAGAATTGCAGGGGATTTCAAAAGGTTCCTGGTGTATTAAACACCTGAAACACAGAAGTGGATATGTCAAAGTGTATCTGAGCTTCTCCTGGTCTGCGACTTACATTGACAATGTGTAATTTTGTCATGTCAGTTGGGTGTTACTATCTTTTTGCTTTGATTCAATTAGTTAATGAAGCTGGGATAGCTGACATTTGCCTGAAATCACTTGTTTTTTTGAAGTGTTTTGTTTTAAATGTCATCCTAGACCAGCCTGGTTTCACTGGTGCAGTAGTTTGCAAACACTAAAAAGGAAATTCCCTTCAAAAAATAATCCCTGTGCTCCTGTTTACATGATCTTGTCAAAGTCTCAAATTGCTGGGCTTTTTGTAGAGTAGCTGGGGATGTTGTCCATGCAGTACTACTTTATTCCTGCACTGGCTTCTAATTCATTGACCATTGAAATAAAAGGGAATAAGGATGGACCTTAAACATGATTCATGCTTCCTGAAAACTTGGGCAGATGGGCCCATAGCATCCTGTTTGCATTTTAAATTCTTTGTCACAAGGATAACTGATAACTTTTTGTTTTAAAAGCAGAGCTCTGGGGCAAGAAATCCCATATCCCTTCTTACACCTGACTAAGCTTTTGCATCTCACTACTCTGAGAGATACTGCTGTGCAGTGAAAAGTCCACATGAATATCCTGAGCCAATGATTATTCCAATCCAGCCTATGTTGAACTAAAGGCTACAATTATCTGCATGTCCCGTGAGCTGATCTCTTCTTCCCTGGTATTGCCAGCTGCAGAGTGACTGAACTTGTGCGCTTCCTGGGGCATGCTTCCAAATGTCTTAGCAAATATTAAGTAGATGAATATGTAAAGAATGTTCAATGTTCCTGTGCTAACATCTTTATCTCAATTATAAGGTGGCAGTTGCTGTCCCTTTAGTAAGAGAGGTTTGTGTTTTCGTTGTTGTTTAATTTGGAAGTGAATTGATAATTCTCTTCTTGCCAACTGTGGCACATGAGACAATGAACTTCACAGTGAAATTTGACTATAATAAAACACATAATCTGTTTCACTTAGTTTTAAAGAAGGCAGTTGTTTAAAGCAGCTGGGGAAGTACACAGATGTTCTGGTTGAGGGCAATCCAATATTGAAATGGCATAATGTAGCAACAAACTCTCATTTTAAAATGAATGGCTGACAAAAGAAATATTTAGTTAAGCACCCTACCCCTAATTATAGTGGCAGATATTTTTCATCTGGAAGCATGTGTTCAAAAGGTGCTGAACAACTGAGCCTTCTTTCTGGCAGAAAATGCTGTGTTGCAGTTCCTTAAGACAGAAAAGATGCATTCACTGCTTGCTGGACTTAATTCCTCTCTGTGGGTTTGCTGCCTGAGTCTGCAAATGAAATGACAGTGGCTGTGCAAAGAGGCTTCATTCATCTACAGACATAAGTGTTAAGAAATCATATAAGAAAAGAAAGCCGAAGGTAACATGCTTGTGTCAGGGTCCTGCTCCTCTACGGGGACCAGCAGAGTTGAATTTTTAGGCTGGGATGGAGACCAGCTGCCTCAGTGAGTTTTCTTGTGGAGACAGCTTTTGATCATAATATTTTACTCATCTTCATGAATGCCTGCCCAGTGAAGCATGGAAGTGTTGGGCTTTCTCTCCCTGCCACAGAAGAGGAGGTCAACTGATGCAATTTCCTTGCACTTCATTTCTTTGAATTTGCACAGCTGCCCTCTTGGGACTGCAAAGTCCCTGGCCCTAGGGCCTGCCAGTTTTGGAAGCTTCTAAATGTCAAGTCTAATCTCAGTTTTCATTTTTAAAAATACAAAATTCCTTGACTTTTTGCATGCAGAGAAAAGGGAGCTATTCCCAGTGAGTCAAATCTTGGTGCCATTATGTTTCTGGGTACAAGGTGGGAGAGAGAATGAGATGTGACAATTTCATTTTCCTGTAATAAAATGAGGCATGGTGCCTTCAATTACACCAATTAAATCAGTTAAATAGTAACTTTCCTCGTTATCACAAGGCCCCTGCTTTACACAGGCCTGTTCTCTAGAGCAGCCTCCAGCATCAGAAGCTCTTCATAGCCTGCCCTGGCCATGCAAGCACCAAGGTGGTTCTGTATTGCCTGATTCCTGAGGTGAGAGCTCCTCACAGAAGGCACCCAAGAGCGTGAGGGGAGAGGGAGGACCAAGGGCACCAGAGTAGGTGAACCCGTGGGAATATGGTAAAACAAGAAATTGTGGATATTTTCTCAATCCCTTTCCTGGCTGCTCAATTTAAAGCCATTACTGTTAATAAAGCTTCAGGAGTCTAGCCAGGAGTAGAAGGTAGGTAGGTAAGAGACATGAAAAGTTTAGTCTGTGACTGAAAGTACAAACCACTCTGCCCTCTTCTGTAGCCTCCAAGGCTTCTTCCCTTCATGCAGACTGTTTTATATCTTTCTCTGAGCTGCTCCAACTGCCTGTTCACCACTTTTAGCCCCAGGGTTGGCATTTCTGCTTACCTTCCCTGCCCATCAGCTATCTATCATTGAAGTGTTAGTCAGACCTTCTGCAGCTGTCCGTGGGGCTGTGGTTGCCTATCTGTGAGTAGGCTGTTGTCTGATGCTTCCTGGCAGCAGGGGTGGTGTAGAGCCTACGAAGATCATCTGGTCAGATAGCACTTGACTAAACTGAACTTTGTGTCTGTGTTGGCATGATCCCAGTTGACCAGTGCCATGATAATTTTGACTTGAGTTGTATGAACAGAACTTGAAGTCACACTTTTGTTTGCAGGAGAGGCACAATGTTTGTCCTTCTGCCATGCTTGTCAGTGAAACAATTTGTCTTTCCTATACCAATGTGTGTCACCCAGTGTTGTTTTGTTTAACTGCTTGCATTTTCTAGAATGCATCATCACAGAGACCCCCTGTGTCTGAGAGTGTTGTAACCCTGCTGCCTGCTTGCATGGTCTTGGAGGCACTGATAGGAAGAGCCCTGTTCTAGCAGTGTTGTGTCTTCCTAGCCTTTATAAGACATGAGGCACGTATGGCATGTAGGAGCTCTTCTCTGAGCTGGAAGGATGAAGATAGAAAGTATTGAGCTCAACAACTTCACCATTTCAGTGCAGAACATTATCAGATTTATTCTTATTCCCACCACTGTTATAGAGACCCAGAGTGAGGATGGGCTTCAGAAAGAAGATGGTGGGATGTGGTGGATAGATTGGGAGCAGGGCCTGGAAGACCTGAGGTTTCTTCCTAGGCTTGTGCTAACACTGGGGTCTCTCGGACAAAAGGTTCACTGTCTACAAAATGGGGATAGGGAGACTCCTGGACTGTAAACCTACTAAGGTCACAACACTCTTCTTTTGGAAACAGCTTCTACTCAGGTGTTTTTCTTGTGAATGATCCTTCCTGGACAAAGTTATGTCTGTATTTCCATGTCACACTGTTTTATAATGTGACTTCCCAGCAAAGCCCACCTGTGGTAGGAGGTGAGGATATATAGGCTTTAACACATCCATTCAGACTGAACTACCTTTTCAGGAAAATATTTAGAAGTACCTTTTCCACGTAAGAGGATTTATATTGCTAGACATCCTGAAAATGAACGTGCTGCCTCGGAGCAAATGCAGTATCTTCTTATTGCTCATAATATGGTTACTTTAAATCTTCTGCCTTTATTGAGAAAATTATCATCCTTGCTGAGGATTCCTTGTTTAGGATCCCTCCATTAGTCTATCAGGGAGGCAGTTAGTAGAGAAGTATATGAGTCATGTGAAGCCTTGTGTCTCTTAGTGCATGTTTCCAAACCTAATTTTAGTCAGAGTACTCCATTCTACTCTGACAAAATTAGATAACATTGTAACAGTTATGCAAGTGTTTAAATCAAAAAGATTCTCCTGATAAATATAATTAGGAAAAGCTGTTCCCTTTAGCTGTATTTAGCTGTATTCGGTCATGGATCACAAATACATCTTTTTTTTTTTTTCTACAAGGTACCTAAATTTTGGTTTCTAAGACTACTCTCAGAACCCACTGGCTTCAGCAGGCTTTGTGTCATGTCCTTAACTGTACATACATCCAAATGTGTGCCTGGCATTTTCTGTGCATCTTCCTGCTTACAAGTGATTGTTACCACTACAGTGTTCTGCCTACAAATGCCCTCATGAGGCACAGCAGCAGTTCTGATAAAGATTTCCCTTGCCAGGGAATTGTCCTGTTTACTGTTAACTTTTGAGATTTCACACTGCATCCATTAGGTTTGTATTTGAGCACCTCCTACCAGTGAATCTTACCCTTTTGCCCTTGGGAAGTAGGTGTTTTTATGGTCACAAACTGAAGTAAACATGGATTGGGACAGGAGCAGAACCTGATACGAAACATCAACAAAACACATCTGAAAAGGAAGAAAGAAACTGATAGCTTTTGCAAATTGACTCTTAAATACTGCATCTGATGCCATTGCATCAGGCTTTTAGCAGTATTTGTTACTTCTGATTAGATTTGTTGGATGTACTAGATGACAACAGTCTATTTAAAAATCCACTCATACTCTTGCTCTAGTATGTTTTAGAGTCCTATGGGTATTATATTTGGAGTTGTGGGGACACACACAGCCTCTCTTCTTTCTTCCTGGAACTTATGTTCTGATTTGCCAGCCATGGCACTTTGCTCCTGGGATCTCCCTGGCTTTTTGTCTAAAGAGGACCAGACGTGGAGTCTCTGGACTTGTGTTTCCCTCCAAATGCTCATGTTGGAGGAATGAACTTAAGTCACAAAATCTTCTTTGCGAGGTGAGACTTCTTACTCCTTCCCTTTTCTCCCAAACACATCATATGTCTGCCAGCATGGGTTATCTCAGAGCAAGGTGTGCTGCCTGCCTGTGGAAAAGGTGGCTAACTCCAAACTGAAGTGAGTGATTGCAGTGGTTAAAGAGAATAACGAAGGCTGGCCTGTCCCCTTGCATGCAGCCTGCATGGGGAACAAGTGACTCATGCTTTGGACAGTATGTTACAGGCTTCTCGCAGCTTGGGATCCCACAGTTGCAGCTGATGTGTGACCAGTCATCCAGCGTGGCTGGAGTGTGGGGCCATGGAGCAGGAAAAACGCTGGGAAGTGGTCCAGAAGGAGACTACTGCATGGAAAATCTCCTAAAAATGTATCATTTATAAAGATCTTAATGCCAAAGAGTATCATCATATCTCACAGACAGGACTGAATGTGGGATCTTATCCTCGGGGATAAAAAGGGGCTGGGGAGGGCAGATTGAAATATCTCCCTCTTGGCCTTATTGATCCTTCAGACTTCTTTTATCCTGTGGGTTTTTCCCTTTCCTTCTGCTGCCAGTGTCCTGCTGTGTGCCAAGGGAGGGCAGAGCCCTTGCTTCCATTGCACCTGTTTTCTGGGTAAACAGATTCACTGCTGTTTACAGTGGTCCACAAGCTCCTCAGTCTGTTAAAGTTCCATTTAAATAAACAAAGCATATTTTCAGTTGCACGCAATGTTTGGCCATGGGAGCAGAGAGCCCTAGCAGGTGTCTTTAAGGCCTCCAGAAATGAGACAACAATCCCCAAGCGGAACATGCGGTGGGCTGGCTGCTTAGCTAATGGCAGCTGGCCAGCCTCCACTGGATTTGACCCAGGACAACTAGATTCACACAACCAAAAAAACCCCACTTCTTTTCTTTCTAACCAGCAATGTCCCCTTCTCTTCTGTCTCTCAGCAATCTGTCCTGCCCCCTCATCTTTCCCCAACTCTTCTTCTGATCTTTTCCCTTCTTCCTCCTGCCACAAGGATCAGAACCACAAACACACCAGTTGCTAGTCTGGAGTAACCCCAGAAAATTTTGCCTTCTTGCCAGTTAGATATTCCAGGAAGAAAATGCTGTCTTTGGTTTTGAGAAAGACCAGTGGAAAACCCACAAGAGGCAGGTGAGCTCCTGTGGCACATGGCTATAGCAGCTCTGTGCTGGCACCAGTGAGTGGTGTAGGAGAGGTGTTGGGATGGTCCTGTGGGAGTGATCCTGTGGTTCTGGATCTTCCAGCATGTGACACTGGGAGGAGCTTGAGAATCACAAGACCCTGGTGCAGCACACTGGCAGGTCTCATTCCTGGACTGCATGTGCTGGCTGGGCAGTTGCCTTTTGGCAGTGAAACTCCAAGTCCTACTGAAGGACCCATTAGAGTTACTCCAGGTGGTTATTCCTAGAGGGGACTGAACAGTCTTGCATATCCATCAAGTGTATGGCTGCATGAGTCTGCTCAGATGGGAGGGCATCACCTGTCTAGCACTGACTGAGTTAAGAAATAAAAAGAAAAATCTTTATTTTCAGGATTTATTATGATTGGATTAAAAAAAAAAAAGAGCAGACAGTTAAAGAAGACATTTAAATGGGAAACAGAAAAGGTAATGGAGTTAATGAGATTAAAAATTGATCTTGAATAGTGTGTATTAAATTATTTGTATTTATCCTGGTGTCTCTGCTAGTGGGGCACTATTAATGGCATACTCAGCAGGTGTGGTTAAAATGAGGACTTTTTATTTTAAAAGGGGTTTGAAATATGAAACACAGGAGGAAAAACAGATGTTGGAAAAATTGGAGGCCAAGAAAGCCATTATTAGACTATTTTCTGCCTTCAATGGATCTGATTACCTGATCATTATTCTGAGCACTGTTTGGAAAAGGTGGGAGATGTGAGAGATTTCTCCTTGAAGTCTTGCTACAGATGCTGAGATACCTCTATAGCTGCATGTTAATGTATGGCTGAGCAGCCTTCAGGGAGTGAGAGAAAGTTCTACGTGATTAGAAGCAGCATCAGGTGGAAAATCGTGAATGAAATCAAACATCAGTGTCTTTGTTAATTGTGAATGATGGATGAAGGTTTTTCTCTGCTAGTTTTATATCTTTAAAAAAGAATTGTTAAAATCTGCCTTCAGTTAAGAATATTTTAGTAAGTTCTTCATGCTGGCTCTTGAAGTCAAAAAGAATGTCTACTTACAGAAGAGGTGGAAGTCAGAAAGTAGTTTGTGTTTACATGTTGAACCACCATAGCCTCTTACTGCAGAAGTTTGGAGAGGACTGCACTAACTCCTGGTAGTTCTCCTGCATTGGCTGAATAATGTGAATTCAAAATTTGCAGACTGAACAGGATGAACATAAAGTTTTGGGGTTTGCTTTCTTTCCCCCTCTGAGTTCTAATTATGAATAGAATTATGAATAAAAATGTAACCTGGTAGCATTAAAGCTGTGGAGGAGACCAAGCTTAAAGTCTGTCAGCTCAGTGTTATGGCAGATGATATTTTGTATTTATTTTGTAGTATTTTTAAAGTTAATTTTTAGACGGAAGTTAGGGAGTTATGTAACTTGTGTGCTATGAATTAAAATTCAAATTTCCATTGCTACATAGTGTGACAAATCAAAACCAGAAAAAAAGCCTATGAAATGCAAAATGTACGTCATTCATTTTTTGCCTAAGTTAATGTAAAAATTAAAAATTCTGAATACAAGTGTGGTTAATCTTTGTAATTGCTTACTGCATTTCGATACTGAATAATGTATTCTGCTGATCACCTAAGGATGCACCAAGTTTCTTCTAACCAGTAAGAACTTCCTTTGCGAAAAACAGCTTAAAAAAGCACAAATGCAAACCAAAATGGCAATAGTACAGGACACCCTGTTTTAATTGATCTTACTGATTTACACCATAATTAATACTTACAGCTTTTGCAAGAACAACTTGTGGGCCCACTTGAAAATGAAGGTGGGCTCGGAAGGAGCCTGGGCAGTGGGGAGGGAGGTGGTACCCCAGGCTGCAGCACCCACCCCAGCTCACTGCACCTCTGCATGACTTCCTCGCTTGCAGAGAAGAGTTGGCCAGGACAGAGATCTGCAGCACAGGCCCAAGGCAGCTTCCGCAGCGGTTGTGAAATCGCGCTCTGCAGTCCCCCTGTGAAACTGGCCTTTGCTTTTATTAGAAAGGTTTTAAAGTATCCCAAATTGGAATGCAACACTTAGTTGCTACATTAATTTGAAATAAAAGGTTTGTTACAGCCAAAAATGATGGTTTTCATTTGATTCATCTGTAATAGTTCAGTTTTTCTGTTTTCTGTACAGAGAAATAAATCAGCATTATGTGCTGATTTCTCTTTATGCTTGTTTATTGTGGTGTGATGGTTTGTTCTGCTTTCAAGTGTCATTAATCCCCAAGAAGTAAATTAGAGTTTCTGAATAAGCTTTTCTTTGACAGGTTTCACTGGGGTTTAATCCTCGGCATCGTTAAAAAGGCTTTTCTTTTTATGGACGAGCCTTGTTAGAAATTACAGCATGCAGACAGTAAAAGTTCAGGCATTGTAGTTGCCACCTGTTAGTACTTATATTTCTCTTTTCCCCTTCTTCTTCTGTCATATGTAGCTGTCTAAGGCTTGGGGTGAGACAGACAGAGGGGTTTGACTGAAAAGGGTGAGCAGAGGAAGAACTGTGCTATAATCTGGTCTGGAGCTCCTGTCTGATTCTGGCTCACCCGTGTAGTGGCTTTGGGTGAGTTTCCCAGCATCACCAGCTGAGAATAACCACACGTAGCATTTAGTCCTGGGTGGTGTAGCCTCCTGTCTCTGTGCAATGGAAAATTTGGGCTTTCAGTGCAGGAAGACTTGCTTCAGAGCTGACAGCAAGACAGAAGAGACTCATTAAAACAGAACAAAACAAAACAAAAAACAACCCTCAGTGAAACCACTGTGCCAAGAACTGCCACAAACTACACATTTCTTCCCATGCTTCTTTACCTGCTCTTCCCAAGCAAAAACTGTAACACATCAGCCAAGAGTCAAATAATTAAAAGCATTCCCATACTGTGTCCCTGAGAGGTGTCAGCAGTGAAGAGTCCTGTTTGATGGATGGTCGTGCATTTAGGAGAGGGGGAAGGATTCTCTTCTCTCTTCCCCCCCTGTTTCTGGGAAATGATATCAGAGTGTTGTGTGCTGGCCCCAGATTAATTTAAACAAAATTAAAAAACTGAGGCTGCGTGTGGCAGAAGCAGTTTTTCACTCTAGCTGGTTCCAGAGGAAAAACTCCAGAAGGCCATCAGGCACTTGGACAGGTTTCATACCTGACAAGGTTGCTGGTGGTAGAGATCCTGCTCCACTGGAAACATGGGATGCTCTGGTGGCATGTGAGGCAGCGATAAACCCATACACAAAGGCAGAGGAGCCCACACAGAGAGGACAGCATACATTAAAAGACTTAAGATTTCACAGGAGGAACTGGATTTTGTTGAGGGTTTGTGTAAACTTTTTACTTTCTACTTTGTAAAAAGGACTCATGACCAAGTACAACAGTTTTTTGCAGTTTAGGACTAGTCTGCACACCTCACACCTCACAGTGATGCTGCACTGCTGTGATTTTCTTTCTGGACTTCTTATTTGTGGCTTTATATCTAAAATTTCCACTTAAACAAATTTAGCTTGATGAAAATATCAATCAGCCTTGGTTTGGGAGAAGGGGAGAGCCTTTCTGTTGACTGCAGAGTGATTGAGATGCAGGTTCAGACGCTGAACTTGGTGTGGATATGTGAGGTGGATGCAAAATGAACTATGAGATAGGGGAAAAGGATCTCTGAGAAGAAGAGCTGGGTATAAAAAGGCATAGATGGAGATATCTTGCAATATCCTCAGAAGTGCCTCCAATGCTGGAGGGAGGTCTTTGTTGCTGGATAGAGTTTGCCTTTAAAGAATGGTCATTCACTCTTTGATTGAGACCACTACAAGGGATGAAAAATGACATATCTGCTTCATGCTGTCCTGAAATGGACCCTCCAATCTGCAAAAATAAAACAAGAGCTGATGACTTTTCAACATGTATTGAATGTTTTATTGTAACATCTACTATGCACAGAACAACCTTGCTAAAAACTCCAGAAAATGTAAATGACCTCCTATGAATAGGCAAATAATCCCTAGGCAATAATGTGTGCTGAACAACCTTTGTACCTTAGCAAACTGCCAGATCTGCAGTGAAATCTGGTAGCTGAGTAGTGCATAGGGTTTGATGCTGCACCTGGCTCTGGACACGGAGAGCAAGTTCAGTCAGCCCTGGCAGTGGGACCGCTGTGTGGAGGGTGACACTGGAAAAGGTTCAACCACAGCATCTCAGTGCAATCAGAGAGCAAACTGTCACTACAAAACGGTGTCAGGACAAGCTGATTTGGTCTTCTCCAGTCCCTTCATATTCTTTATTAAGAGCAAAGCAGCCTTTCAGGACCATTTGTTGAGAGCAGAATGTGCCGTTGCTGCTAGGCTTGGAGGAAAAGACAAACCATCCTCTCATGATAAGGATTAACACTGCAGCAGTGTCTACCAACACCAAGACAAAAGAACATAAACCTAACTGTGTTATATTTTGGGCTTCTGAGTGTTTCTATCACTCTCTATGTCATCAGAGCTCTTTCAGAACATATTTTCAGCTGTATCAGCCACAGTGGATATTTTTAAAAATTCTTTCCTATTATGCCCTTCTGCTACTGACTGAAACAAGAGAAAGGCCAGCTTTCAAAGGGATGCATACTCTGTCTGCTTCAATGAAATCAATGTTAGTCTCCACCTACTCTGCCCTAGGGTTGTTTTGTGAACTACGTATCAGAAGAATGTATCAGTATCATACCATTACAAGCATTTGAAAATTATTCTCTAAAATCAATGTGCTATTTTTTCTTAAGCTTGCATTTAGCAAAATCTTCTCAACATTTCCTTCCTCTGAAAAAGTTAGTGACTATTAATTATGAGAGAAATGCATCTGCAATTATTTTCTCCAGTGACATGGATTCATCTGTACTATGGCCCACATAATTCTGTTTTTACCACAGTGACATTCCAGAGGTTACACCCAAGATAAATTTATCTTGATGTATGCTAGGTTATTTATCCATAGAAATATGGGGGTAAGGGAGGGTGAGCAAAATCTGGCTGCTGCTGTGGCCGCATACATGCTAGAAAATCTGCTGGCAGCAAATATGGCACATGGTGAAAAGTTAGTTGGCCTGATTCTGTCTTTTCCAGAAAGTCAGAGAAATGGAGGCGACCCCGAATCCCCTGAACGGGCAGTGCCGACCGCAAGGCACGTGGGCGGGCGTGCTCCGCGTGCTCGTGCAGCTGGGTACAGCGTGGAGCACCCCCTGCCCAGCACCAGCCTTCACTCTTCATAATGTCAGCATCTCACACACCCATCTTGCAGTCAGCTGAACAGAGTTTGAGTGAAAACGCAGCGCTTCAAAATATACCTTTGGTGCCACACTAAAGGTCACCTCCTCAATCGCTCTTCCCCTTTGTGTGACCCAGCATTGTGAAAAGCAGCTGCACTGGTGCTGCGGCCAGACAGAGAGAACCACACCGTGTAGCTGTAGGAACAGAAACATCCTTGTGTCCCTCCGATACCAAGGTGTTAACTTCAGAACTGCTCAAGGGTCAGATCTTCATCCAGTGAACTGACAAAAATTGCCATCCTCTCTCTCTGCTTCCCTCAGCAATTGCTCATTGTGGACTCCTTATTTCTTTATCCAGCAATAGTCTGCAACTTTAAATTGTGCTAACAACATGCATTAGATTGATGGCCATGCCACATGGGGTGGGGAGCAGGGGTGCCTTAGTGCAGCCACCATTCTCCTCATGGAGATTACAGTCATCAATTTCCATCTGCTGTGAGCATCAACAACATGATTCCTGGCTTTAGGAACATCAGTTGATTCCCAAGGCTGAGCGGGTTTTCATTTGGCAACCATTACTACACTCCCACCGTCAAGGCTATAAAAAGACATCAGCAGCAGGTAATTTGCTTTGGCTCTATAATATATGAGCCTGAAATTGCGTATTTTCCTCTACCACGTCAGATTGGTACCCAGATTGGTACCTTTTGAGACTTTACAGATGCCTTATAGCTTTCAATCCAATAGCACAGTCATCTCTTTCACTGGCTAATCAGAAGCATTATTGTTCAACACTGGTTTTTGGGAAAAAACGAGAAAGCTTCAAACCTTAATTAAACATGGTGTAAACCAAGCCTGAAATTTCAGGACAATAGGAGAAGCAGATCCATTTGCAGGGCAGTAGGCTCACAGCCTTGTTGCTGTTATCCTGCACCCCATCGAGCAGCACCGGTCCCTCTTCCTCAGCCCTGTTTGCTTGTGACTCTTCCTGTGTATTCCCCTACCCTCTTCCCACTTGGCTGCAGGCTCAGGGTCTCCAGTCATACGTGGTCCCCTCTTCATATCTCGGCTGGTCTGCAAGCACACGCAGTAGGAGCTGCTGCACTTTAACCTGAATTTGAACATTCATTTCTGTCAGGGAAGACCTTTGCCAGGGTACAGGGGATGGGTGGGGATCCTGACAGGGAAAGGGGACAACCTGGAGGAAGCAGCTGGGGACTGTGGAGTTGAGGCTAATCCCTCCTGAAGCGTCAGACCCCACAGGCTGCAGTTACCTCTCTGGTAGATCCCTAAGCTGAAAAGCTCTGAGCTGAACCTTGCAAGGGCTTTTCAAACACTCGTTCCCCAAATGCTTCTAAACAATGGCTGTGATTAGTCCAGAACCATGACTATAACATTTGGAGGAGGAAGAAAGGCTTAATAAACCCAAATGTGTTTGTTAGCAGTAATTCACAGCAGGATCTGTGGCTGAGCCTGCCAGCTGCCACAGTCTGCACGGGCTGCATTTAGCCAAGCCTAAAAGCAGGAGCAGTATTGGCTCTGGGAAAACCTACTGCTCCCTCCTATTGTCTAGAGAAATTAATTGCTTTATAGTAATGCCTGGAAATTGTGTGCCAGTCACATGCTAAACAGATAAAGAGAAACAGAATACAGATTTGTTCAATGAATTTCCAAAGCTTTCTCACTGAGGTATCATTCTCTTGGAGCTCTTGTTGAAAAAGGAGCTGATTCCTCCCTGTATTCTTCCAGATGGTGGTTTGTCCCTTCATACATAGGACTAGGTAGAGCACTATCATGTCAGGTGTCATATTATAACACTTAGTTGTGCAAGTGCTAACTGCAGTACTGGAAAATAGTGTTTATTTCTTTTCACCATAGTATGTTCTAGGTCCATCAGACGCTGCAAATGTTCTAGGACAACTATGGCCTGTTTCTTTCCTTGCTAGTGCTGAGCTTGCTGTGGCTATGAGAGATCTGACTTGGTGTCATGTGGGAACTGGGTCTTGGACACCACCATAATGTTGTCTAAATGTCCAAACTGAGCTGTGCAAGGGAGCATTACGTGGGCTGATTCTATCCTTTCACAGGCTGATTCCTGAAAATGTTCAGGGAAGGTGTTCACATCATCCCTTAATTCTCTACTACAGTGTTCATCTACAGCTTTCCACCCAAATATTCTCTCTGTTGCCTCCAGTGATTGTTGCTTTTGTCCCCTGCTCCAAAGATATGGTCTCAGCTCTGCTTTTCAGAAGACCTTCCCCTGACAGCAGAGGAGTGACTCCATGGACAGCAGGAGTTGTGCATTTCTGACCTCACCCATCTGGGTCACTTTAGTGCTGATGTACCTGCTGTGTCACCCACCTTGGCTCCCTTCTCTTGCCCAGCCAGATGCCAACCCTCTGCTGTGGCCTCATGTCTTTTTGCTGTCATGTCTGTGTCTACCCTATGCACTGATGTTTGTTGTATTTGCCTCTGGGCCCTCAAAATTATCCTTCAGTAGTGTGATTTTTGGAGGAGGGAATTTCACAGAATGGAATGGAATGGAATGGAATGGAATGGAATGGAATGGAATGGAATTCGTCCTTGCAAACAAGGAAAAAACCTCCTACAAAATCAGTAGATTTCTGTCAGTATAAAACAAATTTGAGGGGGAAGAATCTCCTTCCTTCCTCTGCATGCCTCCATCTTTTTATCTAAAGTGTTGTAAACAGCAAAACTGCTTCTGGTAAGCCCTGTCCTGGCACTGGAAATGGCTTTCTGTGGCTACTTACAATTACTGTGGAGATCGATAGGGAATAGCAGCAGTTGTGCAGTGAAGAGTGAATGACATGAAGTTAACTTTCCCTCCCCTGCTGGGATGTATAGTGTACCGTGGCCTTGTTTCTTTATCTTCTTTAGACAAGAGTCATTTCAAGCTTGATTCTTCTTGATTATCAAAAAAGAAGGTATAGATTTTACTGTACTGAAGCAACCCAAAACATTGCTGCCATTCAGAGGTGTGTCTCTTCATAATCCACCCTCCAAGCATCTTTGCAGGCTCACAGATCCTTTCACCATAATGCATTTTAAGTTCATCCTTTTACCTTTCACACACACAAACACACATACATGTCCTTGTGCTGTGTTTGGAGCTGTATGGGGAAGACAGATGATTTTCATGTGCCTTCCCTTAGAGCAATACTGGCCACATGGGATGTCTTGCAAAGGAAAGTGAAACAGTCTTAGAAAGCTGGGGAAAAAAATTATAAGCGTTATGAAAGTAATGGGAAGCATTTTGTGCAATCTACATATAAGCAAAATGTGTACCATTTTAAATGTCTTTTTTCATAATTTTTTTTAAGCTTGGACAGCACGATGCCTGCCATGTTAAATTGTTTCCTTCAGAAGTCATTGGCAGTAGCAATAGTATTGAAGTGGCTTTGAAGGCTGGACTGAACAGTGAGATAAATAACAGTTACATTTTTGGTTTGTGCATTACCATATTGCTCTAATTCAGCTTAATGAGGCAATTATCCACTTACAGAAATTAATTACAAAACAGGCTCTAAAAGTCTCCAGGATGGGTTCTGTGGAGCCAGCATCGTGTTGTGGGATGTGGTGAGTGATGCTGAGCCTCTCTCCATCTCTGTGTCTGTAGGAGACTCCTTTCCTTGGGACAGAGGTGGTGAGAATGGAAAACTTTGGTCTTGGACTGCAGTACAAAACCTTCTGTCAGTCTGCTGTACTTTGTGTTCAGCTTCATCTTGAGTAAAAGTGGGCTTGGGAACATCACATGTTGGGGAAAAAATCTGGGCGGGGTTTGGAGCTAATTGAGCTGCAGCACTAAGGGCTCGCTGTCATTCTGGGGTACTTGAGTGCTCACAGAGGATTAACTGCAGGGATTCTGATCTGTAAGACATGAAGTGCCTGTCTGTTGCAGTGGTGCGTCTCATGTCAAGGGAATGGGATGCAATAGATCAGAGTTAAATTAAAACACATTTTATGTATTTATAAATGAGCAGTGGTATTCGTTTTCCTGCTTTGGTGAACCTGACACATATGACTGTACAAACCTCAGTCTCTGGTGGTTGGTATTATTTTAATAGTAAGTGAAAAGCCCAGAGAGTATAAATTGCTTGTGTTTCTTCAAAACTGGATTATATAAACCTGAAAGGAAACACTATACTCAGCAGAATAAAACTGATTCAGGTATTACCTGTTAATTTTTCAACATTAACATTGATTGAAGCTGGGGTTGGTTTTTGGTTTAGTTTGGTTTTTTCTGGTTTTGGTGTTGTTTCTTATTATCAGTAAAAGAAGTTAAGCATTGAATTGATTATTTGAATATTTAAAGGCTGAATCGTGCATTGCCATGAATGCTGTGATCTTTAGAGGCACTGACAGCTTTCCCTCTGGCTGTTAACATGTCTGCTTTATACAGCACAAATGTCAACATCACTACTTCTCTAATTAGAGCAGTAGGTCAAACAGTGTCTTTGTCTGCAGAGGAACCCAAGCCATTAGCCATGTTAAGAAGAAGCTCCTTTGTTAGGCTTGATTTATGTTTCTGAGGTTTATTTTATCCTGTGGCAACCTGCAAATGCTGTTTTCAGAACGGGGCATTTTTGCTGACTGCAGAAAGGGAAGTACACAGAAGAGATTGTCCCTCCACCAATTCAGCCTCTGCCTGAGCTGCAAAGCAAACCTTCCCCAGCAATCCCAGCTCGCCGCAGGTCTGGCCTGTGTGAGAGAGTGCGTTGCTTTAGTTTTATTCAAACACAAGAAATGTATGTTCCCAGAGAGTTTATATTATGACAGTACTGTAAGTTGTAGAAGGTTATAAAGGTAGAGAAATATAGTGCTGTCCCTTAAAACTGATGCAAAGAAAAATTGCCATTGTCCTTGTTTGGGTTCTCTGCTGGAGGCACCAGTTTGGTTTTGCCTTTTCTGATTCGTTTTTAAGTAGAATTTAGCATAATTTCCATAATGATAAATCTTCCATTTAAGATCAAGAAAACAGTGTTGTCTATCTTGAATATCTGAAAGATATGATTGGTATTTACAGATCATCCCATTTGTTTTTCTGATGTCTTTGATTGCTTCTCTTCCAATGCAATATGCATCTCTCAAAACTGCAATTGCCTTATGGAAATACATAGAAAATTATTTTAAAATAAACTATGGGTTTAACATTTTTATTTTAATTTTAAAAAAATATTTAGAATTTTGTTTAAATATATTTTTAATAAACTCATTTTTTATAAATTTTTTTTTTATCTCTGTGATCTTGGGTTTTAGTAGATAAGTAGTTGGTGAGTCTCCAGTGGAAATTCTCAGATTTCAGAACTGCAGATTTTTCCTCAGGGTAATTAATAGTCAACAGCTAACACTGGCATGAGCTACTGTATGTGCTTTAATTCAGCTAGTTGTTTCTCTGGAAGGAGAGTGCCAGCAGTAGAGAAGAGATCACAACAATCTTTCCTTCTCAGAGACAAGCACGTTAAAGAACAGTGCCAAGGAAAGATGGACAGCAAATGCTTTGGGTATTGTTTCTCTGTGTTTTGTTCTCATTAGCATTTGGCATAGCCCTTTGTGCTTTCTTTCTCCTGCCCATTTCCCCTTCCCTACAATGCCATGTGCCACCACACAGATCAGGGTGCTGTGAGTGACTCCTTACAGATTAAATATTCACTGGCCTCTACCCTCCAGCAAACCTGAAGCACATGGAGACCATCAAGGACAGTATTCCATCATCCCTCCTCTAACCCATCCTGAGCACACAGTATGCCCAAAGCCTTGTGGCACTGCTGGGCACTGCTGGGCATCTCTTACTTGTCTAGTGCTGCCTTATCCAAGGAATTGCCTGTAGCCAGACCCTGGGGTATGGGCTGGGATATGCTGCTTCCTCCACAAGAGGATAGTGTGGAAGGCTCTGCCTGTTGCCTTCCCACTGTTGCCTGACAAATGCACTGCTCAAATGCTTTGCCTCTCCCGGGGTTATCTGGGAAAGGAAGCCACCTCCTAAACACCCCTGCAAGGTGCTGAAACATGCTTTTAACTAGTGGGGGGAAAGCTCATCACATTGAATTGGTAGGTGGAATCCTGAAATGGCTGAATGTGCTTGCAGAGTTGCAGAGAAAAATGTCTCTTCTCTCTTTCTGCTGTGCCCTCAGCACAGCACTGACATCTCAGGGGAGTTGAAGCTCTGGAGATTTTATGTGTGTTGGAGGATCTGTGCTTTACTACCATGGCTCTTTGGGGCTTTTTTGGTTTGGTTTGGGGTTTTTTAACATTTGCTTAGAGACAGTCATTCTGCAGAAAATTAAGGCTGTTCATTACCCCAGACAGAAGCTGTATTTGCAGATTTATGTTGCCCTTCTCTGAAGAGACAGTGCTGCTTCTGCCAAATTAGCTGCAGCAGATCTGTGACCTGGAGGCTGCTCTTCAGTAGGCTGGAATGAAACCATCCAAAACACATCCAACATAAACACTGCTCCTATAATGAAGCTCAGATAGAGGATACCAGGTGCCAAGTCTCCCTTGGATTTTAGAGTGTTACCTAACATATATCTAGAAATCCCAGTCTTAACACTAAAAACCAAATGAAACTGAAATAATGGAATTGGGCTTAATTTTTTTTCATTACTGCAGCACAGACCTATGAATTAATGACTTTCAATTAGGTTTTCCACTTCGTATTGACTATAAATTGAAAGACTAAGGCATACTTTTTCCCCTTTTCTTTTCCAGAATAAGAATGTCCTTATATGTGCACCATAACACTGCAGATGAAAAGCATGAAATAATTTTGACTGTTGTGCATGCATAAAACAATTTGAATATGGAGATCATACATAAATATAAGTTTCTTAGTTTGCATAATAGTTTGGCTCCTATTGACTTGGTACAAGTATTTCCTGAGGGCTATCCTGACTCTTCGTCAAATTGATGCTCTCTGTTCCTCTGAACAAAGGAGACACAGAGAGGGTCAGGGATGGCTACCAAGTTGGCCAGAAGCTTTAGGAATGAGCTGGGGAGCTCTGCTGTTTTGGAAACCTGAATCTCCACAGGTTTCACACTGAAGATAACATGTTAGCCATGCTGGCTGTACCCTGGTATTTGCTGGTAACCCTGCTCAGGAGGAAGCATTCCTGTCCTCTCCCTGCAGTGCTGGCTCTCACACAGCTCCACACAGTGTCTCTGAAGGCACACTTCATTGCACGCTGTGTTATGCTTTATTATAATGAGCTGGGTGCTCATTAAAGCTTCACAGTTATAAACAGAGCCGTAATTTAGCTTGGGGAACACTGTAATATTAGTTTGGCACCTGGAAGCTAACCTTACCTCAAGCTGGGTTATGTCAAAATGTAAGTGAAGGTACTTATTTGTAACAACTGAAGTGGATGATAGAATTGCAAATGTTTATAAAATGTACAGATGAAGAAGTGAAGGAAAATCTAAGTCTACAAACCCGCTCTCATTCTCTCCAGTCATGCAGCCCGCCCTCTGCTTCCTGGCTCTTTGGTGTCATGCCTGTACAGAGGGATTCTGCCCTCATCCCCTGCTTACAGAAAGTTTTCATTCCAGCAGAGCATACTCACTCCCAAGAGACCTCCAAGGGTTTGCATCACACTCCCTTTTCCTTTGTACATTTATGCAACTGACTAAATCCAGAAGCCACTATTAATTGCTCCTGATAAAACTCCTCTCTTTGCTCCTCTCTTTGGAGCTGCAAGTGCTGCTGTGGCCAGGACGGTATCACACTGCTTCCAGCCACGGGCAGAGCTCTGCCCATGGTTTCTGCTGCTCAGGGCAAAGGGGCTCCATCCACTGAACTCCATCTTGCATAATGTCTGTGGTCTAAGAAAAGCACAGGCACATCTAAAGCATGAGTCTGAGCATCTGTCTGAGATCACTCTGCGGTGATGCTGAGTTTGAAAAGACTGATCCCCAAAACCTGCCTTGAAGGGGTGTGAATAGAATAGAATAGAATAGAATAGAACAGAATAGAATGAAACAGCACCAGCAAAATGGAATTTGCAACAAGCCCCTATCTTTTCTGAGCCTTATGCTCATCCAGAGGCTTTTTAGTTGACCCTGCACCAGCTAACAAAGCAAGTGTGGTACTGATGTAGCAGGGAGTGTTGGGTCCCAGAGCCAGTTTGGTGAGTGTGGATTTGCATGCTGCTGAGTGAGAAGTATTCTGCCTGTTTTCTGGGGGGGTTCTATTAAAAACTGCAGCGCCTTAAGACTCCAAAATCAGAGCTGGGCACTGAGCATGGCAACAGTGTGCACAGTGCCTCAGGCATGGCACAGACCAAGAGAGCCTGCATAGAAAGCAAGATATAGAAAACCTCATTTATCAGCATGTTTTATTCTTATTCTCATTTTTTAAATGGTGTGAACCTAACTCTAAATGGCAGTGGAAGTGAGAGACCAATAGGAATGAGGCATCTGGGTGCTGGCACACCAATTCGTAGCTCTTGCTCTATTCTATTTTCTCTTTTCTCTTGTTCTGGGGCAGGTGGGATGAGTACTCTAGAGCAAAACACCTCCATCCAGAAAAGATATGGGGAGGGATGGAAAACCAGGCAAATGCTAAGGAATCCACTAGCTGTGTAACACCAAGCTGGGAGCTGGAAACCATTCCCTCCCTGTGTAGGCTACTGTACCATCAGAGGGAGGCAGGGAAGTTCTGTTTTCACACATCATGTCTTTTACAGGAGCATTTCCCAAATCCATGGTCTGATTTCCAGCTGTGGTTGTATTATCAAGTGAGTAAGGACCATGGTCTTGGTGTTAGGAGCCAGTCAGCCCAAGCAGAAAGAGATGAGACAGGCAACGAAGGCAGAAATGTTGAAGAGGAAAGGTTCATGGCAAAAAATGCAGTCAGTTCTAAGGAAAATGGTTCTTTGAAGCTTATGCTTCCTAACCCAGTTCCAGTGCCCTTCATGGGAACGTGAGCTGGATTTGATTTGGGCTCTCAGAGGTCAGTGCTTTATCCACTAAGCTGTAACTGCCTAAACTGAGTGCACAGACCAAGAGACGATTGAGAGCTTTGCCTGGTTTCTGCTCTGTTTGCACTTTGGGGAGTTGGTTTCAGCAGACGAAATAACACTGTAACATTGCTCAGATGATAACACACCAATTATAAAGTTCACTCTGAGGGATCTTGCTGTGAGCTGACTGAAAGGTTCTGTATCACTTTTGATTTTGTTAAGCTCTTCAGGGCGTAGAGAGAAGCCAGGGCGTGATGTAGGGCAATATATCCAAGGTTATGGTAAATTATTAAATCTTTCAAAACTGTTATGTTATTTTGGGTTTTTTAAATTAACAATTCAATCATAATGTAGCTTTGAATTCTGCTTTCCATATTCTTGTTGGGGCTGTGAAATAATGGTTGATGCACTTGAAACAGGAATTTGCCTTTTGATCCCACCTGGCTGTGGCTGTTAGCGTTACTGTGGAGGCTGGGCTGCCTTAACACTGGCCCAGTGGAAGATGCACTGCAGGTGTTATGTTACTCCATAGAAATCCTCAATGACCTTACCTCAGTCCTCAATTTGTGATCTTGGGAGATGGTTGAGCTGTAGAAGGTTCAGAAAGCCATTAGCAGGAACAGCGAGCTGAGTTACTACTGAAACTTTCCCCGTTCTCTGTATCCTTTCTCTTACCTGTCCTTTCTGTAATTTGTTGACTTCTGAGTGATTTTCATTTCTCTTTTTAATTTTTTTTCCCCAAAACCTTGTATCAGTAATGCAAAAGAACAGTTTTAAATATTTCAGTGCTGTTACAATAAACCCAGGGTGCTATTATGAAAAGGACATCTTGACACAGACAGAGGCTGTTGAACACTCCCACTCTGTGTAATGGCTCCAGGGCTAAACTTTTATGTTAAGCTTTGGATGGAGGAGTTATCTTTTGACAAGTCTGAAGTGCTGACAAAAACCCCACATGTTTTAGGCAGTGAAAAAAATGCCAGACAACTAGAAAGTTGTACTTTTGGAAAAAGTCTGTAATTCTGATGCTGATTTTGAAAGGGACTGTGCATGCCATTGTGGGTCATCAGCTGGACAATGCTGAGGGTACCAGTGGAGGTGAGCAGCTATTCTTTGGGAAGCCTTCCCTACCAACCTGTCTTTAGTTTGCTTTCCTAGGAAAATAAGGTTTATGCAGTTGCTTCACCTGCCTGCCCATCCTCTTCCTTCCCTCTACCACCTTCCCAGTAGCTGACCAGCAGATTCAGAAGTGTCAGCCTAGTTTGACAGAGGAATAAAAGTCATTGGTTTATGAGACTCATCAAGTGGATGGAGAGGAGAGGGTTTCAGTCTGGTGTCTTTCATGAGGTAAAGGCAGGACACGGTCAGGTTGAGCAGCCCAGCTTCTGAGAAGTGGCACTTTATGGTGTCTGTGCATGATGATGGGAAAGTTACAGAGGACACAACACAGTCAAGAAAATAATTTTGGAAGAGATAAAGGGGGGAAGGTTGGTAGGAGAAAAAGGATAAAAATTGTGGTAAAGCAAAAATACTTCTGCCATTATTTGACAAACACTGAGCACAAACAAGTCTGGTGCACAAATGTGCTCAGGGATCCTGTTTCAGTTTTGGCACTCAGAAAATCTTTTTATCTGGCAGGAAATGGGGAAAAAATCTTTGCCAATAAATAATCGAAGGAGGGAAAGGGGGAAAAGAAGGGTCTGCCAGGATAATTTTTGTTTTAATAAGTATTGTCGGTAGTTTTGGACGAAGGATTTGCATACTGCACATCTCCATTCGCAAGCTCTCCTTGTGTTTATTTTTCCTAAAATAATCTGAAAAGTATTCTACTTGTGAAATTTAGGAGACATCCCCTTACACTGATTACCACAATTAATACAGATTTTGAAGTAGAGTTTATTGACATTTGGTGTTATTTTATGCCCACCTTGAAGAGGGTTTTGCCTTTTCCCTGATGGAACACTACAAACAGTCAGATCTGCAATGTTCACTTTTTATCAGAATGAAGATACTTAATTTAAGTCGACACTATGACTCAGTTGTGCAGTTTGTTGTTTATGCCCAGCAATAATTTGTTATTCTTCCCAGCCAAAGCATATCTGGAAATATCAGGGCCACAGTCATTGTCCATCAGTGCAGACTGTGGATTTAAGATGGGGCTTCAATAGACCAGTATAATTTACCTTGTTTTACTGCCTAACTGATGACACAGATGATACATAAAAAATGTTTCTGCTGCAGCTGGAAAAGCTAATTGCTAATAGGAATTTTGCCACCAACTTCAGCAAGGATAAAGCAAGAATTGATTCATGCAAAACTACCTCAGCATCCTGTTAAATGTTATAAGGGATTATTGTAAGACATGAAAAAATGTGGAAGGGATATGGATTGCTTTACTGTTACAGGAGAGAGCTTCCCTGCCTGTGTGCACCACATTGTGTTACACGGCAGTGAAAGGTGTGGTGAGTGTACATGAAAAACTGCTGACTGTACCCATCCCACCTTCAGGGATCCTTCTGCAAGTTGACGTTTCCCTGTGCCTGTAAGCCAGCTATTATTTCCGACCTGTCCTGTTCCAAGAAACATAAATATCAGAAACAAGGTTAGAAGAAAGGCAACGCATTTTTCATCTTGGTGTGAACCTAGCCCTCATCCTCTAGAGCCTGCACAACCTTCACTTTGAGCCCTGCCTTTTTAGGGATGGGGTTGCTGTCTTGAACAGTGCTTTCCCAAATGAATATCAAATGATATGCCCTGAACATCAGACAGGCACATGCCTTTAGGGAACTGCAAGGGATAAAAATACAGTGAAGTGTGATTTCTGATCAGTCTTTGGTCAGCTGCTTCCTCTCCAGTCTCTTAAGCTGTGTTTGCACGCCTCCTCTTCACTCCAGCATCCCCTGCATCAGAAAACCTCTCCTTATCTTCACAGCTGCTAGGCTGTACCTCACCCACCCATGTGCCTCTGAAAGGCTTGTAACAGAAACACTTCCACGGGCTTGTGGTGCCCACAACATGCTACAGAGGTGTCTCATGATACAAGTGTCTTATCAGTTCAGTAAAACATGATGCTTGAATTGCATTTCTTAATGGTGGATAGCATTAAATAGCTAGGGTAAGTACCAGAATTGAGGCAGTGCTAGTTTTGAGTGAGAAATTCCTAGTCTTCCTTTGGGACTACTGTGAAGTTGGTATTTCTTGTTTCCGATACAAACCTCAGAAATTTATAGGGCCACGCCATAAATCAAGAGCTACAAAAAAGTAATGGAGGCAGTTGAAAGGACCATTGCCTACAGCTGCTAAAACCACTCATCATGTTTCCTAAAGTTTAAGGAAAAATGCAAGCTGAAGGGGAAAATACATCAGCTGTGGAGCAATGTTGGGGCATAGCATATGCTTGGTGACATAAATATAAGAATGTTTTTTCAGCTGATACCCCAAGTAAGTTTATATTTACACTCAGACCATGTCTAATGGCTCTTTAGATCAAGAGCATTGCTAAGCTTTTACATAAAAAGATGTTACATGGAAAAGCTAAGTACACCCCTTAAAATCTGCAGTACAGAAGAGGGTTTTTGCTCTAATCTGATCTTCTGGTGAAGACAGGAGCTGGTATGCCTCATCTGAGGTACTGGTGAGAGCAGTAACTGCTCTCGCCCTGCTGCTGGAGCAGGTGTGGGTGGTGTGGCTGGTTCTAACTATAGCTCCAGAGGTGCCTCCTGCCTGCAGCAGGGAGATGCCCATGCTGGTGGCTGCAGTGCGACTGCTGACATGGAGGCTTAGAAGATTCAGCCCTTGGTACCACCAGCTGCCATGAAACAATGTGAAAATGTTTGTTTAATAAGGACTGTAAAATGTCCCCGTCACTCAGGACTCTTAAGTACTTTCATAATTTCAGGGGAACTTTTCCTGGCAGACTTTGATCATATTACATAGATTTCCCATGATATCATAATGCTCCATTTGTTATAAATGTGCTGATTTGAGGATGTGCAATTAGCTGACTCATGCAAAAAAGCATTATAGATATCCTGTGTATGAAGTGGCAGTTTATTTCTCTCCATATGGTCTATAACTTGTTCCATGCTGCTTACCGTGGGGTCTGGGCTTACTGCCCATTGCTCATCACAGTTTATAGAGAGGAAAATTGAAGGCAGCCATGGAGTTAATTCTTTGCAATACAGTTATTTCCTTAAGGCAATACCTAAGCTGTTTGCATCAGTCCAAACATCCCCTTGGAAGCAGGTGAGTCCTGACTGTTCCCTCTGCGGAGTGAGGGGGAGATTAAATCATCTTAGCAAAGGGCACTGCATGAATTGAGAGCCAGGGGCTTCCCAGAAGGAAAAAATAGGGCTTCCCAAATCCTGCATTACTAGTGGCCTTTAAAGGAATTTTCTCCTGCCATATATCTATTTATCACTACTTGAATGGATCTATACAAATGGCTAAATCAAGTTCCTCTTAAGTCCATGGAAAGACTTCCTTGGACCTCAGCAGTGACGGGATTGCACCCTAAATTAATAGTCCCAAGAAGACTAATTTGTAAAATATGCTCAGTGCAGGATCAGTTGTTTTGCTGTTGAAGTGGCAGCTGGCACCTCACTGCACTGCACATTTTTAGTTCTTCTAGTAATGAGTAAGTATATTCTACTCTCCTCTCTGGTTTCTCTCTTACTCCTTTCAAATGAGTGGGGAGTGTGGAAAAAAAAAGAGATTTGTGAGAGCAAGAGCATATATTAACGTACAGGGTTAAACTTTCTGAGGACAAGGAATTTTTTGCCTCATCAGCATGTTTAACAGTTGCAAATCTCAGTGCATGAGGAAATGTCTTACATTCAAAGACTATTAACAGCTGTGAAATTAGATTTACAAATCTGAATATATAACTGCATATTTTATATGCTGTTGCATATCATTTGTGCATATATTCATGAAAGTGTCTTGTAGTTTATGAAATTTGAGTGTACTGTTTCAGTGGGAACTTCCAGATTTCTTAATCATGAGATTGTTAAATGAAAGTCTTGCCATATGCAAATTTAAAATTTGTGCAATATAACATGATGCCTTTTGAGGATAACACAGAACTAAATCCAACAGATATGTAAGTATAATTAGTTATTTGGAAGGTGTGAAACATTCTTATTAAGAAAAAATTATTTTAATCATGTCTACCTTCAAATAACTCTTAAGTGGGTTCAGTTTTATATTATGATTGTGGGGGTTTTTTTAATAGTATAATCAACACATTCTACAGTGCTTCATTTCATTCTTAAAAATAGCTTGGGTTTTGTATTTGGAGATGAGTCATTTTGAGGCTGAGGCACTCACCTTTCTGGCTCAGCCTATAGCTCTAAGGATTGAAAATACATAGCATTATTGTCTTATACAAATCACGATTCATCTGGTAATGAAACTCTCCAAAAGAAAGCAAATACAATATTTGGGAGTCTTTGGAACATGAAAGCCAAGTTCATGGCCAGCAGACATGCTGCTTGGAAACCTAGGGGAATATTCACTTAATTGCAACTAAAGCCTTCCTTCTGTGTTTAGGAATCCTGATCTGCTCACACAGATCTCAACACATGACTGAAATAATCTGTTTATCCAGCATATGGTTCTTTGTGAGGACTGGATAGAAGGCAGTTACTCGGTCTTATGTGTCATTTGTCGCAGAGTGCTGTGTCCTTCTAAGTGCTCCCTTTCTAGTCCTGGGCCATGGAGGCATTTTAGCAATGCAAAGAGGTGATTAGAGGCACTTCTGCTGGAATGTATGCTCTGGTGCTTAATGAAATTAATTTGGCTTATGACAGGGGCATGGAGAGGCAGTCCTGGGCTTTGTCCTACTCACTGTCACTATTTCCCAGGGTGACATTGGATCTGTCAGGAGTGACCTGCTCTTTGCTGTGCTTTCAGCATGCATGGTGCTAGCAGGAGCGGGGAGGCTGGGAGTTTCCAGGTGTGCTCGAAGATGTTTGTTCAGGAGAACCAAATCTTTAAAACTAGGGTTTTCTAGCTGATATTACTGTAGCTGATATTTGTGTGTAAGGAGAATAATATCAGCTTGGTTTAGCAGGAAAACTGTTCTATCTCATAAGTGCTATCTCCTTCCCCCCAAATCAGTGATCATATCTACCTCTGAAACATGACAGCAGAGAAATAAAAATGCTCCTCAAATCTTTGCTTAGTCCATCTTCCTGTATCCTTCTGCCTAGAACAGTGGAATCAGCGTGGCTGATCTGGGCCATTAGTGATTTGTGCCTGTACTTAATTGGAGATGCATTTTTCAGGTTATGTCCTTTTCTAATACATGCAGTAAAGTACTGCTTGCACTGACTTACTCTACAATAAGCCGTGTGTGAACTATACAGAGGAACTGCCACTTGACCCCAAATAATGCCAGATTTTAAATTCATGAAGAGCAGGATTTTTTTCATGAAACAAGGTAGTGCTCAACATCCACACAGATCTCAAAGCAGAAAGTTGTAGTGTCAGGAAAATGCAGCCAAACTGAAATCCCAAGAAAGTGATAATAAAATGCTTCATTACACAGAAAAAAAAACTAAAAGAGAAAAAACAAACAAACAAACAAAAAAAAACCACCAAACACCAAAAACAACAACAAAAAAACCACTACAGAAAAATCTGTGCATAAATGTCAGTGAGAACTTTAATTTTGTTGGCTTTTAAACTCCCCCCACCAGAAAACTGAAACTCTTCAGTCATACAGAGATTTTCTGCAGAGGAACTAGAAGCAGCAGCTGAACAGGCAGTGTACTACCAACCATGAGAGCGGCCAGATTTTGACACCCGTGTTTTCACTAGGTGCCATTTCAGCAGCAGTTTCTGTAGGTCTTTCAGTTGGACCATGAAAGTAATCTCCTGTAACAGGAGAAACAGTGACGGTGAGAAGCACTCTGCTCCCTGGCTTAGGTGGAGCGGCATTTGCAGTCCTTGCTCCCCAGCAGAAACTGCACTGAAGGGGTTGTGTAGCTGGTGCACCTTGCCAAATTCAGCCTATTTCTTACATATCTCCCTTTTTGCTATATTAAACAGGGATCTAAGGTTTTACAACTGTATGTTGCATTCTGAAACCACTGCAAGGACATCAGGAATCGTGTGCTGTCCTGAGGACTGGTCTCCTCAGGGCTCTGCAAGTTTTGCTCTCATTAGTGGAGACTTCAGAGCCTCTGGTGCTGACTCCCAGCGAAAGCCCGTGTGCCTCCATGGTAAAATCATGGCTTCTGGCCATGTTTCCAGCAGTTCTTCAAGAGCTGAGAAGCTCTGCAGTTTGTGGGGTGCTTTGGGAAGTTACCTGGTGTGTGCACCCTGCATCCTCCACTCCAGGTCAAGTGTGGGCAGATATGCAAAAGGCATCAAAGCAGGTGAGAGAGAGAAAATTTTGCACTGTACTGTGCCAGTTAAAGTTTTAGGCTAGAGCTGGACCACAGCAGGATGCCAGGTTGGCTGCCAGGCAGTGCGGGGCCCTCAGTACCACCAGGGTCCCTGTGTTTGGTTCTGCACTGTGTAAACGCCCATGTCATAAATGAATAACAGCAATTTTTTTTTTCTGGGTCTGAGCTTTGTTTGCCTTTGCTTTTTCTTGGACAGTGAACCCGTGCCTTGAGAAAATACGCAAAAGTTTTTAATATCCATGCCTCCAATGAGGCAACAATGGCACATCTAATCTTAATCTACATTGTTTGTACTTTTGCTCAGTAAAGCAGCTATAAGAAAGAGTACATTTCTTCTTTAAAGTCCTTACCCCGCCCCTGCTGTGTAAGTGTTACTTCCTGCCCTCCTGCTCTCTCAATAGTGCTTCCCTTTCCTGTTTTGGTTATAAGCTTTCATAGAGACTCTTGGCTTGTCTCCCTGCCAAATTTGTCTTCTGCTCAGGTGAAATAGACTATTTGGATTGGAGCACACGTGCCGGATTTGAGCATATACCTCTGTGGGATTGCCTGACCAGGTCCTTCCTCATGGCAGGCACGTAAGTATCTGGGGACCATGCCTGTTGGCAGGGAATTTTTTGACCAAAATCAATGTGACTGGATGTGAGGGAGAGCACATATTGTGATAAACACAGAAGGTTTGTGTTTTGGTTACAGGCTGGTAGGATAATTTATAATTGTGTAAAATGGTAATTAAGCTTTTATGGCTTACATTAATATGCATCCCCTGGCAGTGAGGGAGAAGTTGACTTCATGAAGCGAGAGTTCCTTCATTCCTGATCTGCCTCCATCAGCTTGAGGGGAATTGTCACAGGTTTATTTACATTTCTTCTGGGACTGAAGGGAAACCAAGGCAAAGTGATGTCGGCATTAATGAAAGATCATTATGTTGATTTCCTCTGTTCACTTATGAGTCTGTCTTTCCTGGTCATTAGTTATGATTATGATCTTTCAAAGCCTTTATTTAAGGTATCGTTCTCCTCAAATACAGATATGGTTGGCCCACAAGTGAGAGCCCTCAGTTCACTTGACAGTTCAGTTTTGGGTTTTGCATAATTCATATTTTACAAGATTAGGTACTTCTTGTTTTTATTTCTGTAATTTAAGGGGAAAGGGAAACAGTTTGTATTAAGAGAAACCTGATCCAGTCGAGTTGCTTTTTTACTGTTTTTGACTAATTGAGCTCCTAGTATTTCTCCTGGCCATTTACTTGACTCGTTTTTAGGAAGTTCTAAGCATTTACTTGATATTTAATTTTAGGAACTCCCAAAGTGTATCTTCAAGGTGGTATGTAAAATGTGAAAGTGAACCACGCTTCACAGAAAGAAATTTTATGTGATTCAAAGCATTAATGGAGCAGGGAAGTTCCTCCATTAGGAGACTCCATTAGCAGTCAGTTGTTGGAACGTGGAAGGAAAAGTTTCCTGGAGCATGGCCTGGCTCAGGGAGTCTCTGCCCAGCAGTAATGGCACTTCTCTTAATCACACCACTTCCTCAGTGAAGTGCCTTTTGCAAACAGATCTCTCTAAGCACTTATTAACATGCTGAGTTGAGATACTGGTAGCTGGAGTTCCCCTTAGAGTCATTTGAATTCTTACGCTTCAGTTTGCAAAACGTACCAGAAAAGGGATGGGTTAAAATTAACAACACTGCATGGTTTAAAAGTCTCAGCAACATAACTAAGCAGATGGGCCAGCTTACAAGGGTATCAATCTGTGGCCTCTGTGCTGGCCCCAAATCTCCACTGATTGGCAGATGTGCTATTTAAGTGCTGCGGTGGACACCGAGAGGTCAGGGCTCTCTACGGACTGTGTCTGGCTGAGGACTGAGCTGTTCTGGGCTGACAGTCAGGTCCAGGTGAAACATCTGTTCTGCTGCACTCATGTTTTGCATACTGTATAATTTTTTGTGTTTCTACTCACTTTTCCCATGCTCAGGAGCACTGAGGGGTGACAGAAGGTTATGCAAGTTTCTCTGGTCATGCCAGGATTGCGTGTGTGTTCCCAAATGTAGCAATTCATCTGCCAAAGTCCTGGCTTAGTGTGCAACCTGGGTGCCTCATAAACTGTCTCTTCTCTGGTTTCCAGCCGATGTGTGTGCTGTGGGTGTCTGCAGCAGATACGGGACAAGGCATTTCCCACTGGGTATGCCAGTGTAGTAGGGGAGAATTCAAAATTAATGTCTTATTCCTAACAGAAAGTAACTTTTGAATATTCTTCCTTATGGAGGTGAACTGGTGTTCATCTTACTTTTGATAGCACTGTAGGTACCAGCATTTCCATTTCCTGCTCTGTAAAATATGTATTTGTCTTCCAGGTGTGTCACGACTTCATTTAACAGCATCAGTCTTTCTGAGAGCTACTTATGAAGGAGGCTTCATATTTTTACTATTTTCTTGTAACTATTTAATATTAAACTATTTAGATGCTGGAGTTTAACAGTGGCGAAAGGTGATGGCCAGGCACCTGCAGCAGATGCTCAGTGCAAAAGGCTCATCTCTTGCTGGCAGTGCAGCCAAACCCCAGCACCAAAGGCCGAGCTTCAATGTTAATGTGCAAGCTGAGCAGGAGACTGAAAAATAGCAACTTCTCTTGCAACTGGCCTTCACTTCGGGCTTACTGGGGCAAGGGCAGCACTGTTGGGTAGGTCTCTCTGCACAGGCAGGCAACCAGGAGCAGGTGCAAATTGAGAAATTCTGACCACTGGGTCCGTGGGTTAATTTTTCAAAGGATGCCAGGAAATAAAGCTCAGAAAACAAATGGAGATGGTCATTGTGGCACGTTCACATTATATATTAGAGTGTGACTGCTACTATTTAAATATCTGCTATGAAACAGTCAAGCATCTGCATGTCATTGAGGATTAAAAGCACCTTTCTGGATGTAAAGCCCCCGTGGGGCTGACCTTTGGTGTGATCGAGGGGCTAAATGCTGTATTTTCTCTATGAGGTCTTGCTGCGTTGCTTGAGGAAGTTCTTCATGGCTCTGGGACAAAGGTGAACGATGGTGACACCGGCTGTGCTGCAACTGTGGCTGTAGGGGGAAGTAGACTTTGAAACAGGGGGTCCCAGAAGGAGTCACAAATAAGACTCACATCCTGCTGGAGAAATGAGGCTCCCAAGGAGAGGTGGGGTCATGAGCAGAGCTGGTGGTGAATCTCTGGTGGGAAGGCTGGAGAGCCACTGCACTACAGCAGATTTATCTGTAATGAGCTCAGATCTCAGCTATGGTCTCTATATGAGCCCAAATGATCTGACTGTCCTGTGTTCAGAGGGTCTCTTCAGGTTTTTTGTTCTCGAAATCCAGTGGTCAGAGAGAAATGTCCATTGTTTGAGGTTTCTACTGAAACACTTTTCCTGCATCCCTGTCATTATTATATTTATAAAGTGAAAGCTATTAAAATGTGTAGCAAATTAGTCTATTAGTGTTTGAAGTGCACTTTAAAATGCTGCAAGAACATGACTTGTAGCTTGCTAATTCTGAGGTTAGCACAGATCTGTACTGCACAGATCGCACATCTGTGTATACAGGATTTTTGATTTACATTCACTGTTTAAGCTGACATTGAGAGTATTCTGTCAGCTTCTTAAATCAGCATCAGCAATTTCTTGCATGTCACGTTTAACCACACAAGTGTCACTTCTGTGGCAGACTCAGTGGACAAGTGGAGTAAGATGTGTTAAATGTCTTCTGCATTATCTCACACATTCTCTGGGCTGAGGTTTAGTTCTCAAGTAAGACAAGCCCAGGGCTAAGTAATATCAACAATTCCTCACACCAATAAGAATGATTAGATCAGTCCAAAATGACCTGTAATTATTAATAATTTAAATGTTGGGGGGAGGGGGGGGTATGGGAGATGGTAATGAAAAATACGGTAAATGTTTGTATAAATAGTTGTTCAGCTTTTTTATGAATATCAGAAAAGAGCTTCTTTGAAGGTCAAAGGATCATGAACAGCTTGAAACAAGGTAGATCTGTAACAGGTTTAAAGCATGGGATCTATTTCTATCAGGGAGCTTTCAGAGTTTACGCTAAGGGAATGTCTGTCCCAAGGACACAGTTGTGTCTGTAAATACAAAGGATAGTGGAAGTCTCCAGGTCCACCTGGCATGCTGGAGTAAAGCCCACAGGACTCAATGTTTGAAGTTGGCTAGTTTTGTGAGCATGATTTGGTGACCCTCCAAAAGCTGTATGACCTTGTCCTGGTTCCAGGAGAAAGTATTTTAAACCTCTCTCATTGCCCCCCAGCGCTGTGACCTCTGGGTGGTTTGGTGCTGGACAGGGGGTCCAGGTAGGGCTGGGATCACCCTGCGCCATGGCAGGCTCTGCACAGGGCCACTGGCCAGAGGTGGCTCAGTCACTCAGTACCAAGCTCTGCAAAAGTTTTATTCATAAGAGGATAACCATGTAAGTAGAGAAAACAGGTCAGTGAAGGAGCACAGTGCAGCTTGGCCACTCGACTTTTTCTCAGGCTGGAACAAGAGGGAAAAGCCTTAGAGACCCTTCAGAGCCACAGACTCTCCTCCAAAAATTATGGTTTGCTCTCTTCCTCCTGTTTATTCTATGTGACAGGTCTTTTGTGATTCCAGCCTGAGCTTTTTGCTTGTGTATTTCGATAACCCAGTTGGCCCGGCAGAGTGGAGCAGGAGGAGTTTTCTCTATCTGATCCATTGCTCCTCCACTACCAACCTCCACAGTAATTTCTTTCATTTGGTTACCCCTCTCCTATATTTCTTCTTCCTATTTAATTACTCGCAGTCAGCCTGGTCATGTCAAGCCACCGCGTTAAGTCTCATGTGATAATTCACAAAAAATACAGGTATTTTCCCAAAGATTCCTGGTGTTACTGATCCCATACTCATTTTTGGCTCTTTTTTAGCTATAGTTCTCGGTGATCATACCTTTACTAAAAGCCAGGAAGAAAGGACTGTTTTTCAAGTTCTGAATAGATGAAAGAGGAGAGGAATGTTATTTCAGCACGAAGGAACCTTCCCTGCAGCACTGTCTCCAAGTGGCTGCCCACTCTCACCAGACCTGGGCAAGAAAGGTCAATGCTGACCCTTTCAAGAAGGGTTAAATCCAATTTAGCCGATCTGGTAATTTTTGAAGATGAATCCTAGACAGAAGAGATGGATGAGAGTGGGTCAAAATATGTTACACAGGATGAAGCAAACAGTATTATTTGCAACCTTTTTTTAATTTACAGCTTTGTAGTATTGAAACAATATTCTATAAATCTCAATGATGAACACTCGATTTCAGGTATCACCTGTGAACAAAGCTAAGCAGACTTTCTTTAATTTCAGGCAAACAAGTGGTACTAGTGCACAGGTTTGCCACCCCACCGATGTAATGCTTTCAGAATAAACAAGGGTGGATATTAGGATTTGGGATCCCTAGGAAGAACCCACTCCCTTCTACATTTAAATAAGATGTCTTTAATCTGCCCCATAGTAAAGTGCAGCACATTGGAATAGATGTTGTGCACAAACCTGACTAATGTTGTAATTAAGACCTCTCTATTATTCAATTTTTGTATCTTTTTATACATAACTACCTATGGTGGGAACTCAGGTGGATGAGTCTGACTGCATGTTAATGTAAAATAAAATATCAGTAGGGGAATTAGTAATATTTGATGTGGTGTGTGAAATTTGATGGACCTCCAACAACATACCAAATTTTCAGTAACTTCACTGTATTTGGAAAATAAAGCAAGTTCTGGAAGTGTGCAAGCATAATTTTGTGTATAAATGTTAATATATAACACACTCTTATTATGGAGAAAGAATGTGGCTACTCAGAATTGTGTTACTAAGCCCCATATTTATTACCTGTCACATGTAGTCGACATAAGTATTAGTGATGTATGGTCCTAAAAATAACCAAAAATTTTGTGAAAACACTGGTGCTTGATTTGTATTTAAAATAATGTACAGAGAGTAGCACAGAGACTCTCAGTGACCTTTATAAAGGGAACATTTTCTGGGCTGTTTTCAGAGAAGCCTCTTAAAGCAGCAGTGGGACAGTTGTGCCTTTTATGCACAGGAAGAGTAAAAAGTCTTCAGGATAAAGAGTTACACCTCCATTTAGGGTGAGACAGCAAGCTAGCAATGGGTCCCTGGAGGCATTTGGGTGTTGAAAGATTGATGAAGTGCTTTGCAGGAAAGGATTCCCCTCGTGTGCTGTTCTATGTTCCTTTCTGTTATTTCACTGGAGGCCAGATAACAGGCTCAATCCTGTTTCCATTTAAATGAATGATGAAAAACTTCCATTGACTGCAGGAGTGCAGGGATCAAGTTTGATGTGTTATTGCTTTATGTTACAGTAACAATTGGTTGTCATGCATCAAACACGGCTCCTGAGGTCTGTCTGTATCTGTGTTTCAGTTGCAGGACAGTAGCAGGTCCTTTGCTGCTGATTTTGGTGGCAGCAAAGCCTGAAGGCAAAGTTGCCATATCTACTGGGTTCTGGGTATGGCATTATGAGTAAGGCCCTCATGTCTGGATGGTTAGGTGTATTCTCTCTGTTGTAAGTAAGGATAATTTAATTAATTTTGACTAATTTAGCAGCTCGTGGTAATTGTGGATTCCAAAATTTCTCTGAAATGGAGACAGTATTGGGTTCCAGGCTTGCTCTGATGAAGCCGGAGACATGCTCTTGCTGACTTTAGTGTACAACAAGGGTTGTACTGCTTGGCAAGGCTTGAGAAGGACGTGGTGTCGCACTGGCTGTGACTCTCCCAGGAACAATGTTTTCCTGGAGCCCAGGAAATCCCCTGCCCAGGCTCACTGAGCAGGGAATTGCTGTGCCCTGGGTAGCTGATGCTCCCCCCACCTCTGGAGCTGGAGGTGGCACAAGACACCTGGTAGCAAAGGCAGGTGGCCACCATCCATCCCCAAGACTGCACTGGGGATTATTTTTAGCCTTTCCACCTCGATATGACAGAGGTAATCCAGTGTACCTGCCTTTTTGCTGGTGTATTTCTCTCCCATCCTCCCTGTCCGTGAATCCAAGGCAGACTGAGCATCCCCCAGCAGGTCTGGAGGATGCAGGCAATGCTGCCATGGCTGCCAGGCTGCAGCTCTTGCACCAGTTGGAGGATTAGGCAGGCTGGAAGGAGCTCAAATCCCTCAGCTGCTCATGTCAGATATGGAGGAGCTGCCACAAGACATTAGCTTACCTTAAAAAACAGGAGGGAGAGGTGTTTGCTGAGTAAGTACATCAGCAAAGGCACAGCTGTTCTCCAGGTATATTGCAAAGCAACAGCAACTGGTGGATGAACTGGATTTTATGAATTCTGAACAGTATAAATAAAATAATGTTTAGTCTTTCTGATCTGAATATATTGCTCTGGTAACAGAATTTAGCTGTTTCCATGATACGTAATAAAAATTTATTCTGAATTTTCCTACCTTGTTCTTTATAGAGACATCTGCCGGCATCAATGCTCTTTCTGTAAATGCTGTCAGGACTTTCCAGGCTCTTACCCACAGCCTGGAGGAGGTCTGTGGGCTACCTGGAGGCTGTGCAAAGTGATTGACAAAACAAGCCAGAGTCTGTAGGCTTTAGTGTACCATGGGGGATACATCTGCCTTGGAAATCTTTTTGAGACCCACAAATCAGAAAAGATTGAAAATTGCTGCTGTAATCAACTCAGATCCTCTTAATACTTGCAGTAATGTGCTCCCTTTCATTAAAATGATGACAGTGATAGGGCCAGGCAGGTTTGGGTGTGCAGCAGTTGGTATAATTTACAAGTGGTGTAATTTGGCACAGTGGCAGTGCAGCAATATGGTTTAGCATCACCCAGGAGCTTCTGCTTTATTTGTGTGTGTGTGTGTGTGTGCACGTGCTGGGGAGGCAAAAGCAAACAAAGAAGGGGAAAAAGGATTTGTGTGCAAAGCAGATTAACCACTTGATATTGCATTGTTGGAAGTTAATTAATATGGCTTGGGCTAAGGAAGGGAAGTATATATATCTGTATATAGGTCTAAAGTTAACAGGACAGTCATGAACTTAAAATGTTTGCAGGACACAGATCTCAACAGTTTCATTTAGATGCACTAACTGAATCATAAATGCATCCATCATAAGGTGCACTATTTGCTTGTTGAAAATCTGTGTTACATTTAAAGATCTCAAATCTTCAACATTTGGAGGATTCATTTTTTTCATCATATAAGGGAGTTTTATTTCCTCTGGTATAACAAAAGTGGCTGGGAAGTCAGGAGAGTGGAACTGAAACTCTGACCTGTATTGACATGTCACAGCGTTTGCCAGTGGCATTTATTGAAGGGTGTGTTTTACTATGATCCTCTATATGTATATTAGTCAGGATATGACTGATAAACAAAAGGGAATGTATTAAGGAATTTCTGTGAATCTAAAGGCGAAAAATAGTTATTAACACCATACAAAATAATGGCTATGTACTTTAATGCTGGCACGCATCCACATTCATGGATTTCCTTTCCTCACTTTCTTTGCTACTAGGATGAAGGAAAAAAGTGTTCCTGTGTGTTCTGCACCGTGTATTCTGGGACTCCCAAGTGCGTCAGCGGGTTTGGGTATTAGGCGTCAGCTGGATTAACTTAATTGATTTCTTCAGTTTACCTAACGTGGCTTTTGGTTCAAGGTCTGCTTCCTTCCAGTTTTAAATGTATAACTCAGCTGTGGGTGTCACGTTTGTTTTGTCAGTAAGCTGTAAAATATTGGTAGGTTTTCATGCAAATGTGAAAGGTTTTGCTTGCCAAAAGATGCATAAAATAAATAGAGCATTCATAGTGTTGGGCAGTTTTCATAATGTTTATGTGATGCAGGTTATTTCTCAGGATAATCTATTTTATATAAAATAGATCATCGGTTCAAAACAGCAGCATGCAGGAGGTTTTTAAAGTCTGTGAACACATACATGTCAGCTTTAATTTAACGTATCGCATTCAAAGGATAAGCAGAGCTCTTATAAAACATATGTCGTAAGTAGTGCTGATAGTTTCTGCTGGTTTTTTTCTCCTTTAGAAGTTTTAAGTAATAAGCAGTAAATTCACTCTTTTCTTTCCTGATTTTGTTGTTTTTTCTCCCCAGTGAACAGAGTATTTGCCAAGCCCGAGCTTCAGTTATGGTCTATGACGATACCAGTAAGAAATGGGTGCCAATCAAACCTGGACAGCAGGGATTCAGCAGAATCAACATATACCACAACACGGCCACAAACACCTTCAGGGTAGTTGGAGTTAAACTGCAGGATCAACAAGTGAGTAACTATATAGAGTTTCCTGTAAATTAACCTTTGATCTCATTTGGTAACCTCAGTCCTATACCTGATGCAACATTTCCTGCTCCCTGCAAGGTGCATGCTAGTCTGTTTATACTCTAGTCATTCAGATTTTGTATCATTTTTTGCACACAGAATGTACTATAAGTTATTACTGCTTATTTGAAAAAAGAATGTTTGGTAGATGCCAAAGAGATTTGAATGCTATTTCCCCCCTCCATTTTTGCTTGTGAAATGAGTCTTATTCACTATGCAGGTTTTGTTCTCAGTTCCCCCCAAATTACTTTTTATTTGGTTTTAGTACTATATTAAAAATAGAAATAAAAATCAATTGTTCTGCACTGCTGTCCCACAAAGTGTGGTTGTTACATTGCTGTGATAAGCAATTAGTTCCTTGTAATGCACTTTAAAATCCTAGGTGCACACTGTGATCTGATTTACAGCGGACTAATTCTGCAGGACCTCCTTGGGTATTAAAAGAGTTATATGGGATTTAGATTATCAGAACTGGGATCAGGCCCCCGTTGGCCACCAAAGCACGATGCTCAGCCCAGGGCTGCCACGGTGTGGCTCCGGCAGCCTGGTTTGTGGTGTGCTGGGCAGCACATGCCATCAGAGCTCCCTAACCGAGTGCCACAATTAGACCCTAAACAGAAGTTTACTTGAGTGGAGTAGCAGTGCAGTACCTGCATTTTAGAGCAGGAATTTGAGAGCTGAGGGCTCCCTTTGTGCACTGGCATGAGGCTGGCTGGCAGTGGCCGCTTCTTGTGCTCACCTCGAGCCCTCTGTGGGGCACAGGGATCAGGAAAAAGTGGGCCACTGGTTGCTTCTTGGTTCAGGAGTGGTGTTGCCTCCTAGGAAGGTGAGGTGAGCACTGCTGCTGGTGTGAGAGATGGGCAGGGGCTGGGCAAGTCCAGCCAAGCAGGGCCAGGTCAGGCCAACCTGGAGAGCAGGAGCTAGGGCACCACCACCTCTCAGCTGCCACAAACATTGAATGTATTGATCTGCTTATGGAAAAGCAGATCATCCTCAGCGGAAGGCTGTAAAGATGTTTGGGCCAACTGGAAAAGTTACTCAGGTTGCTTACTGGAAGTGGTAATGACTTTGCTATGCCGTGTATATACAGAGTCATCATTCTGAAAAAGGAAAAGCAGAACAAAAATAGATGGGTTTTGACCACAGTGGTGTTCAGCTCCTTGCAGAGCACTTCTGAAACATCAGCCAAAAGTTTTGTGACTGCTTTTATCCTTCTCTATAGAGCAAAGGCAATATGTGAATGTAGTTCCATTCAGAAATAGAGAATATTTTCAGAAATAAATTAAATACAATGGCTTCTTAGTCAGTTGTGAAGGGTCAGTACTGCTTTGTCCTTGGCCATGCTAGCACTTTTACATTGCCAGCTGGTGAATGTAAATGATTTTTATGTGACTGCAATCTAAGATGGAACTGAATAGCTGGTGTAAAACAAGCAGAAGTCATAAAGTCAATATGTATATATGTAAGGGAGACTAAGTGCCAGAGGTCTGTCTTAATCAGAGTATGCAGTTTAAAGAGTAGGACATATTAAAATGTCAAAGCTTAAGCTGCACTTTGAGCATGCTTTGCATTAACTGTAATATTTTATTTTCTTGCAAACGTTCCAATTTATAAAGAGGCTGCATGCTGTCTAAAAATCATCTCAACTCAGAAGGAAACAGGTAGAAGAATATATTTTTCTAGAGTTTAAAGACTAAAAATCCTCTTTCAAATAAACAGAAAGTATAGGTTACCTTAGTCACCTAAAACTGCCTGAAACAGTGTTCATCTTAAATATGATTTAAAAAATCCAGTATTATGAATAAAGTCAAGATAGTGTAGCATAGTAGTATTCAAAGGAACACTCTGAAAGTCTCAAGATTCAGAATTTAATATATTTTATATAAGTCTCACATGGAATCATAGGCTTGCTAAGTATTTGCATTTAAAGAGAACAGAAATGAATTTCACTTAAAATACTTCTCTGTTCAAGCCAGTTCATGCTTGCTCTCAGGTTCTGTTAAATCTCACTGAAACTGAGGCTTTAGTAAAGCTATTGATTTTTCAGAAAATACATATTATCTGAAAAGGACCAATCTTCAGCTGATATGTGATTTGGCATATGATGAAGCTAATGAAGCTACACAGATTTTTGAAGAGTTGAGAAACTAGTTTAAAAAACATAATACAACAATCCCATGGAGGAACAGTTTTAACTTTTCTTACATACTGTTTGGCAAGGCACAGACTAGAGTAGTTTTCATGGCTTCATCCCTGCCTGCCTTTATTTCCCATTTAATTTTTATTGTTTTACACCTCTAATAGCTCTCTTTAGTTTTCATCCTCTTTTTAATTTTCTACATATCTTCTTCTGAAGACTCCTTATCTTGTCTCTGTCTAGCTGCCTTTCTGTTTCCTAGCCCTTTTTTGGTGCATGTGCTGTAGCTTATGACGCTGCCTTCTCATTCTGCTTACCTTATCTCCTGATCTCGTTATCTCCTTATCTCCTTCTCTAGCTGACAGTATCTGAAAAGTTCACCACAGACAAATATGGTTTGTAGAGAGAACTGGAGCATCGTTCTCCCCCCAGGAAGTGGCCCCCGGATCCCGTTCCCTCTGTGTGTCTGGGTGAGGTGCTCGCCGCGCGAGGCGGCGGCCCTGGGTTACAGACCAGCTCTACCTCAGCTCCCCTTTCTGCTCTGCACAAAGTGCAGCCTTGCACAGGTTCATGCTGGCCTGAGCAGGAGCCTTCAGAAAACCACAAGTACAGTCTTGAAACTTTGAAGTTCCCAGAGAGGCCAGAACTGGTTTGAAGCTAAGGCCAGATCAGTGTTACAATCGCTTAACGTCATGAGCTTTGGTTTCCCTGCGGCCTTCATTTTGGACTCAATGTTCATTGAGGTCTTTTCCAACCTTAGCAATTCTATGATTCTGTGATTCTTGAAGCCAAACAGTTGCAACCATATGTTTTACATCCACGTTGCAACTTGCCAGTTGTTGTCACCTGGCCTGTTGTAAAGGTGACATGTGTAAGCTTCAGTTACCATGCAAGAAGTTCACAAAGCGAGAAACATACAAGTGGTCCATCTTTATGGCTTAGCTAAAAAGCAGTAGCTCCCCACTCCAGAGTCCTGATCAACTGAAGGTATAAAATTAGGACTTTACATCAAGTGATGTCAGCTCAGCATGATCTCATCACCTGAAGGCACGTGCTGAACAAACAGGCAGGGAGGAGGGTGCAACTCAAAAGTGAATCACATTTCCTGAGGGGCTGGTGTGTTCATGTGGCTGAGAAGTGAATGTAGGAACAGGGCCTTGGGGAAGGTGAGGCATTTGACATGTGAACCCAAGCCAAGGCTGAAATGGGAATGAGATTCCTGGGATATAAGCTAACCACAATTTTTGAAAAAGAAATCACTGTTGTAACTTACTAGAAGTTCATCAGGTTTGTGCCTGCCTACAGCAGTAAAGAACCTGGCCCCAGCTGTAGCAATTTTTATATCCTCCCTGTTTTAGCAGTCATGTTTGCTCCCTGTAAGATGAGCCTGAGCATTGGCAGCATGGCAGGGCCCAAGCTGGTAACAACCACCTGAAGCATTTCATGCTTTGGAGAAACAAGCCTTTGTCTTCTCCTGGTTCAATAAGCAAGAGTAGTGGTGGTGAGACTTGTGTGGGAACTCTTCCCATGATCCTGGCTGTGTTTACACCTCAGGTGTTGCCCTGAAGCCCACTCAGTCCCTTCTAGCCCCATTCCCGTGAGTCCCATCAGCCACCACCATCATCACTGCTGACAGCTCACAGCTCCGCAGCCAAAAGGAGGGGCTTCTTGGTTTTGAGCTTTTGTATAGATCCTAAACTTCCCTGCCAGTCCCAGGGAGCCTGCACCTAAAACTAAGGTGAAAGAGTGAAGGAGAGTACTGGGTAGAAGTAAAGCAAATCTTTTTTTTTAAACATTATAGTGATGGGAACATTGAAAGGTGTCAACATAATGCTATGCATGACTGGTCTGTGAAACTCCTTGCCATATGAGATCATTGAAATACAGAATTTAACAGGCTTCAAAACAACACAGACATTTATATCACTAACAAGACTACATTGTTTCAGGATATAAAATACTAAAAGAGGGTTGAAAAGAAAAACAGTGGCATATAAATTGTTATGTTTCAGCTTTTAAGTGAAATTCTAGATGAAGAGTTATAGTAGGAATTGTTTGCCATGGACAAATCCATTATTTATTTCTGCAAGATTTCCAGTGAGCTTCTCCAATTCATCTATTTTAGACTGCAGCTGAAGAGTAAAAGATGAACTCTTCGTCTGCTCAGCCTGGCAGATGTGCTTTCTTACTGACATATGAAGCTTTAGAGTAAAGATCACTTAGAAGCACCTGTAAAAAACCCCTCTGCTTCAAACAGGGACACCTTCTTTATTTTAATTACGGCTCTGAAGCACTTCATTATCATCAGGTGCCTTGCAGATCTCCACACCATCTGTACAAGACACCTTTGTGTGCTCATTCTTAACAACAGCAGGAGAGCCCCTCCTTTTTTTTTTCCATTTTCTATAAACATGAGCCAAAGGAGATAAAAGTCAAATTCTGACTATTTTAAGTTTCATTTCCCAGTTTTAAATTCTCTGATTTGAGTTTGAAGACAAGGTATTACATGTGTAGGCCTGATTGCTTCTCAGTGCATTTTCATGGAGCCTTAATAATTATATTGGTTTGAGTGCAACAGTTGGACCATCATATTTTTGCCTAAAGCTAGACCAGGTATTCAAAGACTATCGTCTACATCACTGTCTAATGCTGGCTCAGTAAGTAAATGCATCCTAGAAATAAGAATGTATCTGTGATTATCTAGTGCTGTAGTGGCTTCTTTGCTTCTTGCTATGGTTTTTGTAATTTTTTGTATATTAATATAGCAAAGTTACAAGACATCTGTTAACTATATCAATGAGACAGTGTTATCCTTCAAAAACAATAACATGTAAAACAATTTGTTCCTTATTAGGTGCTCATCTAATGTTTCTCTGCCAATTTAAACTGGCAACCCACTGAAAATTTAAAACACAGAGGTAGGAGTCATTAGTCTTGGAAATTAGTTTTAGAAGTCTGCCTGTATAATTAAGAATTGTCAGTCATCTAATAAAAATATTGTTGGACTAATTAAATACATTGAAGCTTTTTAATTGCAATCATAGTGTTAACAAAAAACGTTCCAAAGTGCTGGTCAGGCTGCAAAAAAAATGTATTGGTACGTTTTCTGGTGTGTGGGAACCACCTCTAACATAAATTCTGTGTACACAGTGGTACAGTGGTGCGGGGGACACTCCTGCCTCTCCACCCTCAGCTAGAGCAGCTTACACTCTAAGATTGGAGGTTTCTGTCTGGATCCCAGCTGTGCTGTATAGCTGGGTGTCCCAGTGCCCTGCCCAAGGATAAACAGGGCATTCTACTTAGCAGATTAAATTTCAAAAGAAACAGCCTTCTGCTGCAGTCACCCTTTACCTGGAAAACACCACACATACGGCAAGGGAGATGGTGGGAGAGGAATGGTTGTCTGGTTTTGTCATTGCCTGATTCTAAAGAAAAAGTCTAAGCACAAGAAGCTGGTGGTGATCGGGCACATGGGAGGAGGAAGGCAGAACTGGTGCAATGAGTCAAACATCTATGTGCTCTAAGGCAAGGCTAGTGCCAAGAGCCCTGTCTGGCTGTTTTCCTAACAATTGTGCATGATCATCCTCCAAAATATGGAAACAGCTGCTGGCACTGGCTCCTGACAGCTGTCTGCAGCATCTGCACAGCTGTATCCTGTGGAGGTGCTGCAGAAAACACGAGCAGGTAGTAGATTTTGCAAAATTGGCTTGCAAGTCCCCGAGGCTGCATTGAGCTGTTGTAAATCTCACCCCCAGATGTGGGTCTTCTGTCATCGAAACAAACACTGCCTTACCATGCAGCTGTGTAGGAGCTGCCGTAGGAGCTGCCTCTACCCGTTCAGGTAACCTTTACACAAGGGTTTGGGTGGTTTTTTTCCCACTGAAAACAGAACTATTTTTAATCCTTTCCCCTCTGTTTCAAATCACAGGTAGTGATTAATTACTCAATTGTGAAAGGACTGAAGTACAATCAAGCAACACCTACCTTTCATCAATGGCGCGACGCACGGCAAGTCTATGGCTTGAATTTTGCAAGCAAAGAAGAGGCTACCACGTTCTCCAATGCAATGCTGTTTGCTCTGAATATCATGAACTCGCAAGATGGAGGTAAATTAATCTCTGTTAATCTGTGACATTTTAAAATGCTTGTTACCATTGTTACACAGTGCAGTTGTGTTGGATATTATGCCATTATAAAACACATTATAATAAAAAGCCTTAGCTTCCAGTAGACAGCCTTTAGATCGGCATTTCCTGTGGTATGAATTGCACATGTTTTCAGATTTTATTTCCCTTTCTGCTCATTTTTCATGGTGCCTTGACTCACCATAGGGAATCAATAGTTATTTGGGAATGCTGCAGCAGGCAGATAGACCCCACTGATTTATGTGGATCTGCATATGTGTTGTTCTACACATGAGATGGCAGAATAAAACTTTAAATAAACAGAAGCTAGAGTAAAATTAGCCAAATCTTATAGGATAGGACTCGGAGCTGGTATTTCCAGTGTGTTGGGCCAGCTCCAGCCATTGGCTCTTGTGGGCCAGCTTTCCAAAAGAGGAGTGCGTGGCACCTTGGTTATTGAATACTATATTGACTGCAGGAGAGGTTTGTGGTGAAGTTTGCTGTTCTGTGAATTTGTCATTACATTAGCTTGACACAGGCCCAAAATAAAGTCCTGGTTTCTCAGTGGAAACCCGTTTCTTGTGTGTCTGGATGAAGCACTCAATCACATGCTTATGACCTCTCTGCAGCTCCTGGGCTGGGAACAGAGCAGTCCTTGTGTGGTGTCTTTTTTTTTCCTGCACAAACACACACCACAGCCCTATTTTCCTTTTGCAAACATGGTGAGTCAAGGTTTGCATCACTTGCTGCCATCCAGTTTTCACTGCAGTGTTCACTGGTGATGGACAGCAGCTCTTTTGAGAAAGGTTGTCTCCTGACAACCTTCAATACACAAATATGTCTTACTAAAGGTGTACTTGTAATATAACTGTTCAGAGTTTTTGTGTTGCTATTTCTGTTCTGTTAAGCTGGCAAATGCAAAAGTCATCAAAATCAAGAAATATTTTAAATTCTGAGCTATATTTAGAAGTACTGAGGACTTAATTTTGCCTTCTTCAGCTTGAAGATTTTCAGCTGTAGTTGTGCCACAGCAGGAGACTTCATGAGGAAATCTGGCCAAGATTCACCAGTCCTAAAGTTGTGAAAGTGTGAAGAGTACAGAGCTGTTTGGCTGCTCAGATGTGCCCAGCCCTTTTATATCTCCAAATTTGGATACTTTGGCTATGGTCTAGGTGTAGTGATTGGTTTAATGTCTCTATGAGTCTGCCTTTCTTTCAAAAGCCCTTAAACTTGGGTTGGGGTTTTTTTCCCATCTGTCTCTTCCCGTCAAAGAGAGTGAGGCTTTTGCAGGATTTTGAGTTTGCTTCAGGGAGGTGCCTGTGGAAACACAAGTCTCAGGATAAGAATTTATTGCTCATAGACTAAAATACAAGAAACTGCCTTAAAGTGGATACTTTAATTATGTTAGCTACTGCCTAGCAATGAACAGTGGATATTTTTAAGACAGTATTTTTGAGTACTTGAAAAGCCTATTAAATTTCTGAGAATTTTTTGCACATACAGCAAGCAATAATTTGCATTTTGCCTTTTTTGTTTGTTTTTTTTTTTTATTCATTTACTTAGCACACCAAAACTGTGCTTTAGATGCTTTACAGGTTTAAAATCCAGTCCCTGCTGAAGAGCTTGTGTTTAGAGTTTGTAGCTGTTGCAGTCAAAAACAGGAGTTGGGTCACAGATAAAAAACTTTCTTTTCTAGAGAAAAAGGAGTGGTCTGATAAACATTCAGTCTTCAGCAACCCTTTTTCTTTCATACATAAAGTGTTAGAAGTTTCAAAGATTGCCAGTTGTCCCATTCTTTACAGCTAAACTTGTCAAAAACTGAAATTTGGATTAAAGACAGTATCAGCATTTGTTTAAAAAAGCCCTAACACTGATTCTATGAAACAAATTCCCCAAATACTCATTTTTATCATTTTTTTAATTATGACATTTTTTGCCAGAGGTATTTCCCTTTAATATTGTATTAGCTACACTTTGATAATAGATTAGAATGACGCCTTTTATATCATCATAAGTAACTGCAGTGATCTCAGCATGCAGTTTGACAGCAAAACTACATAATGGATATAAGGTATAAAATGTTTTTTCAGATCTGCTCTTCCAGGCTTCTATAGCCCTTAAGCTTTTGTGGGCATGAATTAATGTGAACAGGAATCCACACAAACACACATATCCATATATCTTTTCAGGCACGGCCACTGCCTGCACACTCCATCCGTTCTGCTGCCTGCATTAGGGTCTGCTTTTTCATACGGAAAAATCATTAGGAAAAAAATGTATTTATTATATCTATGCATCCATGTATTAACATTGCCCATGTGCTTATGCAGATGGATGGCAGCTTTAAGGGCTGCATTCGTATGCCCAGAACTGCTTGCACACTCATAAAATGCTCAACCAAAACCACAGGGTTAAACAGAGGCTCCCTCTGCCACATTCACAGGGCAGCAAACCCTATCTGCTGCTCTACAGCTTGGAATATGCTGTGGGCACTACTTGGCATGTGCTATTTCTAATGTTTAGTTTTTTCCTATATTCCCTGCTGAGACATTAGGATGTTTGAGTACTGCTGATCCTCCCATAGTTGAATAGATTCTGGCTTCCATGGCTGCTTCTCCCTTCGTTCTACCACCCACTTGCATAAACTAAAATTAATCATGGTAGACTACAGCAGAAAATGTGAGACTGCATCATATCTTCAGCAGACATGGAGTCAGGGTACTGTTACATTTGGGAAAATAACTAGTCTTGGCACAAAGTAATGGTGTGGGGTTTTGAATGGTGCATTAAGCTGAATTAGTTTGAAAAAAAGATAGTGGTCTGTGTTTTGGGGAGTTGGAAATAATTTTTAGGTAGCGCTGACTTTCAAATGACTGGGTCACCTCAAATGAACAGAGTTATGAATCAGTGATGGGAATTACTGTACTGTCCCTCTTCTTCACGACAGAAGCTACAATGTCCAAGAACAACCACAAGCGTTGATCTCTGTACTGACTGCATGGGGCACGAGTGAAAACTAAACCAAGGGCTCTGTTAAATACCAAAGGTTAAGTGGGCTGAATCACATCCTATAGCCAGCCTGTGTTTACCTGGGTTACATCTCAAAATCAGTGCTGGGGCAGGTGTTTTCCCAGGAGTGTGACATCCCAAAGTTTGCCAAAGTTGGGAGAAAAGCCATAGTCTAAACTCTCTGGCTGGTTGTGCTTCTGCAGTGGAGGCACTCTTACCCACGGGCAGGGCTGGCCACCTTACATGTGCCCATGTTCTCAGTGGTGTCGTGGGAGCCTCTCTCAGTGCACATCCCCAGGCGGGGCTAAAGCGAGCCTTGAAAGAGGTGAGCGCAGACCTGGCTCATTCTTGTGCTATGTAAGGATGCTAATGGTTGTATTAGGAGTAATCCAGAACGAGATGAAATGGGACTAAAACCAAAATAATATTACAAATATGTACTATCCTTCCTTTAGAGGTTGACAGTTGCCTCACTGAATCACAACTGTTTACCTGCCAGCTTGTTTATGTGTCTAATTACTTTGATTTCCTTATACATCTCTTTAATCTCTTCTCCTTTACAAACAAAAAGAGAAATGCTGGTCCTGAGCCAACCTGCAAAATGAGAGCAAGTGATAACACTGACTTGCATATTATCAATCTCTTGCTTACAGTGCTTTAATGGTGTCATTTTAAAGACCATTAGTATGACAAACAGCTTCAAATTTAATTGTTTTTCTTTCATGGGTGTCCACTTTGTGAAGTCAGACCTTTTACCAGCATAAGTTACCTGGTGCAAGGTAGTGTGTCACTAGCTGACTTTGTCATCTGCAGACAGGTTTCACTGGGGGCGCAGCATCACGCCTTCCTGCCCCAGGAGACTGTGGAAAAATTTTGCACAGATCCTGCCCACAGGCTGTTTGATGTTTCATGTTTTTCAGGGCTTACATCCTCTTAGATTTACCAGATGCAATGACCAGTGGCAGGGCAGCATGCTTATTGGAGCAGGACAAAATGTGAGAACATTAGTAAGCTGAAATGGGCAAGTCCTTCCCTGCCATAATTGTGTAGGAAAGGCAGTGGTGCCTGTAATGAAGGTAACTTTCTGCAGGGCTTAATGGAGCCTGTACACTCAGTGCTTCTCCCAGTACGTGGTTACACTTCCCTGAGAGAAGGAATGAGACTATTTTCTCTCCTTTCTTGTTCCCCAAATTTCTGGGGACAGGCAAAGGAATTCTCCATCTTTTTCTTTCCTTATTTGCTTGCTTCAGACATTGAGTTCCTGCTGGTTGCTGGCAGCACCTGCATGTTTTCATGTTGCATAAGGGGACAGAGTTCAGCTTTGTGGCTTGGCGTGACCAACTCGGAGGGCAGCTTGGGCTTCCATGGCTTAGAGACTTGGTACCTCTTGGAGAAGAATAAAGACTCTGATCTGTGCTGCTGGTAAATGCTGCCTGGGACATAGTGAATATAACGTATTGTGAACTTCTGCTTTTCTTTCGATGTCTGTGCCCTGGGGACTTGTATAGTTATTGTTGACTTACAATGTATGAAAATTCTATTTCTAAATGTAAACACCACATGCTGTAAAGCCTTATGCAGAGGGCTCGTTGCAGAGTTAATCATAGTTAGAGGTCAGCTGCCTTATCTGACTAAGAAGGGAGAAGTTGGAAGAAAGCTTATAATAGGAGAGAGGTTTGAAGAAAATTAATAGTGATTTATTTCTTTATTTATTCCTTGTAAGAAAGCCATTTTCTTGTTCTAAGTGTCTTACAAACCATGCAATACAGACATAGGTCATGGAGGGTGCAGAGTTCAGCCCCTGTGCCTTCAGCTTCACAGACCCAGCCTTACCTCTGCACAGAGAACGTTTTGGTAGTCAGAAGGATTGCTCCTCACGCCTCTTCCTCTGGTTAGAAGATATGCTGCCTTTTCCACCACTGTGGATTATTTGACATGTATTTCTCCAGCCCCCTTTCCCATAAGATGGATTTTATTAAGTTCTTGGGAGTTTGAGATCTTTCTCCATTCCTTCAGTCATTCTGCCCTTATATTTTTTCAGAAGTGACATTTCTGTATTTCTGGGAGGAAGTTCCTTGAAAAACACTTTGGAGAAATAAAAGAATAAAGCATTGATTCATCAGACAGCAGATAAACTGGCAGAATGTACCATACATTGTCTCTCCTAGTTAAATGCCCTAAGTATTTGCAAGGTTTCTGTCAGTGAAGGACGTGTGTAAAGGATGTGGTGCCCTGGATTTCAGACAAAAGTGTACACAGGATTTTATATATTTTTTCTAATGTTATATTCAGTTCATTTTTTCATTAACATTTTGACAACTAGTCCTGCATCTCTCAGTTTTTCAGTGGCACTAAAGTGTAACTTCTGGGAAACTCAGTCATCTGAATTCATCTTCTACAAAGCAATGCCTGTTTTATTTGATAGTATTGCCCCAAGACTTCCCACCACCACTGAGGACACAGTGTGGGAAGACAAAAGACTGCCTCTTCATTGCAGCACTGCATAATACATAAAATAACTCATCAGTAATGGAAGGGACCCACCACAGAACACAATGCCCACTTGCAGCCAGCTGGTTCCGAAGCTGTGCTGGGGTAAAGAGATCTGTGCTCCATGCAAGGTGCTTTGCATGCTGCACTGTGGACTCATTTCCCACACTATCAGGTGTGATGGTGCAGATTTTATAGCACTAAGATGGTGTATTCTGTGCACATTTTACTGTTAAGAGTGCTAATAACATTTAAAGACGTGTGTAACTTCAGATTGCATAGGCATTGCAGAACCATAAGCATGCATTCTGCTGCAGGTCTTTGAACCACGTCATTCCAGACGTTGTTCCTATTTATAATTTAGGCATAGAGAACTTGTAAACAACAAACTTGTGGACTCACTTGTGTAAATATGATCCATGTGGTCACCTAGTGCTAGCCAAAATAGCAGCCTGCAGGCAATGGTTAATTGGGTGCATGTGAAAAATACAAAAAACTTCTGCTTCTTTGAAAAACCAAAATTTTCCCAGGGGAATAAATATTTTCTGACCGACATCTTTCAAAAACACCAGAGAAAGGTTTAGAGAAATAAATTTCACAATATTTCCAGCCTCATGCCTACACCAGTTTCAGTATTGACTTTAGTCACTCAGAAGTGTTCTGCAGAGGAGGGTTTCTGATCTAAATTGCTGTGCTTTGTAAGTCAATGAAGAGGGAGGGAAAATTCAAATAAGATGATGAGCTTTTTCCTTTCATCTGCTGCATTGCTTTATCACTGAAACTGTTCCAGAAAAGTCCACGTGACATCCAGAGTCTTTTAGTATATTGCTTACTATAGAAATAAATTCCTTCCTTTGCCAGGTGGACAGGGATGAGCTGTTACCCAGCAAACTAGGCGGGAATTTATTTTCCCGAGGCAGTGCCCCACTGCGTGTCTGACAGGTCTCTGCCCAACCCTGTGAGGGCAGGAGTCCCTTGTGACCCCAGCTGAAAAACATCAGCTCAGCCGCAGGACCACTTATTGTGTCTAATTCCCAAAGCTTCTTCTGCCTGAGCTGAGGGGAATGACAGTCCTGGTACAAGCCCTCTGCCCATCTTTCCAGAACAACCAAACTTCTCCTTAAATAACAGGCACTTGCCTTGCAGACTTCCCCTGCCTGCCAAGCTGCTCAAGTGCCCTCTCCTCAGGTTAACCTGGGCTTTCTAATTGGATATATGACATTTCACAGAATCAAAGAATATTGTGAGTTGGATGGGACTTGCAAGGATCATTGAGTCCAACTCTGAAGTGAATGGTCCATACAGGGATCAACCCCACAACCCTGGCATTATTAGCACAAGGCTCAGACCAACTTCTAGGAACCTAAGTACACTTCATAATAAGAGAAACATGTTTAAAACCAGAACTGGAAGAAGTTGGCCCAGCCAGGAGAAGCAGTGAGTAAAATTGGTTAATCTTCTGTATTAGCTTGGCTCCAGCTGACTGGAGCACAGGAGGTGAATTGATTCATTCGTGAATAGATAAACTGACATTACAGACTCCTTTCAGTGCTAGAACTGTAAATATCATTGCTATTATTCATCTATCAGAAAGTATCAAACCATTATTTAATTATTTTGCTCTATAGAAGTAGGCATTTTTTCAATTCAGTTTTTCAGTCCCCCAGATGGTAGGAATCCACAGCAGAAAGTTTTCCAGGGCACTGAAGTGCTCTGGCAGTGTTATGCAAATAAAAACCCATGACATGTTGCTTGTGTGCATCTCAGCCACTTTCCTGCAGGACTCCTTTGTATCCCCGCTCAGAGCAGCAGCAGCGCCAGAGCCGCTGTCGAACGTCTGGAACAACAAAAGGTGCCTCTGTTCTTTGAAGAGCATTATAAACCCAAAGGCTCTTGAGTCTCTTGCTGATGTTTTTTGCTGTGCTGAACTCTTCTGCACTAAATGAAAACCACTTCAGGAAGGAAACTGTGTGTGGTAAAAAAATGGTTGAGATATTTAAGAAAGACTTGCACATGCTGACTTGTGCTAGCGAGATTCCCTTGCACCACTGCCCTCAAACCCCTTGTTTTCTGAGTGTGGTGCAAACTGGTGAAGTTTCCAGAGCTCATGACAGATGATTCAATGCGGCTTTTTCACTAGAGTATAGTAAGTGGCAGAAGAATATATTAGCTTGGGAAAAAATTAATAATCAAAATTTAATAAGTCCAGTAATTTATGTGCTATCAGTATAGGCCAGATTTTGACCAGTGTTCATTTGGAGACCATTTATGGGGTGTTTCCTTGTTGAATGTACCTCTTCATCTGGCAAGGACTCCTTCTTTTGGGTTAGTCTGGACTGTGTATGCATCAACAGCTGTGAGTGGAGCTCAGCCTCGAGCCTCAGAAATGTAAAAGTGCCTTGCTCCTGGAAATGCTGTGACTCAGAAGCAGCTCCATGTCACTCTCCCTCTTCCCCTTCCTCTCCTCTATCCAGGGATGTGGTAGAGAAGGAGTACCTGCCCTGTGCTGCCAGCACCCTCAGGCTCAGCTCCTCAGTGGCAGTGGTGGGCTCTGCCCTGCCCGTGCCCCCCTGCTCTCCACAGGCAGCCAGCAAACGGCTGGGTTTGCACCTGGCTGCCTTCTCACCTCCTGCAGAAACCCCCAGTCTGTGCTTAGAGTTCACAGATCTAAACAATCTGAAGCATATGAAGAACAAACGGCTTTTTGTAATGAGAACAGTATTTTTCTCTTTACCTTTTCCAATGCCATACGTGCATTTTGTTCTGCTCACCAGGAACAGTCTACGGGACATTTATTTATTGATTATCTGATTTCTTTTAGTGAAAGAGAAATTGCTTCTTGGAAGAGATCTGTATTTTTTCACAAACTTTCTCTAAGTTTTGTGCTCATTTTCCTTCATTCTTAAAGTGCTTCAATACTTGGTGTCCTGGGGTGTTCTCTAAAATAACATGATTTTATGTCAGAACACAAATTGCTTTTTTTAAGGCAGTTTGTCTTCCTTTTCAGACCCAGCGTGAGTTAAGCGGTGCTGTAATTTCATGCACAACAGTGCTGTCTTTACCTCAGTACATACACTGGCACTCACCCCTCTCTTTGGATTGATTCACACTGATTTCTAGAGCCAAGTACTGGTATAATTCAAAATATAATATGTTACAGAATACATTGAAAAGAACATTCTGTGAAATTTTTCTAGAAGAAAAGAGGTGAAAGAATATTGAAAATAAATGTACTATTTTAGCTAAGGGATGCCCTCATTCTTAAACAAACAAAAAAAAAACCACCCAAAAAAACCCAAACAACAACAACAGCAAAAACCAGGCAGTGTATGGTGGTGGTAGTTACACAGATCCAGATTTGCAAAGAGTGATAGCTGTTAATAGTATCTCCAAATCTGAATCAGCTGAACGAGACTGATTTTTACAATGGTGCTGTGCTTCTCCAAATGGTATTTATTTTTTGGAAATTCAGAAATTTAGGAGAGATCGTACAGAAAGTGACATCTCCAGCTTTTTACAGCACTAATAACTATCCAATATATCTAACACAGGAATGAGTGCTGTATTCATTTTGAATCATCTTGCAGAAATGGTTAATTCTGATAATGATAATGTGGTCTAGTATTAGTGCTCTAGCACCCTCTGCAATTACTTAATTGATAATGTTCACGGGTAGCCTATGCCAATTGTTGGGTACTAGCTAATTTTTTTATCAGCAGTTAACTTTAAAGGTGACACACAAATGTGCAGGGATTAAGGTAGGTTTGGGTAATTATCATAGAACCATGGAAGGGTTTGGGTTGGAAGGGACCTTGAATATCACCTAGTTCCATGGGCAGGGACAATTTCCACTAGGTCAGGTTGCTCAAAGTCCCATCCAGCCTGGCCTTGGCTGCTTTTTCTTATTTAGTAGACTTTCTGTATTCTCACCTAAGAGCCAGACACTATAATACTTTGTCTCTGCACCATTACTCATATACTCCTCTAGCTGTGATCCCACTCCTAACAATTAATAAATGTGTGACCATGATCTTCCTGTTAATGGGAGGAGACCTTTAAGCATCTGTAGCACCGGGTTTTGTACCTGAGCTGGGATGTCTCTGTGGTCAAGGAACAGTAACAGGTGCTCTTGGTATAATCAGTTACATATCAGGTGTCCCTAAAGGCAAAATTCATCCCATTTTCCCTCTTTTTCATCACCGACTGTAAAGGATTGCTGCTAAGAACCTTTCTTTGGTTCCTGACAATTTTGCTATGATCTTGTTCCAAACTTTCTAATTAATGAATTAATAATTTCTAATTGTAGTGTAATTAATTAGTAACTACAATGATAATTAAACCTCTAGTTTAACAATAATAAATTAGGGACATGGAAACTAATGTGCATAAGGTGATATTTTTAGTGATGCTCCATGGATTTCCTTGAGACAGTTAATGAGAACTCCCAGGAATACGTATGTGTTGTGCATACCCATATATGTGTTCACATGAGCAGTGCACATCAGATTATCACTTCTCTGACTGCCTGAGCTCTGCAAACAGATGGGCTTTTTGCATGCAAATTTTTTGATTTTATACCAGAAGTGGATTTAGGAAGATATTCACACATATATAGATTGAAGTCAGGAATAAGTTGCTGGGCTAAGAGGATTTTTCACTGATAAAATCGGTAGTATTTTGAATTTTGTTTTTAAACTATGCTCTCATTATGTGCCATGGTTCACTGTGGAAACAGCACTCACCAAAAACATGTTCATGGTCAAAGCACAGTGTTTAGGGCCAGGGGACTGCACAGGGACAGCCAGTGGTGCAGCTGAGGAGGCAGGGCACAGCTCTGGAACCCTCTCCAGCAGCCGGCTCAGCTGAGGGGAAAGTCTGCTTAATTCCAGCCCCCGAGTGAATCGCCATATGCTGCTGCCAGCAAAGCATGTAAAGCAGCTTCTCCTGCTGGCTGGTAATCCCTGGGGAGCTCACACAAAGTCTATTAATGGCCTTCTTAGGTGACTCTCTGCGGTCATGCAGCATCTTATTTTACACCAAGTCAGGGACTCGAAAGCTCTGCGTTGTGTTGCCTTCTGCAAGCAGAATCTCAGATCCTTTTGGCAATGACTTGTAATTTCTCCAGTTAATTCTAATGAGGCAATACAGCTGAAAGTGGAATTCATTTAACTGAACTCCAGCCTTTTAAATGCTAGGCATCTAGTTTACAGTAATTGTGCAGTTTCCCTTCGTCTCCACGGAGCGAGGAGGGCTCACTTGGAGGTGAGTGGCTGTAGTCCTGTGCTGCTGGCTGGTGGCCCAGCAAGCTGCACAGTCCCTGCCGCACAGCCGGGAGCAAACTGCAAGTGTGATAGAACGGAGCAGCGAGGGCCGTCCTGCAGTTCAGGAAGGAAGAAATCTCCTAACAGGTGATCTGAGTTCTCCAGGCGGCCAGCCTTGCCCTTGTACGTGCTCAGCTGCACAGCTGCGGAGGACACAGCGTGATTCATGTCCTGACGGTGTGTTTGAGATTCTGCTCCACCTCTACTGACAAAAAAGCCAAACCCTGCCAAGCAATCACCGTCAATCAGATGTGCATGGATTGCTTTATCTGTTGGTCTTGATTAGTATTCTGGAGATATCTGTAGAAAACATGAATTTAGATTGCGCTTCCTCCGGCGCTGGTTTGCAGGGACTCCCTCTGGTGGTTAGAGCAGCGCCCGGGCAGCAGTGTCAGCATCAGCTGTGCCGTGCAGCACCCTAGGAGAGAAGAACTGGCTTTCTTCACATCTTTAAAGATAAACTTGGGGCCAAAGTCATTGAGGTTATCACCTCTTTTGACTCCTTAAACTTGCTAAATGCGCATTTCTCGTTCTTGTGAAGAAATGGTGCATGCCCTGCAGTGTGGCAGAGTGAGGAGCAGGAACTGCAGGTACCTCTGTGCTGGTCTGGTGCTTTGCAGACAGGAGCAGGAGGACATTCAGAAGGTTGAATGTTGTCAGAAATCCATTTGAATATGGATTGTCCTGAAATTTAATGGATACCCCTTCTAAGGCATTTTAGATAATAGAATATTTGCTTTTTCTTTTTTTGGCTTACCATTGGCATCCACAACAGAAATGACTCTGCACATTTGAATCTGGGTCCCCAGGTTCCCCTGCATCATTTACAAATACATACGTTGCAGTTTCACTTCTCAGCATGTTTTGCCAGCAGATCTTAGAGGATCCTTTCTAAATGCAAAAGAAAACACTTTGAATCAGCAAAACAGCAGAGCTAACTGAGCTTGGACACAAAGAAAGAGCCTTTCAGTGTCCTCTGGAGCCTGCCAAAGCACTAAGTGCTGATGATGACTAACAAGAGTGGCACATCTAATGCAAAGGCTGGCAAAAGTAACCAAGAGTTTCAGCAGGAAGGGCACCCTCGATCAGGGATGGAGAGGTGGAGGGATGCAGGGAGCCAAAGGCTCTGGAGAGGCATGGCCCAGGTGTGTAGACAAATTTCTGGATCTGCAGTGGAGACAGAAGGCACCAAGAGAAAGCTTGGTTCTGGCAGAGTCAGCAGGAAAACTCCTGACTCAGACAAATGAATAATTTACCCCTAGTTTGTGGATGAAGGAGGGATTTGAGAAGTGTAACAAAGGTGAGGATCCAAACGGAAGCATGCCTTGTGCTGCCTGCTGATTATTTCATTTCTCATCTCTCTGACCTTTCTGATTACTCTAAATACGATACTTCAGCTTTAAAGCTGGAAAATAGATATTTGGCTCTTCAGATGAGCTGGCATTTGATTTCTTTTTTTTGCTCTGTGCTGTAACACTCCTATGAGCACAGAGTAACTGCATTTTTTTGACTGTAACTGCATTGACTTTCTTACAGATGAGATTGCCCCTGGGTGGCTTTACATTCTCTCATCAGCCTGAGTGCACCCCCAAATCACTTTTTTTTGCTTATCAGAGTTTACTGGTGTGTCCAGAAATTGCCCAACGAGGGTCATGCTGTATATACTTTTTGTCTTACATCACATTATATTGCAGTCAGATCTTTCAACACCGCCGTATTTTTAAATAATGGTTTCCTTGATGCTGCAAATGGTGCAGAACATTGTAGAGGCAGGCAGCCACCAAACTGAGCTGTTGAGTTGGGGGCAGGAGCTTTGGTCAGCAAAGTGTAACGCACAGGGAAACTATTTTTGCAGTGGTACAGTGAGAAACGGTTGCAAAAACCTCAATGTGCAGAGCTGTGTCCTTGGTCATGCTGTAAAGGTCAGCGTGGGAGCATCAGTGGGGGCTGAGGGTGCAGGAGCTGCACCAAAGTCTGCTCTGCAGGCAGGTGTTCTCACACGTTTCGCTGCCGTGGCTTACATTCACAGGTCTCTTCCTAAAGGGTCTCTTCAGCTTCTGAAGTTAAACTACAGATATGACACAGAATTGTGTATTTCTTCTGGTGCATTCTTAAGGTGCCTCAAGCCTGGCGAACTCACTGAGAGGTCCACACCAAGGGTTTTCAAGGTGCTTTTAATGGAAAACAATTTTTTTCCCCAGAAATGTGTTACATTTGGTTGTACTTTTTATTTTACTAAAATCAAAATGAAACTTTCGACCTTCCTGAGAAGATGAAGTATGTATCTTTCATTCTGAAACTACGTTTTGCTTCACTTTTTGTTTTTAAATGCACATAATGTAAAATACCATATTTGGTTTTCTTGAAGGCAGTGACAAAGCCCCAGCCTTCTGATTCAAAATAAAGAGAAATTCAAGCTAAACATTCCTTTGTGTTTCCACTTTGAAGTTCAAATTAATGGTAAGTTACAAAACTGTAAAAAGACCCATTTTATTTCAAAGGTAAGAGGAAGTATTGTGATATTTTTAAAGAAAAGGAATATTTTTAAATGAGAATCAAACCTCCATACATTTCTGTGCAAAAAACTGTCTTTAAACTACATTTTTTAATTAAACCCCAAAATTCTACCAAAAATTCATTTTTCATGGCTGCACTAGAAACAGTAATGCAGTAATGAGTCCTGGTCAGCAGCATCTTGAATTATTGGATTTCACATTATTTTTATAACATTTATTTTTAGTGTCAAAATTCATTTACAGCTAATGTGAGAACATTAGCTATTTAAACAAAACTGCAAAACATATTGTCAGCTTTCACACCACATAAATTAAACTGATATTTTCTCACACTACATGAGAAATAGATACAGTAGGATATTTGAGGGTTTTATCATGTCATGTGATTTGTTGTACTAATCAGCTGATTTTTGGGTTTTGTTTTAATTGTTCTGCAACACTGAGAAAGTGATGATGTGCATATGTACTTTAAAATTAGGTGGTTTTATTTCTTCCAGTTTAACCTTGCTTGGAGATTTTGAAGTTTTTTTCATTAGGCTTTCTTCACTATGTTTCAGTCTTCTCACTGACCTCAGTGCCTACAGAAGTTGCAGTTAAATCTTAGTTCCTTTCATTTTTTCAGCTGAAGCATGTTTCTCCCCTCATGTGAGTTCCTGTTAATATGAGAGCATTTAAGGATGAACTCTAGTAGTCTCTAGGGTTCCTTCCTCCATGGCCCGAGTTGTTCAGGGTTTGACCTCTGCCATGGGTCTATCAACAGGGGTGGTTTGCTGGAGCCAGTTTAAATCCATCTTTTTTTCTCCCTGTCAGTAGTGGAATGGTCTTCCAGTGCTTTTACTTAAGTGTTCTGGTCATGTTATCAGTGACTTATTTTAAAAAAGAGCAAAATTTGACCTGCTGATAGGGTGAAGCATGATGTCTGTGCCGGCCTCTTCGTGCACAGCATTAAAAAAAACCCAAAACCAACCAACCAACCAAAACAAACAAAACCAAAAACAAACAAATAAAACAAGAAAACAAACAAAACCAACCAAACAGAAACAAAAACAACCAAACCCCCAAACCAACCAAACAAAAAAAAAACCCAACCAAACAGAGCTGTTTGGGCATGGTGTATTTTCACAGCATATAAAGTTCTCCTGAAAGGAGATGCTTTGGGAACCAGTCAAGTGGTGCGTTTTTATAGGGCTCTGTGTACAAGGCACATAGGACATGGGATAAGAATTAAATCCCCAAAATCATAGGACTGTGGCCAAACAATCTCATAGCCAGGAATCCTTGGCATGAAATTGTCTCTAGAAGAGGGCTAACAGCTGCACCTTGTGGGCTTGAAGTGCCTTGCAGAGGGAAGGAAGCCCTTTGTCATGACACCGACGTTCATTAACGTCTTTCATTAACTGACTTTCAGAAGTTATCGGCAGGGCTTTGTCTTGTCAGAATAGATCTTTATTTTGGGGTGGTAAAGATGAGGGCACATTTACAATGATGACTGTGTAGAGAGAGTATTATGCAGGGATTTATGTTCATTTGCATGTCAGATTAAGGTTTTATGTCATGCCCTGTGTGAATTAAACACAGCAGTTATGAAGGTTATGAGATTTTCTGATGGATTTCTATGCTGAATTGCTGTGAAATTTTATATTATCAGATGGAAGTGCACACTCCAATACATTAATATCCTTTCATATTTGGAATGGATGTAAAAATAGATATCACATTGTATATGTGAATTACTCACCATATTTGCACAGATTTTTATTTCAAAGAAATTAAAGGTCATTCTGACTCCACAGGGAATAAAGTTTACAATTTGTAAGACAAAGCAGAGCTGCCTATCCTTTAATGTTACTGATTCCCTCAGGGAATGGTGCTTCATCTCCCCTGTCTCAGGCAGCAGACAGTGTGGATCCAGCTTCTCGTGCCACACCCCATCACTGCAGTCACGATCAGAGCCATCTCTCTCAAAAAAAAAAAAAAAAATAGGTAATGAAGGGGAAGATGACACAGAGAGAGAAATAAAACCCAAGAAAGATGAGTGATAAAAATGAAATCCACTGCTCACCAGCCGGGCAATGCCCAGCCAGTCCTTGAGCAGCAGCCCCTGGCCAACCTTCCCCCTAGTTTTGTTGGTGAGCATGACACCACATGGTATGGAACATCCCCTGGGTCAGCTGGGGTCAGCTGTCCCGGTTGTGTCCCCTCCCAGCCCCTTGTGCACCCCCAGCCTGCTCACTGCTGGGCTGGGGTGAGAGGCTTTGTGTAAGCACTGCTCAGCAACAACTAAAACATCCCTGTATTATCAACGTAATTTCCAGCACAAATCCGAAATATAGCCCCATACCAGCTACTATGAAGAAAATCAACTCTACTGCAGCTGGAACCAGCACACCAGCCTTCTGCAAAACGGTCACCCACACCAGGAGAGCGTTGGTGTATTTCTTCCTGAAAATCTGCAGAACACCAACACAATATATGAACATACACTAATTTTATTCATAGGATCACATCTTGGGTATGAAGGGATTTTGGGAGGTCATCCCCCAGCAGTGATCAGCCCCTCCCAGTCCAACTCCCCCAGTTTATGTACTGACCACAACACTCTTATGCTGTGGAATACCCCCTTGGCCAGTTCAGATCAGCTGTCCTGGCCGTGCTCCCTCCTGGCTTCTTGCACATCTTCTCACTGGCAGAGCACAGGAAACTGGAAAGTCCTTGACTTAGGGTAAGCACTGCTCAGCAGCAGCCAAAACATCTGTGTTATCCACATCATTCTCATACTGAATCCAAAACACAGCAGTGCACAAGCTACTAGGAAGACAGTTACCTCAGCTGAAGCTGTGACAGGGTCTTTTTCAACCTAAATGGCTCTGTGATTCTGTGACCTTTCCCTAGCTCAGTTTGCTCAAAGCACCGTTGAAGCTGACCTTGAACTTCCCGTGATGGGGCATCCACAGCTCCTCCAGGCAACCCATTCCAGTATTAAGTGAGAGCACTGAGCTGCTGAGTGCCAGGTACAAGTGCTGCTTTGTAGGATTCAGACCCTTCTCCTGCTCTGTGCCCAGTTCAGCCTCCTCTTCTGCAGGAGGATTTTCTGAGGAAGCATTTTGAGAGAAAAGCTATTTCATGCAATACTTCAGTAAGGAAAGAAAATTTCTGTGAAGGAAGTGCATTTTCAGCTGTTGCACTTCACATTGAGAAGAATTATTAAAATGTGAAAATAATGTTCAGCCAGAGGGTAATGGGACGTGCTGACGGTATGAAATGGGCTTCATGGTATTTCAGTGAGAGGTTAGCTCTTGCCAGTAAAACGTGCTAGTTAGAAAAGGAGATAAAATGCTCCCATATCCCAAATGTGAGTTACTGTAGGATTTATGAACACGGTCAGGGCTGTTTTGGTTCTGACTGATGATAGTAAGAGACTGCTGTGACCCTGGTACTTCACAACATCTCTAGTTAAAGTGTCAGTGTATCACTTTTTCATAATATTGCGAGTCTGATCCCCAAATTTCCTTGAGGTGTTATTCATGGCTGCTTTCACAATTCTTCGTCTCAGCTAAGATGATTGATTAAAAATAGAACAACTGTCTTAGATAGAACAAAATAGAACAAAAGGTATTCCATGGCTCAGTTCTTCCACTGAATTGCTCTTGCATGGTCTCCTATCCTTGCTATATATATTTGATCCTGGGAGGAGATGTGCTGCTACCACGAGTATTTGCAAGAGGGATGGAGCAAGGGAGCCTTCACCAGATGTTGAGGAAAAGTAACATTGATCTGGTAAGCCCAAACATACAGAGAAGAAACCTTATCATAACTATTCTCTTCCAGTGTAGCACAGCATGTATCTGGAATTAGATATATATTTTAAAAATCTATAGTATAATTTGTTCACGTCAAGATGGCAAAAATTATTTATTTTTAAAATTTCTTTTAAGGGACAAACTTCAAAAACAAACAAGTTTTGACAAAAGCTGTTCAGCAATTTGTATTTCTGTATTAGAATATGGTAAGAAAAGCAAACCAGTTATTAAATACAAAGTTGTCTCTAATACTGTGTTATAATAATATGTCGTGTTACTACAGAAGGTGTGAATATTTGGTGCCCCTGGTGTCCCTAGGCTTAAAAGGGTTTTATTCCAGATTTTTAGTACTACACCTTACAATTTCCTCTCTGTTTGTGATGTGAACATGCATTACTTTGGCCTGAATGGTAAAAAGTAAATACCTGCCCAGCTGGTGTTGGTGACAAGGCAGTGATAACAGCAGCCCGTCCTGCTGTTCAGACACGTCTTCACACTTGGACCTCAGAACTGCTTTGCTAAAATAGGTGAGGAGTTAATAAACCCTTCACATCTCACCAGCTAAGTAAGTACTGCTGCAAAGGACATCTGACCTGAGCGAGAGGTTCAAAAGAGCCTCTGTGTTCTGGGTTTGGTGTGGCTGCTCCCGTGGAGCTCCACGCTCTTTGCCATACCCATATGCCCACTCCCTGTCTGGGATGGGCACTAACTTCAAGATGTACTACCCCTTGCAAAGTGGCATTTAACATTGAAACTGGGAAGTTTTGTGTCACATTGGTATTTCAAGCTCTGCTTAGCAAATCTTTGATAGCAGACAGGCGTGATTCACACCGTGGTGCCAGGCAGATGGATGACATGGGCTGTGGGTAAGGCCATCTCCTGCCTCAGGCTCTGATCTGCCTGATCCCAGGATTTGTGGTCTAGTGGAGCTTGGGTACACTGCTCCTGTTACACTTGTGAGAGCAGAGACACAAACCAGCCTCAGGAGATGGGAAGTTTTGTGACAATTTTGAGGTGAGATCTCACTCTTTCCTCAAAGTGTTCTTCATCCCACAGGATGTCCCTGGTCGCACTGGGATTCACTGGGTCTGTGTTTAGGTGCCAGCTTTTCCCCAGCATCTCATTTGGACACTGTGTGTGATTGCTTAAGTCAATGTCTCTGTTCACGTTCCACTTAGGAAGCTTTTTATAAAATACCAGTCCAGCTGGCTCAGCTGTGTCTTCTGGAAGGGGTGATTTGGGCTACCATCAGCCAAAGTACTCACTGGAAGTAAAACAATCATGTGAATAATGGTGCTTACAAAGCCCTCGGTGCTACCGAGTCCTGCCTTGGACAGCTGGTCTGGGTTTTTCAGTGCCACTTTTTCAAAATAAAAATAACTGCATGTAGCCCTCCCCTGCTTATATCTTTAAACTCTTATTTTTAAAATATAGTAATGATAAATATTAATTAGACAGCTACATGGTTGCTAAAGCAGATGTCAGTACTTCCACTGGGTGGGTTGAAAGAGGGGAATCACAAAATGACAGAACCACAGAATGGGCAAGGTTGGAAGGGATAAAATATTTGTACATCCAGAAGGAGTTAGCTAATATTAATTCTGAGTAGTTGCACTGTAGCCAGAAATAAAATGACAGTTTTTGCATGTGTGAATCTCAGTTGCTGTGTGTTCTAAATCCTGCAGGTCTGCTTCTCTTACGTGGCCTTTGTACAATGCACTGACTTCGTGCAGTCACCTCTGATTTACACTCTTTGTGGAAGCCAAATCTGTTGAGATTAACAGATTTATAAAATGTGATCTATTCCTATTGAAGAGTGGGAGTAGCACATGAGATGATCACAGTGTGCATGTTTTTCTTCTGAACGACCTGTGTTAAAGCTTCTTGCATGAGAGGCTTTCTCTGCTTACTAACTCATCTGACCTGTCTGGTCACCTCCACCTTTCTCTTACAGTTGAACTATGTGAAGAGATCCATCAAGCCATTAGAAAATGAATTTCAGCATAAAAGGAGGCAGATATGCAATTACACCTATATTTTGTTTTATTTTCCAGTTGTAAAGTGTGGTATTTATGCTTATTTCTCTCTTTTTTCTTTTCCTGAGAAGATCCAGACACAAGGGATGGCGTATTTCAGCAAAGAGGATTGGTGTTGGTTTATTATGCCATCTTAGAACAAGTGCATATTGCAAGTTTTAAGGGGAAAAGTTGGATTTAACCATTGGTTTATTAGAATATTCTTATATTTTTATGGCAAGCAGGCAGCAGACTTGCTGTGGGCTCCAGCAGCATTTTGTCTCCTGGTGCTTTCTTGAGAACTGAGGATGTCTTTAGTCTATGGTACCATTTAAAGCAAGCTCAGTCATGTATGCGTAGGGTGTTGGTTAAGTGTGTGTAAGGTTTTATGGGATGGAGTGATGAGCTGCTCAGGGGACTAGCAGGAGGATGGGGCACTTTCCTTGCTTTTTCCGTCCTTTGTTTCCTTGTTCACATTCCAGCTGGACAGGAGTCCAGCCCAGGAATAAGCAAGTGATGGCTGTGCAGCTATTTGGGAAGGCCCAAGCAGCTCAGCACTTTGTACTGCCTCAGGGAGTGAAAAGTGTTCCATGTCCTTCAAAACCTGTCTGCCCTTTTTAGAGCCTATGAGTACTGGCTCTCTGTCTGCCCCTGGCTGGCCCAGAGTGTGCTGGCCCATCCAAAAATCTGTCTCTGTTAGTCTCAGAAGAGAAACCAAAATGCCTGCCCTGCGGATTGTCCTGATTTCTCATTGTTGTAATTGATTTTTATTTTTTATTTTTATTTGTTATGGAAAACATAAGCAAAGTACATCAGCCAGTCCGGAACCAGAAATGTATGCAGCTGGTCCAAATCAAACCTTTTCAATGAGAAAAAGATAGGCTTTGGTCTCCAGTCTTTCAGTTTAATCATCCTAAAAGCACTAGATGTTTCAGAAAAAAATACAACATTTAAATAGATTTATTATTCTGCCAAGATTTATTTGAACTAAAATTCACACTGGAGGAGAGTTTGGGGGGGAAGGGAGTATAATTTCATTTGCTAAGTGATACTGGAAGATTCCTTGTGAACTGTAAAGAGGCTGAGGGAAAAAAATCCTGTTTTCATTTCATCCTTTTTTAGGACACTAAGAGATGGCAGGTGGGGAATGTCTGACAGAACACCTTGTGCATTGGCACAGAAGCAGCATAAAGTCTTTCACATATACGTGGATTAATAATTTTCAGCTGTTACAGTGGCAACACAATATAATGATTCCTCCAGGTCTGCTGTTACAATGCCTCAGTTCTGTCTATTCCCTGCAGCCCAGGTTCAGCCTGCAGCTGCTGGTGCTTGGCCATGACCAGTCCAGCTGCCAAAAGCGATGGCTCAGAGGTTTATGGTTAAGCAGGTGCTCACCTACGTGTCCAGGTAGGATCCCACGTGGCGTTGCAGTATTGCAGGGCAGAAGTGCAAAGTGTTGGCATCAGGAAGCTGCAGAGGACTCAGTGAGCTGCCAATTTCTGTCCCAAGTTTCCTAAACCCCCAGGGCAGGAAGGAGACAAGCCTTGTCTCCAGCAGGTCTGTACAGCACACTCCTGCCATGAGCTGTGCATTCAGGGCATGGCTGCTTTCTCACAGGTAAGAAGCAGTTTATAAAAGTGTTTTATTGAAAGTGAGATTTTAGCTTCAGTAGTTGTGGGTGTTGCTGAGGAGAGTGGGATCTCTGACAGGGAGAGACCTTTAGCACCAAGGGAACTTCTGATTCAGCCTTTCCTTGTCGTTCGGTATTTCTTGCCATTCCCATCTCCAGTCAAATGCACCTTTGTTTATTCTTCAGGATGTCAAGCTCCAGCATGACAGCTCTGTGCAGCATGTTTATCCACCAAGAAGAAAGACCTCTAGGAAGGATGCCCTTGAGAGAGAGCTGAGTGGAGCCACAGTTCCCATCTGCAGCACCCAGGCGCTCTCTCCAGTGCAGCCCCTCACCCAGCCTGTCGTCCCTCTCTATTAATGGCTCTGGCAGCTGAGAGCCATGACTCATTCACCGTTTTGCTCCTTACTTTCCCTCTGGCCATAGACCTGAGAACAACTTCTTTTTTTTTTNNNTTTTTTTGCCTTTTCCTCCTTTCAGAGCGCATCCAGATTTATTGACTCTTTCTTCTTTTGTCGTCCCTGAGTCAGAGTCTTTGCACGAACCCTCTCTGAAGCTCTTGCAGGGCTGCGTGGGGTGTTCAGGGCTGAGCTGCCTGGACTCCAGCAATGCCAGCGACACATCCAGGCAGGCTCCCAGGCAACACAAATCAGTGGAGCATCACCATCTGCAAGTTGAGGTGGTGGATGCCTGCTCCCTTGGCTATCACCATTCTTAGCCCTAGAGCCTGTGTCCCTTCCGTGAGCAGGCACGTGCTTGCCTCATCCTTAGCTCACCTTCAGATAGGCAGCAGTGTTACCCACAGTCAGCTGGGAGGACAGGTGGAGTGGTGGTGGTAATTCGCCGATGGTCGAGAGGAGACAAGAGATGCAGCAGGCACAATTTCAGCAGCAGAATTGAATTCTTTTATTATTCTACAACTCTTCTTATAGACTTTTTTGCTTCGTGGTGTAATTGGTCAGGGATCAGCCACCCCCCCTAGGGTGATTGGCTGAAGTCCTACAACACCCATTTTCAAAATATTTCTCTACTGTACTATAAACAAATGTTAGCAAGGTTGCAGGTGTTCATAGCTTACAAGACTCTACTGATAGCTCCCATGAGAGAGAGAAGTGTCTCACAGGGTTAGAAAGAAGCAAGAGAAATCCTTGCTAGCAGCATTTTTGCATCCATAGAGTGGTGCAGGGCAAGAAGGTCCCTCTGCCGTTTCAGCCTGGCAGCTGCTCCTCAGCTTCCCTTTACCCTGTCTGCCCTTTCTCTAATTTTCCTGGTTTCCCCTAATCTTTCCTCATTTGGGAAACTGGAGGAGTATAACACACTTTGGTGTCTTACTGTTTTACACACAAACCCAAAGCATGGCACCCTATGAGATGCTACAGAGAAAATTAGCCCCACCCCAGTCAGACTTGATACACACCTGTTTGTGCAGGGATGCTCATAGCTGGTCACACCTGGCCCCCAGACAAGGCAGGGCTGGGCACTCTGGGCACTCCAGGCAGGCACAAAGCAGCAGCAGTTGATCTTCCCATGCCAGGTGGCTGATGGAGTGAGCAGTGCTGGGTCCTGGAGATAGCAGTGCAGTACGCAGGGTCACAGGAGCTGCTGTACATCACCACGGAACAGGATGCCATGCAAAGAGGTGGCAGGGGTAGAAGGAGCAGTTCTGTGTTGTGTTCAGTGACATCCTTTAGAGGAAGGAGGTTTGCTTTGTGCTACTCCCCATGCACACACACATTTTTAACAGGCAGAGCAGAGATGTAGAACAACCAGCTTCTCCCAGAGGGTAAAGCCCTGCGCTGTGGAGGGTGGTCACTCATCACAGGGCATGATCACAGGCACAGTGAGATTGGTCCTCAGCCTTCCTTTCTCTGAGCCAAACAAGATGACTCCCCTGGCCCCTTCTTCATGTGCCATTTGCAGCCTCCAGCCACCTTCATCACTCTCCAGTGAATCACAGAGTCATAGAATCATACAATCATAGAATTGTTTGGGTTGAAGTGGACTTTAAAGATCACCTAGTTCCAACCCTCCTTCATTGGCAGGGACACCTTCCACTAGGCCGGGTTGCTCAGGGCTCCATCCAGCTTGGCCTTGAACTCTTCCAGGGACAGGGCATCCACAGCTTCCCTGGGCAACCTGTTTCAGTGCCTCACCACCCTCACAGTAAAGAATGTCCTCCTTATATCTAATCTAAACCTACCCTCCTTCATCTTACAGCCCTTCCCCTTGTCCCATCACTACACTCCCTTTTAAAAGGTCCCTCTCCATCTTTCTTGTAGGCTCTCTTTAGGTACTGGAAGGTGCTATAAAGTCTCCCCAGAGCCTTCTCTTCTCCAGACTGAACAACCGCAGCTCTCTCAGACTGTCTTTCTAGGAGAGGTCCTCCAGCCCTCATGGCCTCCTCTGGACTCACTCCAACAGGTCCATGTCTTTCATGTGCTGAGGGCTCCAGAGTACTCCAGGTGGAATCTCACAAGAGCAGAGTAGAGGGGAAGAATCCCTTCCCTTGATCATGGCACTATGTCAGTAGTTTTCTTGCATGGCCCTGCTGCGTTGGGTAGGCATGCCCTAAGGAGATGAGACAAATGGCATTATTGTTCCTTGAACAATAATTTTTTCTTTTCATTTAGCCTGTGTGCTATAGTTCCAAATCATCGCTGTGATTTCTGAGAGTATGGAGTATGAAGGGTAAAAAGTCCGGTATCTTTTACCCTTAAAAATCTTAAAAATCTAAGAACAGCTGTGACACTGGCAAAACTATGTATTTCCCAAAGAATCTGGGAAAGTGCCTTTCTAGTTTTCCTGCTCCCTGTCAAAGTGTTGATGATTATGTGTTGAAAGTACTGAATTTCACAGCATTGTGTGGTCCGTGGATTACACACAAACAGCAGCAATCCTAGATGTTGTCTAGTTTCTCCTTAAGTCAGGAGGATTTCCATTGACTTTTCTTGAGGTTTTTGTGTGGTGAGTGTCTGCTGTTATTGTATTGAGTTGATGGTTATTTTTTATGCAGTAATGGAGCTTTAGCTAAGAAATGTCAGATTTGTTTCTTTCCATCAGTGACACTTTATGTTCATTAATGATACATCCAAACTAGAGAAATAGATAGGAGAGTGAATTCTATTGTTAAACAAAAGTTGGTTTAGCTACCAGGAATATGCCAACAAGTCTGCAAACTCCACTTAAATTCAGTAAGTAATTGAGCTTGTCTCCTCATACAGAGGATACTTTTATTAGCAAAGTATTTAATTAGCTGTCTATTGCATTACAGCTGAAAGCCGAACACCTCCTCTGGCATTTCCCAAGAAGCTTGTCTGTAGTTCCCAGAGCAACACTTTAGGATTGCAAGTGACTGAATAAGATCTTGCTGCAGGAAGCTTTATGATAAACTTACTTGTATTATTATTGACAGCCTAAAAAAGCACCTTTTTTTAAAGTTCCTAAGGCAAAATTATGCTGATTTGGCTTTGCCTATGAAAGAAAGAATAAAGAAAATGTCCCAAGAAGGTGCAAATGTAATACAAACCTTCAGGACACTTTAAGTTGTCCAATATCAATTGTCTTGCCCCTGCTGCAGCACAGCTAATGAATGAAAGAGGGGCTTGAGAAGAGGCTCTGGAGGAGCATCCTCCGGGTATTAGAAAAATCCCAGATAGAACTAAGCTAAATGGCAAGGAGGACGTGGGGTAGAACTAATACAGGAGGTGCTGACTTCAACACACCTCAGGAATGTGCTCTTGGCTCCTTGTAATGCCAGGAGAGGCAGCGTGCTGGCATCTCTTAGGCAGAGCTCAGCACTTTGCAAAATTGGGTCCACCTGCCACTTGAAGGCTATCATCCCAAATCAGGCAACCACATGACTACTAAGCAAGATGTGTTAACCACTGCCTGCTTCCATGAGATGAAAACAAGGATTGTGATAGAGACGGGAATTCTGCTCTGGTTGCAAAAGCACACAGCCAGTCCTGTGGTCACTGAGCCGTCCTTGGTGTATTTTGTGTGGCTGTCTCACAGATCCAGGCTCAGGACACCGCAAGGCTGAGGGCTTGGCAGTGCTCCTCCTCCCTATCTGGCTGATGCGAGATCTCTGCTAATGGGGTAGGGCTGGAGGGTGTCCCTGCCTCGCCAAGGGACTCCCCTTGTTAGGAGATCGAGACTTACTTGCCTAGATTATTATCTGTCTAGGACAGGGAGTAGCTCCATTCATGCACTTGTCAGCACCTGGCAAACAGCATCAAAAGTAAGGCATTATTGGCAGTAGCCCACAAGTAAAATTAATACAGATAAAAATGTTTATTTTCATAGTATTTTCTCATAAATTAGCCAAAATAACTGGCTTAAAATGAATTAGTGCTATATACCCACATATATCCCTATATATTAGTAAACTGCTTTATTCAGTAGCATGATAACACTACTTGTAGGAGAAAATATGAAAACTGAAATTCATTAGGAAAACATTTTGCACTGCAATTAGATCTGATGCTGCTCAGTGTGGGGTTTCAATTTGTTTAATTCACGTTGATGTGCAGAAGAGGCTGCAGAAGAAGAAAAATACAAGCATACATTTAATGTTAGGTACTTTGCTTGTTCATGCATACTTTAGCTAAAGCCTTGGTGCCATATGATTTCAGATTCTTTCCGTGTGTCCCTAATCAAATATTCATAGTTGTGTTCACACTTACAGAAAGGATTCTGAAACCTACCTTGAAGTAAACACAGGGAATAAGGCATATGTTCAGTCCAAACTTTGATCTTGCTCATGCACATATGAGCTCTAGCAATAGCTACAACCAGTTACATGTGTGAAAATCAGACAGATGCTTCTTAGGCACAACATTAGCAGTATGAACCTATTGGACTTTCTAGGACTGAGACACAGAACACTATGAACATGTTCAGTCCTCAGTCCCCATTTCAGCCTGGGAGTAGGAAAATGTATTTACCCAAGAGGACAGATCCACACAGAGACATCATCTTCTAGATCCAGTTTAGCAGGAAGTTATGTCCATTGGGTTCAGTGGAGTAATATTTGGGTTCCAGCTGAGGGGCTGGTCTTCAGTAACAGCTTTCACTCTTTATTTCTAATTGGGGAAGAAGTGCAAAAGCAACTACCTTAAGATACACTACAAACACTTAATTCTGTTTATTTCATTACTAAGGGGTACTAAGTATCGCTAATATTAACTTTCACATTAATAAAACTAAAATTTTATTAACACGTTATTAGGATTTTTTTGTCAGTGGAATAGAAAAATATAATTTGGTGTACATCAAATCAACTTCAAAAAGTATCGGTGTTTGAACATAAGTAATTTCTAAAAAAAAATTTATAACATCTGTCAAAGTTATTTAGCTCCCTAACTTTTCCTGCGTTGAGCACTTAAGTCTTACTCGTACAATCATTCTCATGTTTGGTACTATGTTCCTATATAGGTTGCTACTGTAAAAAGAAGTAAATTTGCTAGTGCTGTGTATTATTTATGTAGCACCCCAAGTAGAAAGAAAGAAAACTGACAAGATCCAACCTTACCTTCATTTTAATTCCTTGGGAAGGATGTTTCATTATTTTCCCCCTCTTTGAAGTACCAGGTCTCTGAATTCTCTTTTTAATGACTCAGATGAAAAATAAATATGTAGAGGAAGGAGTCAGTGTGCAGAATTCGAAGAACACAAGACATTTTGAGGCCGTGCCATGCAGGGGGATGGGAGCAGCATCTCGGTGTGGGTGGCTGCGTGTGCTGGGTCCTGGGCTCGCACTGCTGGCTCTGGTTCAGCAGCCAGGCAGGAGTTTCTCTCATTGTCAGTGAACCAGCTGTTGTGGCAGATGATCGTGCTGAATTTCAGGTCATTTGATAACTAGGGCAGGCAGCCGTGTTTTGCAGTTCAGCTTGGGTGACACGTAGATTATAAACTTCATCAGCAAAATGCAGAAATGCTCACGTTTCTCGGATGCCCAGGTGGGCTTGTTCTGGGGGTGGAAAGGGGGTGTTCAGCCAGGTCCCATCCTTGGCAGCCAGACAGCAAACCCTGTCTAGTGTTTGTCACTTATGCATGCAGAAGAAGTGCAGGACATTGATAGTTTTTCAGCTTTATGAAGAGTGACATTCCAAGTGGTTCTTATTTAGGCTATCACTTACATCTGCTGGTAGGCTCTGCTTGGTCATCAAATGTGAATTGTGGTGCTGGCTTCCAGACTTGCAAAGAAATGCTTATTCCCATGTCAGGGAACAGCAAGGAAAGCTTCCCAAATCCTTTGGTGGCTTGGCAATACCTGAGAGCAAACTTATGGGGAGGGGGGAGCCCTTACAGAGCCACAGAGAGGAGCAGTCCAACCGTGCTCCTTTGTCAAGCTGCTCAAAAGTAAAGTGGCAAGGCTTGCTCAGGGCCAGGGGAAGGATTAATGTAGCATTCTGGGGAAAGCAGCTGGAAATATCACGGTTATTTTCTCAGCTTGGCAAGCTTTTAAGCTTTAATGGATTCCCAGAAGAGTCAAGCAGATCTTTGGTGTAAAGAAGCCTGTAAGCATTGATGTTGGATTCCAAGAATTTTAGAGTCAGAAGAGATCATTAAAGCCATCCACTGTAACCTCTGTGTTCAAACCTTTGGTATTCTGGCCACAAATTCTTTACCAAGTGAAAGCATACTTTAGAGAGCCACTGTCTTGATGTAAGAACATCATACGATAGAGGATCTACCACTTCCCCAGGTATGTTTTCCCAATTGGCTCATTACCATCACTGGTAAATAAAATACTGTTTGAAAGGATACACCTTGCTCTGAAAGCATCAAGCTGCCTTGCTGATGCTGATACCCAAACCAGACTGTCCAGTCATGTCAGCACTGGGTGGAATGTGCCCTCCACCTGGGACACAGGCACAGAGCAGGGCTAAAAGAGGATGCTGGGGAGCTGAAACACCACTGGTGTAAGAAATGTGGAAATAAAGGCAGGACTGCAATAGATTTCCAGAAATAACCTTGAGGAGACTTTGTTCTGAAGAAAGGCTGGGTTTAATGTAACTTAGAAGGCTGTATCTGCCTTCTCTCCCCCAAAGCTTCTCATAACATGCTGAAAAGCATCTACAATTTGAAATGGTAAAAAATTTAAGGAGAAGAAAGAGCAGGGAATTAGGTCTTCTGGCAGAGAGCAGGCTGCTAAAGGTGTCTGTCATATTAGAGGTGGCAGCTTAGACTTGTTTTCTGTGTTTCAAAGTGAATACACCCTCTAAGGCAAACCATCTATTTTTAACTCTCATTCTGGGAAGTCCTTTTTCTCTATGCTGGGAGAAAAGATGTATGCTTTGTGTCACAGTTGTCTCATAACCACTTACCTTGCTGGCCTCCTTTCAATAATGAGATAGATAATAGGACAGAAAGCTGGTCAGCCAAGCTCAGTGATGAATAAACCTCCACTCCTCATTCTGGGGGCTGAACAGGGAGGGGGAAACCCTGTTTGATTTGTCAGGAGAGGTCCCATTGTGGAAGGCCAGGCAGAGCCAAAGAGGTGTCTGTTACTCACTGCAAGGAGCGTTTGGTTGCTGTGCCCGCTGCAAGGCTCCCTCTGGCACACCCAACGTGAGTCACCAGCGGTGAGCAGAGTGCTGAGCCAAGATGCAGTGTGGTACTGGATGTGTCCCTCCCTGAATCTGTGGGTAATTTGGTAGCATTATGGCTTATTCTCTTAGGATTGGACTCATCCCAGCTATATTTATAGGACTGGGTCTCACCCAGGCTTCTCATGTAATCAGCGGAGAGACACATGGCCAGGGAGGATTCATCCCTCTTTTAGATTGGCACAGATAACTGAGGAGGGTGGGGATGCAACTAGAAGTTTGCAAAGCCGAAGGACTTTGAATTGTGCTTGCTAGCCTCTTTACAGGAGTTCGGGGCTTTTTTTGGGGTCTCAGGCTTTCAGCATCATTGGAGAAGTTCATCACAGTTTCCCAAGAAGTGTCTGTTCATACTCTCAAGGAGCAGAATGCATTTTCAAGTGGATCATAATTCATTTTCAAGTTTAAATTAATTAAAGTCAAGCCCTCTGAGAAGTATCAAATGCATGCCTGCACTTCCTTTATACCAAATAATGCTAATAGAAGTGTAGCAGACTTCAAATTTCCCCATCAGTTAAACTGATTAAAATTTTTTTTGTAGAAGGCAATTTAGAAAGCAATATACAGTAATATAGGTATGTTACTATTGACTATTTAATTGTTACCGTACCAAAGGCCACTGACAGACAGCAGGTTAAATAACTTGTGACTGGGGCAACTGTTGTGAGAAATGACTGATTTACCAGCCTTCATCTTTCCTGTGCAGCTATTTTACTCTTAGCAGTGCCCTACAAAGAAAAGGTATGGAAAGTGTAAGCATGTTTTTAAATATTGTTTAGTTTAGTACCACAAACACTGACGTGATTTAATCAGAGCATGTTATTGGAAAATGGCATCAGTACAAGATGCTCCAATGCAGAAAATTTTCTGGTAACTGTAATTTTTACTTGAGTTGACAGGGTTTTTCTGGGCTTGTTCTGTGAGACTTGCATTTGCCTGAATGCTTCTTGCTCTCTATTTCTTGGCAGAAACTTTCAGTCTTGCATCCCATTTAAAATGGTTTGTAACTGGAAATATGTGTTAGGGGCTAGTTCGAAATAGATGCTGTGCAGGTGGGTCTTCTCATTCCCACGGGTGGGTCTTGATTCAGGCAGCTGAATCTGGGCTGCCCATGCAAGAACTGAAGGTTACAGGCTGTATTCCTCAGCTGGTCTTGCTCACTTGTGCCTGTACTTTGGGTCCTGAAATTCAAGAGAGGATCCATCAACTTAAGTGTCCTGGCTTGGCATGGACTCAGCCAAGCCTCTGTGCAGGAAGCAGCTCCAGAGAGACAAAATGTGGAGGTGAGCAGGCTGCTTTCCCCCAGGTCTTAAACCTGCTCCATACAGTCTTACTCCAGCCTAATTGCTAAGGTATGTGGGTGCATTGCCTGTGGAATAGCAGCCGTCCCACAGGCATCGTGTACTGCTGGGAAACACTGCAGCTGTCCTTGGCACAGCACCCAGGAGTCCTTTAGAACTGATGGTGAAAATGGAGGTTGAGAGCAGAGAAAGGCAATAGAAAAAGTTAAGGCTGGTTCAGTATAAACAGCTTCTACAGGTATAACAAAACATCTGACACTGACCCTTAATAACAGAAATGAGTTTCCATCTTAAGAACTGCAAAGATCTGGTCAATGGCATGACGATGGCTTCTTAAGTATATTTCATCTGGCTGAGGAACTTAAAAGTTCATTGTTCTCCTTCCTGAATGTTTTCCAGAGCTCTCTAAAGTGCAAACCTTCTCAGAATGCTAGTTGATAAAGACACTACTGAAATGAGACCAAGCACTTGATTGATTTCATAGTGTTATTTCAGTTTTGGCACGGCCTCTGGGTTCTTAGCTGTCTAATGTGCTGTTAAGTGCCTCCTCAAGCATGGATAATAGATATTAGGAATAAAAAAGGAAAGCAACCTTTTCAATTAAGGACAAAATGTACAGAAAGTAAAATGACATGAGTTGTATCAGCTGCATATTGGCTCCTATGTGCACAGTCTCCAGATACAATCAGTAGGTGCTCAACCAGATAATTACAGCCTTCCTGCAAAAGGCTTCAACGTAGGAGAGTCACCTGCCTGCCTGCTACCACTTGCAGGATCAGAGCTGTCCTTTATTTTCACTGCTGCAGATTGTGGAATTAGTGTTTTCCAACTTCTGTTTAAAAAAGAAGCGTTTTTCTAGCACATCTCCTTCCAGCGGGCTGCTGCACCAGGTAAGCACTGGGCATCAAGAGGGATTTGTCAGCCTTTATGTCAGCAATGATTTATATTTGTCAAAATGCAATTTGCACAATTGATTTCCTGTTGCAAGGATTACAGGAGCAGTTAGTTGGGGGAGTGCCTGCCTTCCAGCCAGCTGGTAGTGGTTCATGCTCAAAATGAGGTCAAGGGTTTTTTTATGTACGGGAGTAAGAGATGGTCAATTGAATTGTTACTTAAAATCTCTTCAGGTGCACAACATCTGCAAGTGCTCCTCACTGAGGAATCACCTATGCTGCCACAGGCAGGCTGGCCTGTAACCTTTATGAAGATCAAGTAATGTTAATAAGAAATGATAAGATTTCTGGGGGGTTTTATGCCCAGTACTGCACCACAGAGTATCCCTTTTAAGTGACTTGCATGCATCTGATGGCACATGTACCACAGCTTAGGAATCCCAGTGCAGGTGTTATAAAAGTATTTTCACAATGTTTTTGGCTGCACCGGTTTGGTTTTTTTTCCCAAACTTGGACCAACACTGATAGTGTCTAGCAAGTCGTAACTTTGTTTATCCACAGTAGGAGAGTGGTGGCTTATATCATACTCTCTGGGGAAAGTGCCTTCTGAGGGTCTTTAATTATTTTTCCTGTGGGCCATGCTGCTATTTCCACTTTCAAGGGGTCACTCTCTTGCTAGTGGGATTGTGGATGCCAATCTTTATTTCCGAGTCGGAAGTGATGGTGGAGTCGCTGAGAGAACCTGTTCCCAAACCGTATGTGCTCTCCTGCTCTGCCATTTACTCAGCCACGTGGTGGGTCTGGCTCTGCTGCCCCATGCTGTGTTTGAATGAGCTATTTAAAAATATTATGTCAACTTTAGGGAGGAGGGTGGAGTTGGGGTGGAGGCAGGCACACCCACTCACTGGTTTTCTGGCTCCATGGCAGACTGTTGGCAGGGAGTTTGCTGTGCAGGTGGTAAGTCTGCCGAAGGATCTGTAGGAATTTGTTAATCTCTATTAGATCAGTTGGAGAGTCTCTGGGATGCTGTTTGGCCTTGAAGGATGTTTTTTAGCTTTTTATTAGTCATGACCATATTTAACCCTGCAGAAACCACAACCTCACTCTGTAAGAGATAAGTCTATAAGACAATAATAAAGAAAATATTGGGTAACATAGTCTCAGCCAAATAAGTCAGTGAAAGAGTTAGATGCATTCTTATGGCAGAATTAAGTTGTACCTCTCTGGGTTTACAGATTCTGTTATTAGTTTGATACAGTGTTTTAAACTGCCTATATTTGTGTAATACTGTTTTCTTTTGAAAGAGCAGGTGGTTCCAATGGTGTTGCAGGATAAGCAAGCACTTCAGAGGGCTCAGCTGATATTTTACATCAGCCAGATGCTTTCCTTCAGTCCTTCAGTGTGAGATACAGAAAGAAAGCGCAGAAGAACAAAAAGGATTTGAAGTGCCCTCAAAACAGAGAATGCAAGGGTTTGATGATACCATGTTCTCTAGAAAAACTGGAGTCCTGAATATAAAACATGGCCTACAGTTTTACAATTTTAATGCCATTTTTGTTCAGTTAAATATATTCCTGAATCTTCCTAAATCTTCAGAATGTAATTAACAAAACCATTGGCATTTATGGCTGTGAGACCCTGAATTTACACTCGGGTTTGAATTTAAAACTCCTGTTTCTGGTGTGCCTCTAATGGCTTTATAAGCCAGCAAGAAGAAAACAATGAGCAAATATAGGTAGAGTTCAGACCATCTGTGTGCCATAGTGAAAAAGATGGTTTGCTATTAACAGAGTTTTTGTTGTCTCAGATATTGATTAGTTAATGCTTGTTTTGCTCCATCTGATAGTGAGGAATACCTGAGAGGTATTGATATTGTAGACTTGAAATGAGACATAAATAATTCATAGCAGCAAGCATTAGAAAACATATGATAAGCAGCTTTGCTATTAGAACATCTACATATCAGTCATTCTGAGAATGTTGTGGGAGGCAGGCACAGAGAGTGAGCAGCTACTCAGTTATGATGAATAAGTATTGTCTGAGAAGGACAGGAGTGGCTCTGGTGCATTGCTATTTATGAACTTGTTCCACCTGGGTTTCTCCTGGTGTAACCATAGGTAACTTATAAAAACTTACCATTTTTATTCAGCATATACTAAAAATCAGATAAAAGGCTTAGCTGCTGCGATCTACATCAGAGTGGTGTCACTGAAGCTAGGGAGATACATCCCCTAAACTAGCTATCAGTTTGCTTGAGGAGTAGAGGCTGTGTGAAGTCCCCAGCAGACAGAATAATGCAAAGGGAAGGAGAAGGAAAAGAAATGGATCAAAGGTGATAAGGCAGAGGTGGAAAGCGAATAAATATTCTGCTTAGCTTCCTCATACAAACTCTCCAGTAACTTCGACTGGATTGCCTCTGGAAAACCAACTACACTTAAATATAGGAGAGGAAAGTATTAGCAGGCAAAGTAAAAATGGTGAAGTGTTGGGATCAGAGGAGATCAGTGATGATGGAATGATGAAGAGTACTGAAAATTTAATAGTAGATGGGGATTTTAAGCCGTATATACACATTTCTGAAGCCGTCTTGTTCACTTTACATTTTAAGACTAGTGCTCAACATTTATCACTGAACCCCTCTGACTTCAGAAGCTACCAGTGAACTTGATCCTGCATGTTCAATTGCAGCCATTTTTTTACCCAGGATAACTGAACGTTCTATTTACTCACACTTTGCTTTTATTGCAATTGCTTCCATGTAGGTGAACATGGGGAGGTCTGATTGGGGCAGGAGGCAGAAAGTGCAATTTCTTTCTTACTTTCACAGTACTATGTGAACGTCCAGACAATGAAGTCTGGCTTCAGACACCCCGAGGTGCTGTGATAGGTGAGGAAAAGGGTCCAATTAAATATTTAAGTGGCCAGGCCCACTGTGCTGCTGCAGCAGGGGATTGATTACACCTGGTGAAACCTGGTCTGCGGGGAGTGCCGGGCATGTGGAGGGTGCCTCAGGGAGTGCGCTGAGGAGGCTGCGGCCGTACTATGGTCAGCAGGGAATGGATTTGGCACTGCTTCTGCCTCTGCCACTGTGACTGCATCATCCTGTGCCGAATGTCTTGTAGGTGATGGAAACCTCCCTGCTGCCTTGCACATCCTGTCCCTTGCATGCCGTGCTCCTGGGGGAGCCCTTCCGGGAAGGGGGCCAGGGGTGCTCTTGCCAGGGCCTTTTTTGCATGGAGATACTGTGTGCCACCATCCTGTTGTGCTGGGAAACCACTTGCAGTTGTAGCTCATTGATAGATCGTTTGTCTTTAATTTGCTCTTAATTCTGTCAGGCGGGCAGTAGGAGGCTGAGATAATATTTGAGAGAAATGACCCATTAGGTTGAGGAGATGCTGGCATTAGTCAGGGCTGTTAAATCAGGAGAAGTCATTACAGCAAGAATGTGGGACGATGGCTTCTGAATCAATGTGTTGGATTGCTTCTGTCTTCACTTGCTAGTGGATAGCATCTGTACTCATGGAATAGATGATAATGGTTTTAAAAAATCATTGAACAAGGTATGATATGAACAAGGGCATCATTTTATACCTGCTATAGCTAATGGGATATTTGCCTATTTTTTCCTCCATAACAGCCTGCCTGTGACTCTCAATTCCTGTTAGCTCTTCTGGAAGTGGGGATTTGCAGAGATGAGTGGGTTTGCTCTGGGCCTTCCTAGTTAGTGGGACTTCTGCTTCCCTTAAGCAAGTAGCTTGGCTTTGTGTGTAAGTGTGAATGGGATCAGGTGCTGTATTTGAATATTTTGTTTATCTGTTGAATTTATTAGACTGTGACTTAATTATCAAGGAATCCTACCTATTCATAATGATATCTTTCCATGTGGTTTGTTGGGGTTTTTTTTTCATAAATCCCAAAATATATCTCCATTTAGTTGTGTTTCATAGAAAAGTCCTTTTCTATCCAGTACTTTTATCCAGGTACAGGTACCCATCACAGTTGCCTTACAGCAGTGTTGGGATTTAAATCTTGGTAAAATGGATCTTGTCTGGAACTTAACCATTAACTAGATACAAACTGTGTGTTTATAATACGGTGTTTTCTATGTGTGCATGGTGCTTCAGTGCATGTGTGGGCCCTGCTGTTCTCCACGTGGTGGAAAAGACTGCCCTGAGGGGTTTACTGTCCTTCCAGTAGGGAAACTGGAAGGAGACACTTGAAAATGGAGAGCCTTGCCTTGCGAGGTTGTATGTGGAGATGGGCCAAGAGTAGACCGTGGTTCTCTTGGTGCCTTAGGTGCTGCACCAGGCTACAGTGGGTATATATATACACTTCTGATCTAATGTGTCATAAATCCTATCACTGAGCAAAACTAGAGATGATGTTTGACCAGCTAAGTGTGTAAATATCAGGTGATTGAACGTCTGTCCATGCCAGTGGCTGGGTCCTTTTACCCTGTGACTTCAGAAATCTTCAGAGATTCAATTTGTCAAAAAAAGAGGATCAAATCTCTGCTTTTTATTTGATGTAAAGAAATGTAGGTGTGAAGTGGGTATAAACAGGTATATGCACTTAATTGGGTGCAGAAACACACAGAGTCACGCTTAGCTAGAAGCAGATACTGAGTTTATATTTCACAGAACAGATATGTGGGGCTTGAGACATCCAAGGGAAGGTGCTTTCTGAGCTGAGCAACGCTCCTACTGCAGAGCCCGAGGCCAGCATTGCAGTGTCCCTGTCTCTGTTGGGACAGCACCTGTCAAACTGACACTGGAGTGAAACAATTCATGTCCTCATTGAAACCAAATTCAAGAAAAAAACTTTGCAGTATAAACCATATCTTTGGATGGTGTGTATTGATTTCCACTGTCAGCTTCTTTGGAGCATCCACTGCCTGGGCTCTGACATAAACTGAACGCCCATGCAGTGGTGGGGAGGTGCCAGCTTCTCAGGATGGCACATGCTCTCAATTTTAATGAGATTCTGATGGTATTTGGTGTTTTTCTTAAAGCTCCATTACTGCCTAGAGGCATAAGATTATGAGCTAACCTTCACCTTTATTGAAATGTTTTAATCTTGGATGTTCAGGAAAATAGGCTTGATGCACATTCTGAAAAACAATCAAAAAAAAGGAGGGAACAGAAGTGCTCTGGGGCTTGTTTATTTGATACTAATAATTGTGGGGTTAATTTACTTTCTTTTTTTTCTTAACCTAATCTCATGGTCCTGAATTTTATAGATTACTTTTTTACTTCTGGCACTGATTGACATCTTCTCCCATCATCTTCCCTGAGTGTCTTTATAAGGCCACCAATATTGGAATTACACCCTTAGAAATTCAGTTATGCCCTTTTTTTTCCTTTTTTTCTTTTGTAATACAAAAAGAGTAAAAGAACTCTTCCTATACTTTTCTATGCATGTAACATTTTTCTCAGAGCCGGAGGCAGCTCCCCTAACAAATGCAATTGGTCATCAACTAAGTTGGATGCTTACTTATCACGAAACTGCCTGTGTAAACAAGGCCCTTCTCCAAATGCATCAGAGCCCCCGCACCAGCTCTGCCAAGGAGGGAGGTGCTGGCAGTCCCCCCACCCGGAGCTGCCTGGCAGGTGGCTGCTTACCCACCTTGATTTCATCAACGCGTAATTGAGCCGCTGCTGAATTAGTTCTCTTTTGCTCAGAGCTCAGCACAGTAAACAGAATTCCCCTGGGAAGCTCCAGTTTTTTCTGTCCTGCACAGAGGTTTCCTGCATTCATCTTGACAGAATTTCTCTGTGTTTCTTGGAGAGCCAGCGCTGCACAGGTCTGGTCCTGTCCGGGTACATGTGCCGAGCTCTGCGGCACTGGGGCCTGATCCAGTTGGATGTGTAGCCATCACCTTCCCTTGGGCTGCTATCCTCAAGGTCTGGTGCTCAAAGCACTTCCTCAGGAAATGGGGAACCAAGGTTCAGCCACTTCCCCTGCCCAGACAGAACTGCAGCCTTACTTGCTCACCTTCCCCCACCCAGACAAGTTCGTGCTATTCTAGATCAGTATGTGTTCTGTTCTTCCTGTCAGAGCTGAGCTGCTGAGAGGGAAATAATTTCCAGTTCTTACACGGTTCTTACATTTTATGTTAAGCAGTCACCAGATGAGAACATATGGGCTCCTGTCCCTGTTGCTTGCCCTCACTATGGGCATGCATTCCCAGCACTTCAGGCTGCATTCTGGGGAACATGCTGACCCCAACAGCCCTGGAGCCACCTCACTGTGTAAGGTTTCCTGTTTGCACAGTCACCTATGTGTATTTTTAAAATCTTTTTTTAAGGTGGTTGTGCTGTTTTTTCTGTGAGAAGTAACCCAAGCTGCGCTGCTGATCTGAGGCCCTGTTGCTGAGATAAATGCAGCCGAGCCATGTCCTTTACATATTTACTGTGACCCCTGCTGTCAGAGTGGAGTTGCTTGCTGCAGGAGCTGCTTTAGCACTGTCTCATCTGTATTGCATTCAGAAGGGAAAAAAAAGAAGTTTTTCTCCACCAGCTCAACCAAGACACCAGCATGAAAAAGTATCAAATGCTGTGCCAATGCTATGATGAACAACCAACCAGGATCAACCAAGTGTCACCATATTTTATGCAAAATAATGGAATTAACAGCTTTAGTAGTTGAGTCAAAGGCACACTGGTTTCATGTTGGTGTGCTCAAGTAGCACTTCTGGTGAATTCAAGATGGTTTCTTTCTAATCGTCTTGCTGGATCTTTGCATGGCCTTTCTTTTTGGTAACTCCCCTCTGGATCTCATGTCTTCCATCCTGCTCAGTGCACATGCACAGCTGTGTGGTTGTGCATGTAGAGACCCTTACAATTCCATCTGTTGATTTTTCCTAAAAAAAAAAACAGGAAAAAAAGGACTGTGTGCAGTATACGCACCTGTACATATGTCCTTGCAGGAGGTGTAATGATTAGGTGAACTAATGCGAAGGTAGGGCACTCCCATGTTAAATACAAGGCTTGTTTTTCCAGCTATGTCATTGTCCTTAAATCTTATCTACATCAGAAAGTTTCAGCAGTGAGTGTTAAATCAGTTTTTAGTTCAAATGAACAGACTTCATACAGACCCCATGCTCACACCCTTACTTCACTTTACATGGGGCCTGTTTCATGTTAGATTAAAGTAATCTCAAGGTAAAAGGTAAAAGATAAAAGCAAAGCAGTTGCAATCTTGGGAATGGTGCTTTTAATCGCTTCTAAGATGGGAATTTCTAGAATTCAGCTGAGAGTTGGTACCTGATAGACACTGCTCCTTGTCCAGTGTGGTACAAAGTAAACTCAGGTTATGTAAAGCATTGCTGGAGATGATTTTAAGAGGATGTGTTTTACTTTGCTCTGCCACAGACTTACAGCACTGTTGGTCACCATGGAACAAGGAAGGGAGGTGAAGAAGGTTTTCTGGCACACAGTTGGAAATGCTCATTTCCCTGCACTCTACCTGCCTCAGGTCAAACCAAATTTGGTCTACATCAGAATAAGAATGCCTTAGATGACCTTTTACATAGTTTTGACTGTGTCGGTAGCAAATCTCACCTGTAGGTAAATTGATGCAACCAAATTTTATTTGTGCAGACACAGCCTGGGTGTAATCAAGTCACTTCTGCCTCACAGCATTGGTAAGGCTTAATTCAGGCTGATAAAGTTCTTTGCAGTTCTCAGAGGAGAAGTTTGGTCCGTGTGTAAATGATGTTACAGAAGGTGTTTAATGTACTCTGTTAAAATGCTGCCAAGGCACCCAGCCTGTGAGTAGCACTCACTGGAACTCTTCCTATTTCAAGTTAATGTTTAATAGGAGTGAGGCAAACTGCCTGAAAGCAGGCTTTGTGACACTGTACCCAAACCCACCCTTTTGTGGGGAGTGCTCCCTTTCTCTGCCGGGGTCCTGTTGCACGTCAAACCAAACAAGGCAGGAGCAGGACATGTGGAGTCCCAACCCCTGTCACGGGAGTGCCATGGCAGTGTGGCAGCCCACCTAAGGGGCCCGTGGCGCTGCCCAGCTGCAGTGATGGAGGGCAGTGAGCAGTGATCCCTCTTCTCAGTCCTTCAACTCACCATGGAAAGTTAGGTCTACCTGACCTGCCGTGTCATCCAACTCTGGCTGTACTCGCTTGGGCCGGAGGAGTAGTGTAGGCACCCTGCTTTATCTACGGGCTTTATCTAGGCCAATTAGATCAGTGCTTTGTCCAGGATAATTGTCTCTAGTAATGAGTTGAAGGGAGTGTCACTAGCACAGCTAGTCAGCAGCACAGCTGCTCCCAATCTAGTGCCCACTCTTAGGGATGCTCTGTGGTGGCGTGTGGCTGTGCCAGGGCATCTCCAGCACGTGCAGTCCGCACTAGGAGAGAGCAGGCTGAGCTCCTCGGGGCAGAGGCCGGTGTTCAGAGTGCTGACAGAGGCTCTGCAGCAGCAGCGTGACTGCCCAACAGCGGCGAGAGAGCTAAACTTAGAGGCAGGCTGTGAATGGGGAAGTGGTGGCGGATGGGGGCACACAGCGCTTCCCGCTCCCGCTGAAGTGGGGACAGCACCCACTGGATTTCACACCTCGTTGCGGGGCTGGCCTGCCTCGGGGCGCTCGGGACCGGGCAGCAGCACTGCCGGGAGCCAAGAGCCCCAAGTGCACAGGCGGAAAGAGGAGGGGTTACGGTGAAGACAGCAAAATACAAAATACACTGCTCAGCTGAGTCCCAGCGTGGGTTTGCACGCTGGCCCAGGCTGTACCTGAACAGGGACGATGGGACTAGCATCGGTCAGAAATGCTTTCAACAATTGATATGTTGGGGTTTTATGACAGAAAATGGTAGTTTACTTGAAAGATACTGCTGTTGGAAACAAAAGCTTTGCAGAAACTTGTAATCTGGAATGATTTCTTCTGTTCTTGTCAGGATAAGCAAGTGTTTATGTTGCATTGCCAGAGTATAAATGATGACAGGTCAGACCTGATGGCTGAACCTGAGTCTTCCACAATCCAAGTATGTGCTGGAATCATCAAACAGTGAGGGAGAGCTGTCTGTCTATCTGACACCTCTTTTGCTCCCATAATCTGCTGGGGTTTTGTGTTTGTTTGTTTGTTTGTTTGAGGGTTTTGGGTTTTGTACTTTTTTCTCGAAATCATCTTTTCTCATATGCAAAGCAAAAATTTTCAATGTCTTGAATTTAAAGCCCACATATATTTCTAATTCAGCTCTGACTCTGGACCTTTTCCTTAGCCCACCACTTTCACCACACTGGCCCATAAGCACTGTGGAGGCTGTAGGAGTTGTAGAAATCCCAACCAGGGGCTGCTTCCAATGTGTATAATAAATGAGAGTGTGTTAGACTGGACCTGCTGTATTGAAGAAGCACAAAATCCTCGTTGCTCAGCCAAATAAATGGTCCTTTTTTCGACATTTTCCTAAGTGTATGCAGTCAGTGTTGCTTGCAGTTGGAGCCAAAGTAAAGAAGGGAAAAGAAACATAGCTTGGAGCTTCCCCAGCAGGAGAGAAAGGATGGCATTGTTCCTGTTTGTTCGTGCCTTCCTGGCGCAGCTACACCAGAGTGGGAGCCAGAGCATGGGTTTTCCTTCAGGGACAGCTGTGTTCCTGTTTAATGGCTGGCCGCCGTTCCAGACGTGGACATCTCTGCGCAGCGGTGCAGGAGCAGCCACCAGCACATGGAAACCTCCACACCCACCACAAAGCAGTGCCCCGTGCCAGGAGTTCCCCCTTGCTGTCTGTAGGGACAGCTGGGGAAGGGCAGAGTGGGTGCTGGGGTGGCTGAGCAGGAGGAGAAAAAGCAAATAGGGAAACATCTGTGTGCTCCCAAAATCTGCCTTCATCTGAATCACAAGATGCTTATATAAAAGCGTGGTTAATTATTGCAAAGCAACGAAGCGAGGAAACACAGACATTCGCAGAGTATATCCTGCCTTAATTAGTTGCTAAAAATGTGGCTCACAGCAGCTGTGAAGCTGCAAACGGGTCAGTAGCAAAACTGTTTCTCCTGGTTATTGTGCTGAGAAGCTCCCTTCTCTTTGAGGCTGTTCCCAAAGGCTGCCAAGGGTCAGAGGCAGCCCACAGGACAACTAGAGAAGCATCTTCAAATGAGGATGGGGTCACCAGGACCACTCACTGTTCATGTCTGCTTCTGTCTGAGAAATACCTAAAAATGTGGAGAGGAATTAAACCTAAAAATGCAGTTGAATTTAAAGCCCCTCAGCCTCACAGCTGTCTGCTGTACGTGCACAGCAGAGGGCACATGTACAGAACCAAGCATGAAATTAATCCCTGCCTTCCGTGTCCGTGAGCTGTGGCTGAGCAGGCTAAAAGCTGTCCCTGGCTTCCTCACGTGTAGTTTCTGAGAAGATCCTTGCTACACCTTAAACTGCTTTCACGTGAGCCGCCTGCTTTGTGGTTCCCAAATACTTGCTAAGCTTTCTCCTGAGGCTTGCTTCCCAAAACAATCACCCGCTCCCCCATGTTCATTGTTTCGTGTGATCTTTACAAAATGTGGCATATCTGTCTGAACGGTTTGCCAAAGAGCTATAATAAACAACACTAAGTTGTCAGTCATGTGTCATTAAAGAAGTGAACTGTCTTCATGCCCAATCATAGGATATTTTTAAATGTCAGAGCTTTTGACTTAGTGGTTGTCACCGGCTTCATTTTTTGGGAGACCCAAAATTAGAATACACAGGTCTAGTTTTCAGAACGTGCTGTGTACCCGTACTTCAAATATTAGTCCTTAAACACATTTCAAAAATATGCACGATTTCCTCAGGATCAGTCAATGCTCTGGAATTTCCAACTGCGATGCATTTCTGCCATCTTTCCTGTTTTCATACTTTCTAAATTGGTTTTCAGATAACATTCAGCCTGGCAGTAATACATAAGGAATAGAGAGATAAATATGCTTAACAATTTGAGAGTGATGTATTTAGGTTCGTAAGTGTTTAATTCTGATTTTTTCTTGTTGGTTAACTTTTAAAGGGTGAAGTTGTACATTTGGAAATGAAAAAATAAGGAGGCATAATAATTTCCTGCACGTAACTGATCTCAGTTTATCAGGAAAATTGCTGTTGGATTTAATAGAAGTCTTATTTGTTTAATCCCAGTGGAACCCCACCTCCTCGAATCAATAGAACAATCCTCCCTGTAATAAATGCAAGACCACTTGTGTTACCAACAGTTATTTTTATTTTCAGAATAATTGTTTCTTTCTGAAAATGGCATGTAGTGTCAGTGTCCTTGATTAAATGTCCGAGAACAGAGATTAAATGATCAATCAAGGGAAGAGAGATTACTTAAATGGTGACATGCATAGTCAGTTTTTGTTGGTGGATGCCAGTGAAAGCTCAGCTTGATGTGGATCCTCCAGAAGCAGAAGACCACAGCATTGTAAAAAGAAAAGCCACTTTTGTAAAAGGCTTGTTTAATTTTGCATCTCTTTGCACCTTCCATCAGGCAGCTTTTGATGCCAGCTCAGCATCAGAGCAGCACAAGTTAGCACGTGTGCTCCCAGACTCAGCAAGGTGGTTGAATTTCTGTGCAAGCACAGAATAATCTTTGAAGGATGGAGCTGAACCATGCCAAAGCTAGAAATGCATCATAATAACACATCCCAGTGTGAGGGACTGTCCTTCTACAAGACAACTTTTGCAACACTGCAGGTCTTCACCATCACCGAGGGGTTAGTATGTAATCTACAGCGACCGTGGTGCCAAGTTTCTGGACAAATCAGCTCCCGCATTTGGCCACTGGATTCTCCTGGTGGGACTAAAAATGTACAGGAGGCAATGATTTGTCTAATAGGAAAAAAAAGAGCTAAAAATAATAATAAAGCAAAGAGAAGACAATAATGCTTGAGGTGTATCTGTCATAGTAAGATGGAGATACAATCTGAGTGGTACCGTTTTTTGGAAGTCAGCCACATTTGCTTTCTTAATAGCATCCTCTCATTTTTTCTGTAGGTCCAGCTGCCCAGCGCCAGATCCAGAATGGTCCATCTCCAGATGAGATGGAAGCACAGAGAAGGTGAGTTAATCAGCTGTGGCAGAGTTCTAGTTTGTAACTTGGATGAACATGCAGTCACCTGTAAGCACTGCTATTTTTACTCGTACATGTTTTAGGCTGGTTCTGAATGTTTCATATTTATTGCTGATGAATCTGTAATGACTTTTAAAGGATGAAGTGAGCCAAAGTTCATGCTCTAGGTAAACTCTTTGCTCGGTAGGTACTCAAGAGTCTTCATGCCTCCAAAAACTATCAGGAAAATGTAGGGAAACTAGTTTCCTGCACCTTGATGAATAACTGTGAAGGACCTGAGATTTAGTAGGGATTTACCCATAACTGTTAAATGGGTCAGCAGTGATGATATTTCACCTGAGATTTACTTTGGGATATCAGAGTTACCATAAAGGTCAGAGAGCCCCAGCTTACCCCAAGGCAGGCGATGTCGCCTCTCCCACTGCCTTTCTGAAAAACCTGATGCAGCTCTTCCTTTAACCAGTGGAAGTCACTGATTCTGAAGACCATATGTAATTCAGACCTCCAGTTTATTGTGTACATTCTGTACATTTAAAATGTGAGCAGCTTAACTATATTAGTATAAAAATATTTTATTTATTCTTTTTTGTTTAGAGACAGTAAAAGCCCTTTGGGTAGGTATTATGTGACTGCTGCAGGGCACATGGCCATGGGAAAGCTTCTTTTGCTCCACTGGAGTGGAATAAGATATGCCTGTAGATGCAGTTAGGTATTACTGCATCTGCAGTAGAGGACTTTCAGCTTTAATTATGCTGATGCATTCTTTAAGCATACAGCAGACCGAATTTTAAGCCTAGGGGTTTTTTTTTAACAACTTACAAGCAAGCAAGGAAATTAAGTTACGGTATCTACTCTGCAAATTAGTCTGTTTAAAAGGTTTTTCAGAGACCTTTACACAAATGTTTAAAGAAGATCTTTTTAAGTCAGAGTGTAATTTGTCCTCTCGTGTACTTTACTTCTTGCATAGTCCTTAAGTAGCCTTGTGCCAATCCCAGGCTTTTTTTAGTTCGACTGGAATAAATTTGACTTCCTAAGAGTTTAAGAACTTCTCCTTTTAGCATGTGTGGGAGGATGCATTTGGCACATATAAACTGCTTCTGACCAAGGTCAGAAAGGGCTGGTATGAACCCCAGTGACTTCAAGTGGCAGTGGCTAACCCCTGTTTTGGTGTTTTGCACCCTGCACCTCGATCTGTTCTACAGCAGCTCTAATGATTTGAGGGTGTCTTACCCATATTTCTTTCCTGGTCTGTCAGACGGGAATTTTCCAAGTTGGTTCTCTAGATAAAGCTAGAATTTCCCCCAGGTTTAATGAGGAAAATGTATGTATCAAGTTGTTATTCATCATCAAATTTTGCTAATAAATGCCAAGGTAAGGTAGGGGACAGTATGCTCAGGAAATTCCTAGTACATATGTTTAGTGGCACAGTTTTAGCAGTGCAATTGATGCTGTTGCATCCATAACAACCAAGAAAGAGCTAAGGTATGTATCAAAGTAAAGATTTCTATGTATTTGGTTTAAAGTGTCATAGCTTAAATGATACCAGTTGAATCAACCAACTAAGACTTCCTCAAAACTCATTCACATTTGCACATATGATAATTTTCTCAGAAACCTGCAGTTTTCTAGAAATTGTATGGGTTGCGTGTCCTGAACATAAAACCACTTTAGGATTGATCCCTCCACAGCAAAATCCTTTATTTTCCTTTCCCATATATTGAATTAGAATTGAAAGATGGGAAATTTGTTTTGCAAATTAAGATACTCTTTCTTTTCTACATAACTTTATTTTTATGAACTATTTTTTATTTTAAAAGCTTCTATTGGTATATAAATACGATAGAATTGTTCAGCATTGCAGACTCTGGAAAGTACAAGTAAAAATGTAACAGGGAAGTGTCTTAAAATACTGTGCAAGGAGTCAAAATAGAAATGTTGCTTAGAGTTGAGCTTGCTTTACTGTACAGACCATGAAGTAAAGCTGTTGAGAAAAGAGAAAACTGCACAGTGAAGACTGAGCTAAAGATAAATGAAACTAATTAGGGCAAATTTGACCTAGAAACTGTGGAAGAAAATGGTAGTAAACTTCCTTACTAAGTGCTTCAGCAAGGTAAATTCAGAGTTGTGTTTTAATATTGTTGAAATCTTTAGTCCATATCCATGCACTTGCCAAGAAGCCTGGCAAGCAGTCTAGCTTTTAGCTATCGATTTCTTTAAGAGGAGCCGAGTGAGGTGGGTTTGTGATGGGTTCAGGGACATCCCTTCCTGCAGGAACGCTCCAGTGTGCAGGAGCAGACCTCTGCTGATGGGCCCTTGGAACTGCACATCCCTGCAGAGCTGTACCAAGCCTCTCCCTGGGGGACACCAGGCCTGGGCAGCACGGGAGCTGGCAGCTCCTGGGGGCAAAGGTGCCAAAAGAGCAGCAGTGCAGAGCTGTGATGAGTATTTGCAGAGGAAGCTCAGTGGTGCTGGTGGTGGTGCTGGTGGCACAGGGACAACTGTGCTGGGGCTGTCAGCCAGACAGGCCAGTGCTAAAAAGGGCTTGGATGTGCACCTGGACAACAGAGGCTTTGTGCAGTCAGCACCAAAACACAGATCAAGGTTTGCTATATTTTCATTCTAACTTTAAGTGCTTTGAGCTCCTGATCCATAAAAGAATCTGGACTGTGTCATTTTGGGTATTTCCTTCCCTGGAGATATTCAAAAGCTGTCTGGACAGAATTCTGGGGACTGTGTCCTCCAGGGGATCCTGCTTGAGCAGGGAGGTTGGACTAGATGGCCTCCAGTGGTCCCGTCCAACCTTATCCAATGCGTGGTTCTGTGATTTCAGTGAGATGCCACTTACGCTTTCCTTGCAATGCTCATACACTTCAGGTTAAGAGCATGCATGTTTGCTGTGCTCTCCTGGGCCTTGGGCACTGCCTATTCCTTGTGCAGAGCTGCTGAGGAGTTACCTTAACTGGATCAACCAACCCCTGCAGTGTCTGGTGCATGCAGGGCTATGTCCTGGTTAAGCTTCCCAGTGTGTGAAACTGGCACTGGCTGCAGCCAGGGCAAGTGAAATCAGACCCACCTCCACCTCACGGGATCAGCTCTCACCCCAGACACACACTGCTTCTCAGGGTATAAAGCTTTTACTCAAAATTATGAATACCTGTTGACCAAGGGGTTTTTCATTGCTGTTTTAGACAAGTGATGGAGCAACAGCAACAGCGCCAGGAATCTCTGGAAAGAAGAACCTCTACCACAGGCATGTATCAAATCGAGCAGATACAGTCTCTCCCTGACTGTCTCCTCTTGCTGTTGTTGGGGTTTGTGGGGTGCCGTACAAGAGCTAGACTGCTAAACATGGTTATAGTTACGATTACATTTTAAAGACTAGATTTTCAGCTAGAGACTTACACGCATTTGGCATGGTTGCGTTGTTTTGCAGGGGCTCAGGTCTGGGGAATGCAAGTGGAGCTAGGCAGGTTTTGCACTTGGCAAAACTTGTACGGGTGAGGGGCATTTTTGGTGTACCGAGGGGGCCTGTCCATGCTTCTTCCACGTCCCTGAGGAGAACAGGTAGCACAGCCACCACAGGAGTGACTCCATGTTTCCAGGGGATGTCAGCATGAAGGGGTTGATGTGCTGGATGTGCTCAGACACTCCCCATTGCTCTGCAGGACAAAAACTACAGCACAGAGGAAGATACAGCTCTAGATGCTCTTCACTTGGGATTTTGTGATCATGAAGTCTTCTGTGAGCTTAATGGAAAAAAAAAATATATATTTAATGAGCTTACAAAAATCTTCTGTAGCATATGAAGTTGCACTAAGTTGAGAGAAGAGATGAGAGGAATAGTTTATAGCTACAAAGTATGGCTTTGCCTCTCTGAAAGGAGGCAGAGCAAGCAAGCCAAGATGGCCATCTTGTGTTTGGGCTTTGGTTTTGGGCAAGTTTTTTCGGTTAATCTGGCCACATAAGTGAATTGTTTTTCCTCAGCTGTTAAACTTCTTAGTTTTTAACTAGAAACCAGCTCAGACATACACACATGTCTTCAGTGACAGAAAGAATTGGACTCGTGTTTCAGCAGAGATTAGTGTGCTGTTCTGTATAGGGAACTTAGCCAAAGTCCTGCTTTGGCATGCACAAGGAGTGGGATGTGGCTCCTAGGGGCTGCTGGCTGTTCCCTCTCTGCCTGCAAGGTGGCCACCTCTGTGTTCAGCGTGTCACTTGCACCTGTCCCTGGTGCAAAGGTGATGCTCGTGATCCTGACTCAGATTCACGTGGGGCTTGGAGGAGCCTCACTGGCACCAGAGCATGCAGCCCATCCCGTGCTGCCAGGGTTCTGCTCTACACACCCCTCCAGTTCTGCTAAGGGCTGGAAATCCCCAAGCTGGTGCCTGTACCATCTCCTCTTTGCTTTGTTTGAGTTTCTGTTTGCGTTTACTTCACGGTTCCTTTTCCTCTGTTCCACTTTGCCTTGGTTTCGTTCCTTCCTGCGTACCCACCTTATTCTTTTCATTTGTCTTTTCTGTTCTTTTAGTTTCTACCCTTCAACCAAGCATATGCTCTCCCCCCTCTCATCCCCAGTCTCCTTCTCCCACCTCTGGTAACTGCAGTGCTCCTGCCTCTGGTGTTGTGCTCCCCCCACTACCTCAAGCCAGCACTGTCTCTTCAGCACCTGTTGTCCCTGAGCCTGTTAGTCAGTCTCCTTTCCTATCCCAGCGGAGAGCCAGAGAGCCCCCGCAATTCCTGCACAGGCACTCGGCCTCTGAGCTGCCAACAGCCCCAGGTTCCTCCCCTCCACCCTGCCCCAACAGCAGGACTGTCATGCCAGGCATCAGGCGAACCTCACTGTCTCCACCGCCTCTCCATCCTTCCCATTTTCCCTTTCCCTTTCCCTCTCAACAGCCTCTCAGGGGCTCTTCTCTTTCCTGCTCTCCTCAGTCTTCTGCTCCCTCTGCCACAAATGCACCATCTCTGCAGAGGGGTGACGTCCCTCAGCCACGTGGTCCCACCATCCTGCCTGTGATTGCTGTCCCACCTGAAAGGGTCAAAGCACCCACAGATAAAGCAGGGTGGGAGACCTCAGCAAATGTACCCCTGAATGGCCATCCTGAAGAACAAATTGCTTTAGGCCCCCCTGGAACCCAGGTGAAAAGTGTGGATGGGTCCTTCTTCCCACACCTAGGAGCTGCACCCTGCTCTCCGCTGCCCACCATCACCAGCCCCCCCAGCTCCTCTGGCCAGGCTCCCTCCCCATCCTCCCATCTGTCATCTTGTCCTGCACAGCAGTGGTGTCAGCCCATGTCACACTGTCTTCCATTGCCTCCCCCTCACGCTGCTGTGTCTGAGGTGGCTATGCCCAGGAGGACCCCTCCTTACATGACATCATCAGCCATTGCCCACTTGAGTAAGTACTGATTTTGAATGAGTCGCGACCTGTATAAAGCCTCAGCTGTCAGCTATTTAAAAAGCCTGGTTGGCACTGCCCCTGACTGATAGAAAAAGGGCTGAGAGACCCAAAGCTACTCCTGCCATATGTGATTTCTGAAACTGGGGTGGAAAAATATCAAAATCACTCTGGACTGGTCCAGGGACTGGGCAAAAAGTAAGAATTACAGAACCAGGACCCTGTAGCTGGGTTGTTGCAATGCATATTCCTACTGTATTATCCCAGACCAAGATTTTTGTCATTCAGCAGAGTCAAATTGTTTCAAAGAGCTTCATATAGAACCTATTTTCAGCTGGTCCAAACGTAGTGGATGAGCTCTTCTGAAGCTGGAGGCCAGGTCTGCGGTAGGTTTCCTTTCTGTGTAGGAATACTGGTAGAGCTTGTGATTTTCACTCTTTTTGTTATGTGGTATTTCTGTTACCAGTGAAACATAGAACATGGATTTTGTTTAAGGTACCCAGAATCCCCTGTGGTTGTGCAATTTATTTAATTCAAGAAACTCTCTTCCTGATACTCACTGCATTTGTAGTTGTGGGCTTGTCACTGTAACTATTCCAGCAAACCTTTCTCATTGAAGACATATCAAGGGCTTGGGTCTGGCCACTTTGCCTATGGTCTTGATTTCTTGTGCCTACCTAAAGCCTGCGGAGTGAGAGCAATTGCAAGCAATGCTTATTTGCAATTCAGAGCATATGTTTTGTGACTTGGATCTATTCAGGTTTATAACCACATATAATGCTAAAGTGGTGTGCCTAGAAAAGGAAAAAAAATAAGACATTTCCTTTTACTTTCTGCTGAAAGTATTACTGTAACCACTGGAGACTCAGTCCTTCAGCTGATATAAGTCCTTGAAATCCACTTAGTTCAATAAAGTTATTTTAAACTCACATCAGTCCATTATTTTGACTCAGTTCAATTTTTGCCTGAGGCTGGCCTCTAATTAGGTGGGTGTAGTTTTGCAATTACAATTAAATGTACCCACAATGAATTACTAGCTATTATGTTCATGAACGAAAGAGGGCTTGAAATGTTTAAAGTATTTCTAATAGTAGCTATGGTTCATTTCAAGAATGGAATTGGGAGTGTGAAATAATGGCAGAAGTAACCACAGAAATAAGGCAATATTATAAGAAAACCTAGATAAGAAGAAAAACAGGCTGTTAATGTTAAATATGGCTTCCAAATGTTTCTCAGTCAAAATCCACCTGTCAAAGTCACACTTACTGAACAACCGAACCTGTGAATGTGTACCAGGAGCAGCCTGTTCTGGCAGAGTGTACACGGGCAAATACCCTAGGGGAGGTGTATTTGTTCAACTGACCTGTTACAGACAGATAAAACACTGCCATGGAGTTACCACCATCAGCCCTTCCAGCAGGCTGCTGCTGAGAGGAGCTTTGCTAAACCTCAGGGTGCTTGAGCTGGAGTGTCCCCTGGTTATTCTGCAAAAGTGGCTGAGGCCACACACCTTCTGCATGATAGAAAGGAGGATGTGTCACTGTAGCCCACAATTCTGAAAAGCTAATGTTAACCAAAGTCCATGGAATTTATTATCTTCATATAGAAAGCTGTGGAGGAAGCAGAAGAACATGCCACTTATGAACTGGGAAGCGTTGTCTGTGTTCTGATTCTGACACAGAATGAAACACTAGCCCAGCCAGGGGAAAGAGGAGGGAGAAGACAGGCTGTGACAGGGTCTCACAGGAGAACACAACTGTAGCTGACTGACCAGTGATACACCCACTCTTCCCATTCTTCCACATGCATGGTGCTTCCTTGCATTGACTGCTTGTCCTGGAGTCAGGCCATGGCGTTGGGAGTGGGAACATGACCTTGTCTGTGGAGATAGTGCTTCGTGTCTAATTCCTGTTCTCTGCATTTCAGGCCCAGTACTTCCACCTGGCCACCCCAGTGGTGCTGCTGTGATCCCTGCTTCATCTGGGGGGCCCCCACCTCCGCCACCTCCCCCAGTCCCTCCACCACCCATGGGAGCCGCACCCCCCCCACCGCCCCCACTGCCAGCCGGTGCCGGCCAAGGGGCTGGTGCTGAAGATGGGTCAGTGTCAGGGCTCGCAGCAGCTCTGGCTGGTGCCAAACTAAGGAGAGTTCAACGGGTAAGGAGGTGGCACTGGGACTCCCCGATGGGCTCTTCTCTGCTGCGGGAAAGCCTGGCACAGCTTGGTGTAATGGTCTGCAAACCCAGCGTGAAACATGGTGAAACACGCTTCAGCTGACCATTGGGTGAACTTTTAAATGTGAGTTTGCAGTGCAAATAAAGCTGAGCAGGAAATGTTGGGTAGAGTTTATGCTCTTCAGAACATATTAGAAAATGGCTGTGACTTCTCACATTGCCAGTATTCTATTACTTCAACATAGTCCACCACTGTGCTATGTGTCAGTGTTTTCACTCGTTTTAAGTGGTTAAAACTGCACTACACTAACAAAAACCAGTGTACACTGTTGAGGCCTCATGTCAGTAGCTGTCCACTTAGGTAAGGGTTGCTTAATCATGCATAAAGATAATTACAAACAAGCAGCACTGTGGGTTTTTTAATCATTTGCCCGTGTATTTGCATCACCCAGATCTGTCTTGGTTTTAGTAACATTCATGTGGATCTTCTTCCCAAGGCAGAACACATACTATCTCTGGATTTGGGCTGTGATTGTGATCGCTGTTCCTAACACTTGGGAAAACTAATCATTAAGGGTGTGGTTGTAAAGCCAATGTTTCATCAATTCCAATTTTGGTTTCTCTCTTAAGCCAGAAGATGGTTCAGGAGGGTCCAGCCCCAGTGGGGTCTCTAAGAGCGATGCCAATCGAACAAGTAGCGGAGGAGGCGGAGGAGGGCTAATGGAAGAAATGAATAAATTACTGGCAAAAAGGTTTGTACTTACACTTCAAGTAAGCCCCATGAGATCTGCAGCAAATTGTGCAACAAGGCGCTGTCATTTTTATGGTTGGCAGTAGGTGCTGCTTTGCAATTTGACAGGTCCTGCTTAGATGTTGGTCACCACTATTGCCTGACTTCAGTGTGAAAAGTGTTGCAATGGTACCTGGCAGGGTGTAGCTGCTGCAGCAGATCTTGCAGCTTAATACCTTCAAAGTTGGTGGCAAATACATCCTCTGGGCTTTAGCCATTTTACCAGATCTATTTTCAAAGTTACTGTTTTCAGTAAGAGTGAACAATGAAAGGAACTTATACAAATCATTCTTTATGCAGCACAGTCAGGATGTTGAGCCCAAAAATATAAACTCAGGTGTAATAAAAGGACAACACCTTGGCAGGTAAACTGTTACTGGTTCTCAGTATGTTTCAGACAGACTAGCCAAGTTATTCTCCACTAAAGCGAATTGTGATATATCAATCTACCAGCTACTAAAAGGCAGTCAATTTTTCCATTTTTTTTCTTCCTCCTGATTCCATCAGTAATGTTCTTTCAAACTCCGGAATTCCTAGCGTAAGATGCTCTATTTTTAGATCTAAATTTTTTAAACTTATTATAGTGAAAGAAAAGGATGAATAAAATAACGAAGGGTAGGTACAATTGTAGGGTGCACGGAGATGGAGTTTTTAAATAATGTTATCTTAGTATAAAGACAGTTCCCAGCTCAAAAGATCTGATTCCAACTTTCCTCCATGTCCTGTTCATTGCAGAAGAAATTCTGAACATGGACTGTGGATGTAATCCTTTCAAAAGTATTAAATAAATACACAACACTCTAAAAAGTTCCCAGCAGTATAAAATAGCAAGTAGATAATTTTCTTTCTTTTCAGAATTAAAATAGCTTGACAGCTCTTAATAGTTTTTTACTGGTTCTTGGCCTGCTCTATATCAAGAGTGACTCTCCCTAACTGGAAGTTGTCTGCAAGCAAAGTAAGGTTTGGTGACTAGATGCTGGGGTAACTAGCTCTATTCAAGCAAGCAAGCTGAATGGGCATCTCATATGTTTGGATGTAGAAATTCTGCACACTTGTGTGTTCTAGTCTAAAGTGTACTCCAGTATGGCTTTTGGCAGGAGGATCTGGTGTCTTCAGGTATTTAGGATCAAATTCCGCTGGTATCTTAACAAAAGCACTTGCATTGCCATGAGCATTGTGCTGCCTCCACTCTGAGAATAACTGAGCTCCAAATCCTTTCCCAGGGAGTTGATAGCAACAGAATGGTCCCCTAAATTTTTCTTCACAAAGCCATGGGAGTACCTGGAAATACACAAGTGCCATTCAAGGGTGCAGTCTGGGCACATGCTGTTAAGCTGATACTGAAGCTGATTCTTTTGGCTGCAAATTCCTTTTTATGTGTGATGACATAGGGAAAGGAAGAACCTGGCACTGTTTCAGGTTGTTCTTACCTGCCTTACTTACCTACTTACTAGGAGGCAAAAAAAAAAGTTGGTTTTTGTTTTGTTTTTTAATTGAGCATGTTCAATACAGAAAGCAGAATTATGAGCATGGGATCTCAGGGGCCCTTTTCTGAGCAGTGAATCCCATGCTCAGAAACAGAGAATATGTCTAATGCTCGGTAAGTAATGGAGGAAAACATTTCTGAGAGCTCAGGTGCTACAAAATACCACTCTCTAGATTCAGTGGGCCCCATGAGAGCAGCCCTTTGCCTCAGGACTAAAGTGCAAACAGAAGAATGAACCCACAAACCACTGTCATTCCCAGCCCAGTTAAGTTTGTTGCAGGACATAAATCTAACACTAGTCTCTCACCCTGGCAAATATTTCCCTCATTTAGATTTGTAAGAATTACAACTTTTTTTTTTAGAAGAATCAAGTAAATATTAGGGAAATACTTCAAAAAATATTGCTGATCTAATAAAATTATTAATGCAGTTGAATATCTGGAAATAATTCCCACAGAGCACTGTGTCCTACAGACACATACTGCTCAGTTTGTTTGGGGTTTTTGTCAAAATTTTCATCAAGTCCTCCAACTTGTGTATCCAGTGAGGCTTTTCTCAGAAGCCTTTCGTAGTGCCTCTTAAGTTTTTTTTTTTCTGTGAGTTAAATTTTGTTCACTTCAGAACCAAGATTCAATGAAAAACCTGTCATATTGGTGGTTTTAAAAGCATCTGCTAAGGGAAGTGTTCACAGGTGGATAAGAGTAAAGTTCAGCACAACCAAGGTCCACGTTGAGACTTGAGCTGCAGTTCTAATGGTCTAAAATGGGAAATTGGATGTCTAGAGCCTCAGCATCTGGCCCACTGGAGTATAGTTTAGAACCTAAATAGGGCTTCAAAATCAAGAATTTGGTTTTCTTTTCATCATCCAGTTTGGCTAATGCCCTATCTCCTGTTCCTTTGCAAAGGAGGAAAGCAGCGTCACAGTCAGACAAGCCAGCTGACAAAAAGGAAGAGGAAAGCCAAAATGTAAGTGAACCACTCCTCCTTGTGCTCTTGCAGATTCCTTGTAAGCCAAAGTCCTGTGCTCATACACTGTGTCTGGCAGGCAATAACAAGCCGTGCTGATCCAGGAACAGATGTGCACATTCAATCCAAGTTGAATGTAACTGCTCCCACCTTTCCTGGTAACAGCACCCTATAAACAAGAACAGCTGCTTTATTCATAGTGGAGGTATTGTCTAAACCAGGTTAATGGGCTCTACTTCATGGTCTGATCCCAGCGTTGCAGGGAACAGGAGATTCCTGTCCTGTAAGAAGGTGCATTGAACTTTCAGGCAAGTTAACTTGAGATAAAGTTCATGATTCTTATTTTATATTTGAGGCTTCAGCTAAGCTGAAGTGGGCCATGAGCCCTGCAGTGTAACTTGGGATTGCCAACCTCCATGCAAAGCAAGAATCAGCTCACTTCAGATCCCAGGGTGCACAGAGAACATGTCTGGGGGAAGAAGGGGAAACGGTATATTAACCGTTAGACCTTGCAAAAGTCAAATTATGTGTCCATGATACCTACACTAAATTGAGATAGAATTTGGACAACTTTGGGAAACTTTGATTCATTTCTCTTCCACAAAAGCAATTATACAAGAGGTTTTATTTGACTCAATCTGTAGACTGAACTTGATGCAGCAATTTTTAGTTCAACATGCCAATGAAAACACTTTTTTTACCAGTTGAACTGGTATGCATGGAAGATCTTTCCTGTTTCATGAGAGGGCAGGATTTGCACTGTGTCCTTTCCCATGTGGTGCTTTTCCAGGCTGCTGCTCATTCAGCATTCCTGTTGCTAGCCAGTACCCTCGTGAAGGCTTTCTGCCACAGCTGCAAGATCATAAAGCATCCTGTGTGCCTCATGTTGCTTGGTAGAGATGTTCTCTCCAAAGACAAAGCTGCTCAGTAGGAAATCGATTAAAAAAATGTAGGTCTTGCCCCAGGCAGAAAGGTTTGTAGCAAGAGCAGGAATAAGCACTTTTCACTGTTTAGGGAGAAAAGCAGCCATTTTTCACATGTTCCTCGAGGGATGCTTCAAGCATGGAAGTTGCCTGTTGAACCCGCTATTGCTCTTAATCTTGCCCCAAAGCTGGTTTTGAGCCATACACTTGAAGATGAAAGGCACTATTTAGCTTCTAATTTTTCAGCCTCGTCTCTCTGTCCCTTCTTCTCTCTCCGTGAAACCCTACACTGGTTTATAGCCCAGTCAAACTTTTCAGTAGCACCAAACTGTTTAGGAAAGTGTTTAGAGAGCATCTGTTTAATTTGTGTCTTGAGTGCATTTCCTGTTCAGGGTATCTTCTTTAAAACTGGGTGCAATTCCATTTTACAGTGCAGAGCTGATGCTTTGCCTGAGCAGGTTTTGAGGGTTGCTAGAAATATTGTCATGTCAGATATGTAGATGAATGGTTTATGATCTAACATAAATCCGAGATAAAAGAGATAAAAGAGTCCAAATCTCTGATGAAGTCTTGTACTTAAGAGGAGTACTGATTGATTAAGTTACAGTCTGTTAGTACGTGGATTCCTCTCTCTGGTACTGGTGGCTGTCCTGGGGTGAAAGACTGGGATCTGAGCTACTGTTCCTTTAGATGGCTCACTTTCCACATCTCAGAGAGTTTCTAAAATTGGGAAGTGCATGGTTTGTATTTAGACAACAGCAGACAGCACTTCAGAGTGGTTTCACCTGGTTTGGTATATAGAGATAAGAATGATTGTGATCATGAAAAGGTGTCCATATTAGATAAAACAAAAAAGATGTATTTTGCCATCCTAAAGGGAGAGAAAAGTTAAAGTGTAAATGGCCTTGAGCCCATACCTTGGCAGCAGTGCCTATTGGACAGGGAGGAAACGTGCTTTTGGACTACATATGCTGCAGCTGTCTCCAGAGTAGAAGAGTACTCTGCACTTCATCTCCAAAACTTTGTAATATCCTTTTTCTCTTTGTAGGATGATGCTAGCACCTCTCCTTCAACCAGTACACGAGGCTCTGCCCAGCAGCAGCAAAATTCATCAGGTATTAATTAAGTTGAACTACTGGCATTGTAGTTGTCTTCTTAATCTAGTCTTCACCACCACCTCTAGACTCTGGATTCATTGTCCTACTTCTGAGTGCAGCAGCAGTAACTAACATAAAAATTCCCAAATACCTATTGTTTTTAAAACTGTACTCAGAAAGAAGTTATGACTTCTATATGCTTCACAGTCAAGAAAATTGCAAGACAGCCAGTTTAGTTAGACATGTAGCTGAGGATCTGTGCCTTCAACATTATGTACCTAAGTCTTTTAAGAGAAAAAAACTATATTATTTTACCTTTTGTAGTGTAGATGTCCTGATCTGTACAGTAGGCATTTGGATCTCAAACTGCTATTCTTCCTTAATCTAATGGTTTGTTGCAATAAGGCTGATCCTGAGAGTTCCTAGATGAAATTGTTTTTCCTACAATTAATTGAAATAACTGTATCTGAGTAGATGAGCTGCAAGCACTCACATTCATCCCTGCATCAGGCTTGGCTTTCATGCATGCTAAAGAAATCTTTCGCAAGCGAATGACTATTTAACCATTCCAGCTTCCTTTTGGAACAAAGCCATGACTTGTGTGCTTTGCAAGGGAAGGGGAAGAAGCCAGGAGAAAGATGTATGTAAATGAGATCTAGAGATTTCCCTGGACTGCCTGTAATTCTTTTAAAAGGATTTTTAGGACCTCACAGAGGAGCAAATCCTTGCATATAAAGTTGTCAAGTCTCTGAAACAGTTCATTTTAGGAGGAGATTGGGATGATAGTAAGCACTTTCAGCAACAAGGGTTATGTAGTACAGCTTTTGGGAATGTTCTGTGAGTTAGAAGTGTACACAACATTAAATAAATTCTCTGTGGAGATTTGCATAGTGGGGTCTTAATGCCCTTTTTTAGATACACCCACATTTTCTGCCAACTATGCAGACAAAAAACCTAAGACTTCTTAACTTAAAATATAAAAAAGTATTGTACTGAATAAAGTAAGCCTTGCAGCAATTAGCCTGTATTTCCTAATAGAAATGATCTATGCTTTTCCTCTACTGTTCCAGTTCTGTTCCTTTTTAGTATTGTTTAACTATGTGGACCCTAATTAAAGGGATCACTAAGCAGATTTTTGCCAATGCTTTCCCTATCACGTAGGCAACTGCACTCACTCAGCAATATCATTTTCCTGGTTCTTCCTAAGTCACTCATCCTCACTGAATGAAAGCAGCTGCCTAAGACAATCAACTTCAGGATATTTTTATTTTTAGAGCAAAAATAATAAACTAACTTTTTATGTTTGTTTTTCAGACTCTGGGAAGAAGCCATGGGAAAGGAGCAATTCTGTTGAAAAGCCTGTATCTTCATTACTTTCTAGGTGAGCTGCATGGGGTGTCCCTGCGGCTGGCCAGCAGGCGGGATGGTCATGCAGTCCCTGTGGCACGCGCACAACTCATGTCTCGTTTCATTCCATTGCTGTAGAAACCCATCAGTGGTGAAGAGCTGTGAAGCTAAGAGCCCCACACAATCCCACGTGTCTTCTAGGTACTGGCTAACTGCCTGGCTTCTTAACTGTCTTGGCTCCTCCTTTGGCTCATCCCATCATTCAGCGCTAGTGTTTGTCTTCTGCCCCGCCTTTTACTCATTCTCTTGCAATCTGCTTTGTCTGTCGCTGCACAAAGTGTGAAGGTGTCATGTCAGAAGTTTGTTCCATGGAAATGGCCCCCTGCTCACTTGGGAATCACAGATGTTAATCACCCTGGAGCCAGCACTTAAACCATCCATGTGTGTGTGAGTCAAAGACACAGGTCTGGCAGTGCTGTGCCACATGTAAGAAACGTTTTGGAGCGTCTTTCTTCAGCAGGTTCAGGGTGATCCTGCCAATAGGTGAAGCTTTCATTGCCCAGCCTCTGCAGAAATTAAAAAGCAAGAGCAGAAATGATCTGAAGAGTTTGCAGGATAAGGGAAGTTATTCTTCTACCCATGCAACTGGAGTGGGTACGTAAGAAAGGAGAGTGAAGCTTGGTGCAGTAAATTAATAAAATCAAGATGTAAAAAAGCCCAGCCACAGATAGGTCTTTCTGGGGTATGGGGTAAAAAAAACTAGCAGGTGTCAAAAGCCAAGAACCTGACAGGCTGACAGACTCCAGAAGTCCTGTCCGTCAGAGCAGCCAAGCTTCAGGATCAGCACCCATGTTTGCAGTCACAGAGATTAAGTTTGATGTTGGACAGCTAAAGAGAGGCTTGCTTGCAGTGCTGGTCCAGGACCACTCAGTGTTACTGGACACTGAGATGGATGGATAAACTGAATAAGGAGGTAGAACACAGGCTTAAAAATGTTTAGTATGTACTGCGAAGAGATGTCCCTTATTTTACATTGTTAGGTATACGACAGTGCTGATAGTCTGGAGAGAGATAAGTTGCCAGTGGCAACTATCTGCACATACTTGCTGCTTTGGTAAAAATGCTGTAACATGTTCTGCCCAAACATTCAGAGGATGCATCAGTGTTACTATAGCAAAATATAGTTTTTCCAGCTTTTCTAACACCAATGAAACATGTTGGTTCAGGAAATACGTGAGCTTCAAGTAGATAGGAAAAGACCATTCTTTCTCCTTGCAAATGGGAATGAAACATGGGCTATTTAAAGCAGCCATCACATTTCAGTAGCTATCTTCTTTATTGGCATATCATCCCAGGAGGAGGAGTTCAGTGGGAAAGAATGCTTTCCTAGTTTAGCACGTGGAGTAGTGCTCAGTAGTAGTAGTGCTTGCTTGAAAGACTTCCGTGGGTGAAGCTGGGCAGGTTTCTAAAGCTCTCACTGGTGACCTGTTTCCATTCCTGATCAATTTGATGGCATTTGTATCTTTCTTAACTCCCTTAGCTGTTAGATGGTAGGACACATGTCAGAATTTCTCAAGAAAGGGTTGCAAGACCAAGCAACCCTCAGGAGCAGCAGCATCTCAACCAGCCCCCAGTTTGGGCTCAAAGATGATGGCAGAGTTATTTGAAGCCTTTGTATAGCATGGTTAGTTTTTCAAATGTTTTAGAGTTACTGTTTAAAAGAGAAAGGCAAACAGCTTCTGCTTCCTTAATTTATTTTATCAGATGTCATCATGGCTCAGCCCACTGACTAATACCGTTCAGAAAGACTGATAACACTCAGGTGCACTAGCCATTAAGGCCAGACTGGTTTTGTTTCTGAGTCAATAAAAAATTACTGTGATGCATAACACTATCAACAAGCCACCCTTGACTCATTCAAGTCTTCCAAGGAAAGGATCAGTGGATTATTATTTTCCCTATAATATTTTTCTAACCTGTAGTCTGCTGTTACTTTAGCAGCTAGTGAAAGCCTAGGTTGCCAGGACAGGGCTGCTGTACAGAAAACAGACTGTGAGAGAAAACCAGACATGTAGCTTGCAACTTGCAAATGTGTAATAAAACACAGTGTTCAATAGGCTTTATCCCCTCAGCATTTCCTAGTTTGAAATTACTGAGATTCCCAGCACCAGGGAAAAAAAAATTCACAGCATCTTTGAGGGTAAGGTTGTGCATTCAGGAGCAGTGCTGCTCTCTGGCTGCCAAATGCTCCTGAGCAGCACAATAAGGAGCCTCCTGTCCAGCACTCAAACACAAGTGCTGCTGATCTGGAGTGGATTTCATCCACACCATCAGGTGGGTACAGCTCAGCAAACATTGCAAGGAACTGACTGCTTTTCTTCCATTTCTCAAGGATGAAGCCAGTGAGCAGCAGCAATGATGTGGCTATGGATGCCTTAGATTTTGATCGAATGAAACAGGTGAGTGAAAATGTCATTTGCACTTTTAGAGATTTGGCGAGCTACCCATTTTCCCCCATGCATGCGCTGTACAAGCAAAATGGCTGTTCAGTCTTCTGATTTCCTCTATAACTAGGTGCCTAGAGAAGGGCTAGCAGGTGAGCAGCAAGAGAGCACAATCTCACTGCTATTTCATCATTATGTCTGCACAGAAATGTGCACGTAACTATGCCAGCATCTTCTGCCTCTGTGCCTGGGAGTGCAGACATAGCTGTTAGTAGTGCTAGGCTCTGACCAGCAGCGGAGGTGGGGGACAAGCACAACCGTGTTAAACTTGCATTTTCTTCCACCAGTTAGAAGGCAATTCTGAGCAGCTGACTTGTGTTTTGTCTTATCAGGAAATATTGGAGGAAGTTGTAAGAGAGTTACACAAAGTGAAAGAGGAGATAATTGATGGTAAGAAAGAGAAAAATTATTATTTTTCTCATCTTTATGACTAATTTTCCATAGACAAGATGATAGGAACTGCAGAGAGTTCCCTGGTGTTTTCAGACTTCTCTGAACAGCTCTGATTTATATACACATTTGAAGAACAAGCATCTACCTTATCTGACCTCTGACCATAACACTGCGTTTACATCCTTTATTGTGCTGTTGATGAGCTTTTTTACCACCAACCTATGAGAAATTCACTGGCTGGTGTTTCTCACAGGTGAGAGGGTGAGAAAGGGCCTGCCTGTAGCCCATGGCACATCGATTTATCACGATCAGCAAGCGTGAAATCACTTGTAACTTGCCGGCCACACAGGTCTGGGATGAGGAGGGGACAAAGGGAGCTAACTGAAAATCCTTCCCAAAAGTCTTCTGTAGGTTTCCCATGCTTGAAGAGTTGTTTCAGACTTTCACTCGATTACAGCTTTCCAAATAGCCACATATTTTTATAATTCATTGAAAAGTACAGCAGCTGTACCAAATGTATCAGTACATTTTTATAAATTGCTCTGCAGTTTACAGCTGAAGGTATTTTTCAGGGCCATTATTGAAATGTACAGCGAAATTCCCATTTGAAGGCTGCATTAGGACATACAAAGATGTATGTCCACACCCTGCACTCCCCACCTTGGATTCACAGGGAAGGGGAAGAAGAGGAGACTGTGAAATAGCTAAAATCCATTCCCTGTCCCCTTGCCCTAGATCTGTGCGCTCACAAAACCTCGAGGCAATTTGCAGCTGGAGAGACCCTTGTCCATACGCTACTGTCCCAGCAGCTTGGCCCTCAGAGCCTCCCTAGTTCATTCCAATGCAAAATAAGGCATTCACATACACCACAGATGCAACTTCTTACAGTAGTACTGCAGTTTGCAAGCCAGCAGCTGACTGCTTACCCTTACTCATCCTTTTACCCTCCACTCATCCTTTTACCAGCGTGTACTTTCTGCAACCTCTGTACTTAGCATTTTCCATCACACTGGGTATAACATTATGCACTAACTTTCTGGTTTGGTTTTCTAGCCATACGGCAGGAGTTGAGTAGAATCAGTACAACATAATGATTGCAAAGCATTTGGACGGTACTAAGAATGCTAGGAAGATTGGATCATTTCTAAGTGTACCAAGGTCATGCAAGATGGTGAGAGAGGACACCGGCACTGTCTTTGTTCTTACACCCTTTTTATTAGCAGACTCAGCACACTTTGAAGCTTGCTGCTGCCTTGGATTCGCTTCATTTTACAAGTCTTAATCTAAAGATTATTAAATTTTAAATTTCTGGATTTTTTAGATTTCATCTGACACTGCACATTGGATTTGTCAGCCTTTTTTGTATTTTGTATTTGCTTATTTAAATGTATTACCTTTCTTTTTAGTAGTAGATAAGAACACACGTGAACCATTTGCTTTTGATAGATGACTTCAAAGTAATTTTACTAGTAGTCTGCAATGTAAATGAAGATCCTTTGCCAACAGAAATGTATTGAGGCATCACCAGAAGAAAGAGACATGTTTAGTTGTCAGCCAACAAGTTCTTTGTCTCAGAGTTATCACAATATTAAAAAATGGTACGTCAGTGCATCACAGTATCTGTGTTCATATTGGTAATAAACTGTTTATTGTCCACATGGCCCTGCCTTTCTTTGTTTCATTTATCCCTTGAGCTCCTGCACTTCTGTGTCACTTGGTGGTAGAGGTGACTGAGACTCACTGTGGGGTGGCAGCTCTGCCTCCTGCACTGCAGAGCACAAGGAGAGAGCCTGAGTGCCTTGTGGCTGGTGCAGTGGCAGCAGCCCTGCCTTCTCTCACCCAACCAGCCCTCTCACATCGCTGCCTGAGCACCACATCCTGCACACAGGCTGCCACAACCTCAGCCCCTTTTTGCCTAAGTGAGTGAAGGACAGTGGCTTAAGGCTCTTGTCAGGCCACCACTACCTGTCCCACCACATCTCCTGCCATAACTGAAAAAAACACAGGTCCCATCATCTGCCCTCCTCCAGGCTTCCAGTAATAAAAGGGAGGTGTTTATGCAGAACAAGGCTACCGAAGGCATTAGGTGGATGCAAACTGAAATCCCAGGCACAGCACTACTGACAAGGGGCTTAAGGGGAGTAATTTGTTAATGGTGTGCAGGTCTTGAGCTTTATTGGTACAGGACACCAAACACTTAACAGTGCATAGCCAGTCCTATCATCCAGGTCATGCAATTTTTTCCTTTACAGCCATTCTTCCCACCAGAGCAATCTTGGGAATTTCAGCTTGACTTAGTCTGGCACAAGCTTTGCATGGCAGTCGTCTTGATACCATCTTCTGGTAACCTCTGCAAAAGCCAAGGGATTGGAGTTCAACTACTGAAATCTGTCAAGTATTTTCCAAGCTCGCTTCCTTTCTTCAGGCTTACATAAAGATCTTGTTTTAAAAGCCAGGCACCAAGGATTGGTTTGGGGAGCAGAGCCTGGTGCAGCAGCCGAGGAGAGCCTGTGGTTGTCCCGTTGCTGGTGGAGCAGGCAGCAGGCAGGAGGGACAGCTGGCCTGCTACAGGGGACCCAGGAGAGGAGGCAGGATGGGTCCTGTTTGGCAGTCAGCTGTAAAACGTTACCTGTTTTGTTTCGGGGTGTTCTTCAGCACTCTTCAAAGCAACCCCAATGCCTTTTAGAAATGAGGCTTTTTCACAGTCTAGTTATACTGCAGATTAAATGTGGGAGAAATCAGAGTTTAATGCAACAGTGAGCTCCAGAGTGAGACTGATGATTGTTAGCTGTTTAATGCCAACAGAAGGCAAGAGAAAGGTTGAACAGCGGGATAAAGATTTCCACATGGGAACTAAAGCAGGCAGACACTGATGTGCACCACATTGCAACAACCCCAGGACCACAAGAAGGAGCCATTCCAGTATGAGGAACCCGGACAAGCATCAGTAACAGCAGAGATCAGAATACTCTGTTACATAAATTTCTTACAGTAGTTCATGCATTTCCTAATTATAAATCCATTTAATGACATACTTGATGATGGCAGGTCTTCCAAACTGCTGCCACTCAAGATCACATCCGTTTTGTGAAACTCTCCCATAATCCTAATTAAGGTTCTGGAAGTTGGTGCTTGGCACGGTTCACATTTTCCCTCAGAATGTGGCATTCTGCCTAAGGTCAGTAATAACCATGTTGTACAGCCTGGATATGGCGTGCCCCTGTGTTAACTTCAGCCAGCTGCTGTAAATGGGATTTTCTTACTTTCTTCATCTACCTTTGCAGGCATCATAAGCTGAAGTTTGCATAGGGCCACTTAATAGCAGTGGGAGCAAAGTGTATGGGGTGGAACGGGAAGTTTGGCTGACAGGGGAGCAGTTCTGGCATCACTTGCACTGTGCTGGTTCCCAGCCTACAGCTCCGGTGACAGGGATGTGCAAGGTGGCTTATTTCCAGCAGTGGCTCCAGCAGAGGATTCCCTCCTCCCAGACAGTAATTCAGTTTGCCAGCTGCCTCTGTAGAGAAGGGTGTTCTTTCATACTGGGCTTGTTGAGCCACTGCAACAGGGCAGGCTACAGGCACCTTACAAAGCAGAAATCTAAGGGGACATTACTTTCCACTCGTTCCTATCACACAGCTATTTGCCAGAGCCTTATAGTGTGCCTGCACAATGGAGATCTGGATCAATTCTTAAGCAAAAGGAATAAAACTATACATAGCCCTGGCATACTTTTAACCCAGACCCATATGCCCTGTGGTTACAAAAAAAACCCTCCTGCCAACATTACTGGTAGTAGCAAAGACAAGTGCCCATGGAGAGAATGGGATCACAGCCTTCTCCAGCAGCACCCCCACACACTGGAACTCGGCTCACATTGCACATCTGCAGGCACTGCAGGCTTCCAGCCACTTCAAATTCCTGCTGAGATGGACAATGCTGAGCAGGAGGGCTGTCGGGCTGCCCAGGCTAAACAAGCTGGGACCATGATGGAAATACTGATGGGAGGCAGGTGAAGAAGTGGCTGACAATCTTTCTTGGCTCATTTACACCAGAGCCTCTGTGTAAGGCTAGGTTAGTAGTCCACAGCACACGGGTGACTGGATCATGAAACAGCTGAGTAAGGGAACTACAGCATAAGGTGACTCATCAAAGAGGATAAGGACAATAGTCAAATTGAGGAAAATAGCATAATCTTTATTGTGGTTTTTATCTTAACTTATTGAGCTGGACAAGAGAGTTGAGGAACAGCTGCTAAAGACATGGGAAGTTGAATATATGATCAGAGTGACAGCAAATCTGAAGTAAATTAATAAAAAACTGAATTTCCCTGACATTAGCACTGATACAGAGAAGGTAGTGGAAGTTCCCACACCAGCACCTCTTCCTTTGGGAGAGAAGCAGCTTTAATAATTAAGACATCATGTCTTAAGTATGTTCGTCACTGAGGAACCAGTGAAGACTGAATTCCTGGAAGAAGCCCCATTCTTGCTCTTCTTATCCAAAAGCACAAGACAGTATCTGTGAATAAACTGGTGTTTAGCTCCTGTATTACAAAGGATCTTGCTCTGCTGAGCAGAGCTGGGTATTTATTTACCCAAATGCCAAAAACATATGGGTGAGAAAAATGGAGAAAGGGGAAATGAAGGAGTAACCCACATTGCAGCAGGTTAACTCAGCTGCCTTGTGAACAGACAGATTGGCTCACTGGATCCAGTGCTGCTGAAGGAAGGAATAAAATTGCGTTTAGTGAGGAAATCAAGCTTCCCAGGTCTAATCATATACTCTGAGGGACCAATGAGGCTGCACAATAATCCTTTTCTTTGTTACAGCCATGGATTCCCAGAAGAAAAAACCCCAAACTGTTAGAGGGTTACAGGGCAAGAGAATTTTTATATATATATGTCTCTCTTTTAACTGCTTAGTAAGGACAGAAATATTTTGCCAGTTTTCCATGGTAGAGGGAACTTACTAGATGGCATCTGAATTCCTGACTCCCAAGATATTGTTCTGCTTGGAGAAAGTCTATGTTGATTAATGTTTTTGATGATACAGAATTATTGAGGATAGCCAGAAGTTTATAGTTGGAGAGGACAGGCAGGAAGATTGTAGTAGCCAGTGGGGAGAAATGAGAGATGAATGTTAATGTCAATAGCACCAAGTAAGAGATATATCGAGAGAAACAACCCCATCTCCATGTTCCAGGTACATCCCCTTAACACCACCAGTGGCAATTTTATACAGCTGGAGTACCATGTGGTTCCCAAATGTCAAGTTGTGCCCCTTGAATGACAGAGGAAAAAAACTGTCATTATTCTGAAAGCAGTTAGGAACAAATACCACCATGGAGATGAAGATATCCCCACGCCTTCACAGACATGTACTCCTAACTCCCATGCACAGAAAGGGGTGTAATACAGAGGACGCCAAGAAAGGTGATATGGGGTGCTAACAGTCTTGGCAAGAAAAAATTAAAACTAGAACCTCTCCTTTTCCCAGAGGACTTACAGTAGGGAAAAGGGTGAGATACATGAAGTTATGAATACTGTTGAAAAGGTGAATGAGAAAGGACCACTTAGTTCCTCCCGAGGCACATCCATGCTGCTGATCAGGGCAGTAGGTGGAAGACTAAAGAAAGGATTTCTCCTTGCTACAGTTCAGATCTGTCAGCTACAGTATTAGGTCCCAAGGAAAAGGTTTAGACAAAGCCCTGGAATAAAGATCAAACAGCAGCTACTAAAATAATGTTACAGATGTACAAAAATATAAACATATTCCATTGCATATATAAAATCTCTGCTATTAGCAATTATCAGAAGTGAGATATTAGATTAGACAAGACATTGAGCTAAGAGCACCCTTGTGTTCTCCAGAGAGTATCATTTACTTCTGCATGCCAGTCCTCCCTGCTTCCACAGTCCTGTGCACACAGAGCATCTACTTCCAATCTGGCATCAAGAGAAACCAGTCCTGAACTGCACACACACATGCTTAAATATAACACACAGCAAACATTCTCCCCTGTGGACGAAGCCAAAACTTGGACTTAGGCTCATGTGTCCCAGGAAGTTAATTCTAAGCCTAGACCAAAGGTTCACCTAATCATAGCTCACTCTAATCTAGTTTCTGAGGGTTACATGTACAAATATCCTTTATTAAAAAGTATCAGTAGTCTAAAATTGCTTCCTTTTCACACTCATCCTCTTGGCGTAAGCAGCATGCACCAATTTTAATTCAGCACATACAAAGATCCTTCTATTTCTGCAGAAAACTGAAATCATGGCAATGAACAAACACACACCACTGCAGCAGGCAAAGCTACCCTGTTAGCTTTCCTTTGCCAGCTTGCACAGTCTCTTAACCCTTGAATAAGGACCAAGAGTGTCATCAAAAACAAAGTCCCACAGAACTCGAATCCAGGACTGGTGATGTGGGAGGTTATCATAATATTCTGCTGCAATCTTCTTCACCTGGAAGAAGAAGAGAGAGAATGAGCTGTTTGGCTGCACAGTCAGGTGTGTTTCAACCTTCACATTCAGATCTGATAGCACAGCCATAACCTGAAGTTACTTGTTATTGCTTGTGAGCTTCTGAAGTTCAGCCAAATGAAATGTACTTAAATGCATTTAGATACTTCTTAGCAGATTTCTGATGTAAGTTTTTCCTCACAGTGTCATAATTTGAAAGACGACGGATTGCTGCCTTCACTCAGAACTAATTTGTCTCATTTCAGAGGTGGTGGGATCTCCACAATGAGATGCCTTATCCATTTTATCAATTGCCAAGACTCCAGCACACTGTATTTAAAGCCCTGTTTGCCACTTGTAATATTCTTCTGTTGAGGGTTCTGGGTAAGAGGAAATTAACAACTGAGAAAATGCCAGACACAGCTTTGCCTACACTTTGTTTTCTCTCCTGCATTCTGCTACCATGATTCACATCCAAGAGACAGGTTCCTCCAGCAGGCAAAGAAAATTGCAGGGGTGGTCTGTTCTCTGAAGTCTGATATTAAAAATACTGTGTCACAATTATTATTAGGTCACAATTATTATTAGGTCATAAGTCTAATAAAATTTCATCCCTGCTATAATTTCCCAAGTCTTAAGACTGTTGCCATCGGAGAAGCATTATGCATCATTGGGGTGGTACTTGTAGTGGGAGTAAGGCCAGAACCAGAGGACAGAGAGGTTCCAAAGCTGGCAGGTTCAGGGGACTGTGAGGATTCCCAAGTTATCAGTTGTTATTCCTGCTCCAACTAGATGCTCTGCTCTTTGAACACATCTGTGAAGCAGCAGAATCTGTTAACTATAGTAGACTTGCACATAACTGCTTGGGCATGGTTTTACTGCAGCTCCACCTCCTAGATAAACAAAGCTCTAGAATAGAGTCGTTTGTCTTGCTGGACAGCATGACTTCTCTCTTTAAAAACTCTGCAGAATTTTAAAGCCAGCTATGCTGAGCACAGTGCAGCGTTCCAGTGAGGGGAGAAAGGATTACACAGAAATCGTCATGCAGGAAGAGGGTAATCACCACCACCCGAGGTTTAAATGGTGGAACCTTAACACAGCATTGTGACTTTGTGAAAAGGTAAGAATCCCAGTGAAAGTTAAATTGTAAGATACTATGGCTCCCTGCTAATTACCTTATTAATTCAGATTCCTAGCAGACACTTCTGTGAGGTAGGTTGGATAATGTACAAGTCTCATTAAGATCTTCTAACTCTGTACCTCTGTCCCTGCACCTTGTGCTTGTGGCATGGTAGTGCTGTGCTGGAGATGGGAGGTTCAGTTTGGATCTGACTGTATTCTGTCTTTCACAGAATACGCCAAACTTCCTAATTATTTCCTCTATCCTGCTTTAAAGCATTGGTTTGTACTTCAAAGTAGTTAATTTTCAATGGGATTCAGACACTATCAGGATTTCTCTATCAGGATTAGAAGTATTTGTTATGGAGTGGAAGAAAAGTGATTTCCAGGTACAAGGTAAGATCTCTGGAGATACAGATTTAGTTCCCCGTGCTCCTTCTGTAACTCTGGTCAGAAATAATTTAGTCTGGATTTTGTATCCTCCCTTTTACCAGCTTGATAATTGAAATAGCCGGAGGATGAGAGAGAGGACTGTTTCTACAGTAAGCTTCCTTGAATGAAGGCTACTCGTGAAGCCTGATACAAACACAAAGGGGGGCTCAGATACCCAGCTCCAAAAGTTTCACTCCAGCTCTGACATGGTCATTCCCTAGCACACAGTTGCTTAGACCTTCCCTCCTACCTCCACTTTAGAAGATCTGCCTGAATTCTGCCTTTCAATTGTAATTCAGCCCTCATCTACACTACTCAAGTTCATATGGCAAGTCTACCATTCCTCTCTTCTCCAGACCCCCAAGTATTTCTTGCCCTCTGAACATGTTTTCTTAGGTAGTTACATTATTCTACAGGGCTCTTGACCATGTTAGATTCAGACCACTACAAGATCTTCAGGAGGTTTTTCTGTATTGACCCTTGCACATGGAAGTGGAAGGCTGGAGATTCACAGAGCCCAATTCAGCTCCTAGGAACAATGTCTCAGGGTGTGTCCTCTGGCTCCAAAGGCTAACTGAAAAGCAGTAGTGACAAAGCAGTTAAAAATGGCTCAGAGAAGAGGCCAATAAACAACCTGCCTATGTTCAGCCCAACAGCTTCGGCAAACATGAGCAGCATCTTGTGCAGGAAGGCAGGCACCACTTGCACCACTGGCAAGGTCCCTGTGCTCTGGGCAGGACAACCATATGGGATGTACAGAAACAACGGAGAGAGCAAGGTGAAACTGCAATCAGGAATGGAGAAAACAGAAAATGTAATAAATGCAGTTCAAGGAGGGACTTCTGAAGGATTTTCTTATGGAAAAGAAGGAAATTTGTTAGATCCATGTTGCCATCTTGCTATCACATGGCAGAAAAGAATTTTAAAAGAGGTTTCTCTTTTGTAATAGATCTACACAAAAGTTTCCCAGCAAAAACATCTCATTTTTCATTATTTCTTTCAGCATTCCATACATAAAACAGAATTATCACCTTATCTACCAGAAAATCTGGATAGTGGGAGAGCAGAAAGTAATTGGAATATAATGGAGGTTCCTTTTTAAATGCAACATCATATAAGGAGCAACTGAGGGAGCTGGAGTTCTTTAGCCTGCAGAAAAGGAGGCTCAGGGGAGGCCTTATCACACTCTACAAATCTTTGAAAGTAGGGTGTAGCCAGATGGGGATCAGCCTCTTCTCCCAGGCAACAAGCAGTAGGACAAGAGAATAAAGGCCTCAAGCTGCACCAGGGGAGGTTCAGGTCGGACAGCAGAAAGAATTTCTTCACTGAGACTTGTCAAACACTAGAACAGTTGCCCAAGGAAGTGGTGGAGTCACCACCCCTGGAAGTGTTCAAGAAATGACTCAACATGGCACATCATCCTGTGGTTTAGTTGATATGGTGGTATTAGATCAAAGTTTGGACTCAATGATTTTGCAGGTCTTTTCCAACGCTGATGGTTCTATGATATCTATTAAGTATGCCTGAGGCTGAAAGAGTCATCCTCTGTGTTGCATTCTGGTTACAGTACAAAACCTGCAGATGGCAGTTTCCAGGTAGCAAGTTTTGCAGCCAGATCATAGATTCTCTTAAAGAGGATGGCACTGCAATTAACTATTTCAAAATCCTGTTCCTCAAGCTCCCCATATAGTGCACTGTAGGTATTCAATTTTTTTCAACTCCTCCCCCCACCTTCTTCTTTACAAATCTCAACTGTAAGTCTTAACTCATTGCTGGTGTGTAAATGGAAATTCAAAAGAACTGTCTGAAATTCAAGAAGAGCAAGTGCGGGTCCTGCACCTGGGGAGAAATAACCCCAGGCACCAGCACAGGCTGGGGGCAGCCTTCTGGGAAGCAGCTCTGCAGAGAAGGATCTGGGGGTCCTGGTGGACAACAAGCTGTCCATGAGCCAGCAGTGCCCTGGGGGCCAAGAAGGCCAATGGACTCCTGGGGTGCATTAGGAAGAGCACTGCAAGCATGTCAAGGGAGGTGATCCTGCCCTTTTGCTCAGCCCTAGTGAGGCACATCTGAAATGCTATGTCCAGTTCTGGGCTCTTCAGTACAAGAGGGACATGAAGGTCCTGGAGCAAGTCCAGCAAAGGGTGACAAAGTTGATCAAGGGACTGGACCACCTCTCTTATGAGAAAAGGCTGAGATAGCTAGGCCTGTTCAGCCTCAAGAAAAGACAACTGAGAAGGAACCTCATCAATGTCTATAAGTATCTGGAGGATTGGTAAGTATCAAGAGGATGGACCAGGCTCTTCTCAGTGGTGCCAAGCAACAGGACAAGATACAACAGGCAGAAACTGATGCACAGGAAGCTCCACCAAACTTCTTTACTGTGCAGGGACCGAGCACTGGAACAGGTTGCCCAGAGATGGTGTGGAGTCTCCCTCAGTGGGGATATTCAGGAACCATCTGGACACAATCCTGTGCCATGTGCTCTGGGACAACTCTGAGCAGGGAGGCTGAATCAGATGACCCCGTTGCAATCCCTTTGAACCTCACCCATTCTGTGATTCTGTTATCAGGGAAGGATAGGAAGAGATTGCAAAGTCTGCAGGACAATTACTAGGCACTTGGCACCTGGTATACTGAGGTTTTCTTCAAGTAGATCAAGGTGGCAGGGTAAGAAATTATATCTTTTGGACTGAAACTTTTCTTCTGGTTCTGTGCTTGCAGAGCCAAGTGACAGGACCCTAATCCTAGTCCATCATACCTGATAGGCACAAAAGTTAAATGCAGCCTAGTATTTCAGCATGGCTGTTACACACTCTTTGTCCTGGGGCTATACAGAAACTAGAGATCTTAGGACACAAAGCTGCAAAATTACATTTAGAATGCTCAAAGGCTTAGTACAGAAGTTCTCTCTATAGTCCTACATCCCCACCACAGGGTGGGGAGCACTCAAGCTAGCCCTCCTGGCCATCATAGGGTTAATGAAATCTGCAATTCAAAACCAGCACATCTACCATGTTTTCAAGTCTTGTCTGTCTAATAAATCTGGTTTCATACCATGTCTTTTCCTTTTCCCACAAGCTTAATGAGTAACTAATTTGCCTCTGGTAACACTGCCACTTTTATTGCAGCTTCTAGGAGGAGTAGAGTTCCTCCTTCTTCTCCATTCTCCTCTCTCTGTGAGTATACTCAATCCAACAGACAATGAAGAATGGATCTCTTTACTTATTTGGTAAACAATGCAATATTTTATAGTTGTAAGACTTCATTCAAAGACTAGTCTAGTCTTGCCTATAGGGATTTTTTAGAGCAGACCCTTCATTGCAATGTTAAATTTCATGGTCTCTTGTGTAATCTCTCATTATACTAGTGGGACAAGTTCTTATTGCACACCCACATCACTCATCTTTAATATCCGTAAGTTTATGAGCAGAGCCTAATCCTTCCTCTTTCAAATCTGTCACAGTCCTAGGGTAAAGGTCCTTCCAGTGGCAAACACATTACTCACAACGTTCTGAATGACACACCTGTAACAAAGGACAAAGCTGAATTTACTTTCCTGATAAGCAAGCTGAAAAGCCAGTTACTTTCCAAGATTAACATCCAGTTATTCTCAAATTCCTATTTCTACCCTGTTCTCAATCATGCAGGATAAATCTTTAAAAATAGAAATCTTTATTCCACTTTCTACTTGCCAATAACTAAAAAGAAAAATACTCTTACTGAGAGGTCATCCATATTACACAGTGCAACTATTAGAACTTCAAGCACTAAGAGACTAAATCTGAAAAAATCAGATCTTTACTGAGTGCAGAATTTGCCAGGAGGTTAAGCAAAGTAGAGCAAGGTGAGGTTTCTTACCTGCTATGAAGTTCAAGATTTAAAGCTAATCAGAGAGGATCTGTTTCCTTATCGCTTTCCACCAGAGAGGCAGAGGTTTTTTTTCTCATTTTGCAGAAAAGAGTAACCAACTTGTTTTTACGGTCAAAGGATTTTCTACAGTAACTGTTTCGCCAAAGAATTTTCACTTCTCAACGGAATTTTTACTTGTAATTAATCACTCATTAGACTCCAAGTTTTCTATATAGCTCTGTCAGGCAACAGCGATTGACAAGTCTGCTCTCTCCTTCACCAGCAGGGCGAGCCTCAGTTGTCAAAGAGCAAAACACACGCAAACACAAGCCCATGAAATTCAGCTAATAACTCCATCCTCTTTACACAGGAGGGCAGACACTTCCAGCTGCTGCGCTGCCTCAAGGAATTAGGCTGAACTATTTGTGGTGTGGGTGGAGAAGAGCTTTTCAGGTCTCAGTCAGAGCTGGAGCAACAGTCCCAGCAAGTTCAATTAGTCACTCACCTCCCTCGTGCAGGATACAGTGCTAACCTCCTTCTATTTACATTTTGGTAATCTAAGTATCTAAGCCCATCTAACAAGTTTGAACATTTGAAACTAAAGCTAAGCACATGCACTTCCCCACTGAGCTATCAGGTGTATCAGTGATGGGAGTGCCTCACAGGAGAACTTCATATCTGAGCGTGGGCTGCTGTACCAGCTCCTCTGGGCCTTGCCAGGAACAGGCAGCGTCTCAGGACAGACCTCCAGCAGTGAAGGAGGTGAATGAAACACAATTGCAAGCCATATAGAGGCTTCCCACACTCTTCTACACAAGAAAATCTCTTGCTTGATTTGAATCTCCTCTTTAAGAGTGTTTCTGTGATGGAGAACATGAACCCATACAGCAGGGTTTGCCCAGGTATGCCATCATAGAAGTTGCACGTGGTATCAGTAGTGGGGAAGTTACAGCTCCTGAACATCAGACTCCTCAGCTCTACCTCCACCTCAAAGGATACATATTGCAGTAGCAGTTCCCAGCTTTGCGTCAGGCCAGAGAAAGATGTTTCCTTCCTATTACATCAGGGAACTTGTATGTAGGAGTAATCCTTCGAAGTCACGTTCCTCTAACACTGTGAGCACCTGCTGAGGAACCCTTGTATTAAAGCACACAAGAGCAGCTACATACCTGGGGGGGGAGATTGAAAACCATCCCTAGACACCTGGGCTTTGCAAATTTGATTCCCACAAGTGATAAAACATAAACAAAAAGGGGTTTGCCTTTCAAAGGAGGAAAGCCACAGCACTTTCCCAACGACAGACCAGGCCTCCTCAGTTTCTGTGGGTGGGGCAGCAGAGCTAAAAGAAGTCACAGAGAGTGCGGCTTTATTTTCTAGTGCTATCTGTGTCAGGCTGGAACATGCCCCAAAACTTATGTCATGTCAAAAACAGAAGAACTTTTCTTTGATGTTAATTAAACAATATAGTTAGCAGATTGATCATTAGACAAATTTCCAGTAGCAATTGCCACCTGCCTCCCTTTACACAGGCCTTTAAACTTTCAAAGAGTTGAAACTTGGTGGCTGAGAGATGTAATTCGAGACATTTAAAGCCTTGTTGCAGGATTTTATCATGCTAAAGGTATTCCTCAAGCCCTCTGAAGCTCAGATGTTCTAGTTTGCATCAAATAAAGTAAATATTACAGCAGTTTGACAGCTGTTTCTCTCAACCTCAGGCTTAAAATTAATTAGAAACAAATCCAAAAAGCTGTTTTCTTTTTTTCTTAAATTCATCAGTTGCTATGATTTGGAATGTTTTCTTTGAGACAGCTTAGCAGCTTTCGTAAAAATCCAACTCACTCAAGCTATCCTTACCATGGGCAATCTGCATCCAGGAATGCTGGGGAAATCATGATGCTCCATGTGGTAGCCTACATTGAAGGTCAGCCAGTTCAGAGGTCCATAGTAAGAGTATGTCTCATACCCTTTTAGGAACATGTAGTGTTCTGCTATGAAGTGCCCAGAAATGGGATGAAAACCCAAGCAAAGAATTGTACCTGCTATTAAGTAAATAACCGCTTTGAGCCCCCACAGGTAGAAAATTATGAAGTCTACAGAAAACTGGATGAGAGCATTAAGAATTTCCATCTGTGTAATTGCTTTGGGGTTCACATACAGTGGTCTCAGACTGTAGAACAGAGGCTGGAGGAACAGCCAAAGCAGTTTCCGAAGTGGCGTGCAGAAAAACCAGCCTTCAAAGTCTGTGGGAATGTCCACATCCAAGCTGTCCCCTCCCAGATACCGGTGATGGTCAATGTGGTATTTCTTGAAGGAGGCAGAGTAGGGGATGCCAATGGGCAAGTTGGCAAACACTGCGAACCATCGGTTCCACTTGGCCTGTTTGTTGCCAAAGGCCACATTGTGTGAAATATCATGGATGGCAAGAGTCAGGGAATGGTTGATGCAACCCCCAAAAGCATAGGCCCAGAAGAAAATCCATTTCCAAGATAAGTCTTTCACCAGGTAGCATGCCAGCAGCTGCATTAAAACCATTCCAGATACAATCCACTTCAAATGTGGATCTGGTCCCATCAGAGTCTTGATCTCTGGATACTTTGCTAAAGGAAAAAATGTGGAGAAAAACTTGGTTAGATCATAATTAGGTAAACACAATCACTACTGTGACTCTGTTTTTTATCACACTATGTTAGAGGCCCTGGTTTTAGAAAATGCTAATTCCAAAGCAGGGTTGCCAATACGGTGGAAGTTTTACTAGTTCTAGCATCATGTCCAATTGTGATTGATATTGATATATACAGACATTCTTTTTAAAAATACCCTGATGGTCACTCTGTGGCATCATGTGCCTTCCCCACAATGAGTATTGCTTCACAGTGATGAGTAGTAATATGCCAAACCCCACAGGACTTAAGCTCTAAGAAACACCTTCTGTCATGTTTTTAATGTCCTTTTGTATTTTGCTCAGATCAGATGTTATTTTCCACAAAAGGGATACAACTGCCTTCTCTGTAGCCCTTTTCACACTGTTGTTTCAAACACACAAGCAGAGGAAAGAGAGCTGAGCAACAGGCTTGCCAGGTTTTGCTCTGTGGTTAGATGACAAACAGCATTTAAAAAAACATCCTAATTATTTGAGTGTATACCAGTGCTCACAAAACATACAACTCTTCACACATGGTAATATCACAATTAAGTGAGTAATATTATCAGTATTTTGTAAAGCATGGAAAATTTTTCTGTTTCCATTCCATATACCAAAAGTAGGCATAAAAGCCACACAACAGCTTCATGAGGCCTCACAAATACTGCAGTACAGTGTCAGAGTGATGTGGGCTAGGCTTGCCAGGTCTGACTTGTGTCAGGCCAGGACCAGCTTACTGATCTTCAGTTCCACCAGCCATTCATCTGTCCTTTAAAAAGAAAATAAAATATAGCGAACAGTTGACCCTCTATGTGCTGTTCATTGATTCACGTCTCCTCTTTGTGAATCCACCCTTTTCACTTCCAGTTTTAACTTACACATGATTCCTTCTGCAGCCTTATGGCTTTTACCCACCTACTGACCTCCCTCCTTTAACTCATACTTTGCATTTCTCAGTAATTACAGCTTACACAGATAAGTGCATAGAGAAGTCACTCATTCTGAACCCTGAGGTTACACAGTGTGCCCCTGTGAGTTTCATGGGCCCATTTTATGAATAGAAAAGTAAACATCATCTGACTGTCACAGTATAATACCAATACAATAAAATCAGATTACAATGATCTGCATCTATGCAGCTGTGTATACTATAAACAAATGCTGAAGACAATACGTGTAATTTATGTGACCTTGAAAGCAGTGGCAGATACTGAGTGCTGGATGCAGAGAAGGTTTTTGTAGAAGTCAGCCATGCAAAGTTTGAAGAAGTTCAAAGAGATGAAGTGCAACTTAAGCAGGTTGATGTAGTCATGCTCTGCAGCCATTCTAACAACCTTTGTGCCTCTTGGCCAACTTCAACCCAGTTTGACAGAAATTAGAGATTATAAAGATTAGATAAGTGCTGTGGAAGACGAGGACAAAAGAGATATTCTCAAATCTTGTCAGGACAAGGAGGCCAAGGTCACCATGAGGAGTATTCAGGCAAGAAAAAGATTTTCTAAGTGGTGGGAAAGCTGTAGTAAAAGTTCATCTCTTTCTAAAGTCAGACAAACTTTTTAATAAAAATCTCCAGAAAGTCCAGGGTTGTTTTTGTTTTGCTGTTTTGTTTTTGTTGCTGTTTTCACCATTCTTGAAATTATATTTTTCACACCAGAAGAGTTAACATGCCAGAAGATTTCTCTGGTACCTGAATAGTGTCCTGGGTTAACAGTGTATTCTATTATCATCTTCATGAGCTGTTGAAACCAGGTGTAGCAATGTTCCCTGCCTCCTCCCTCCGGACTATCTCCTGTCACTGGGCCCAACAATGCCTTGCCACGACTCACAGATAACTCACTCCTGGACTATCTCCTGTTACTGGGCCCATCAAGGCCTTGCCTCATGACTCCATCCCATTGTGAGATGGACCGCCCAGGGGGAAGGAGCCAAGCATTCCCACCTGGATATAATCTGGGGTTTGGAACAGCACAGACAGCTTTTTCCACTGGATTCCCAGAGGAAGACCAGACCCTTCTACACCACCACTGGACCTCCAGAGGGAGACCAGACCCTTCTACAGAGTCACTGCTTCAACAGAACCATCACTCCAGGAGGACTGCAGCCACCATTTAATCGGACTGGTATCAACCCCCTGACCGTCAGGGGGTACTCTGACTCTGTCAGTGGGTTGGTTTTTTGTACTATTGCATTTATTTTATTTTTCCTATTAAATTGTATTGCTAACTTGAAGTCTCTCACTAGTTTGCTTTCAAACTAGTACAAATGGGTACTAAAATTTTACAAGAAGTGCTGCTTATGCAAAGTTCACTCTAAAGTATAATGATATAATGACTTGGTCAGAAAGACTGTTACAGACATGCAGTTTTATGTAGCTTAATGTCTTTCTTAAGGGTATCTGTCCAAAAACCAGAAAACTCTCTAATAAATCAAGCCACCTCAAATATTGTCACATCATGCGGCTAGTAGAGATAAGTTACTGCAGTCAGCAGAAGAGATGAAATTTAAAACCACCAAATCTGTTCCTCAGACTGGTCAAACTGAGGCCACATTGACCCCCAAAACAAAACAAAAAAGAAATTTTAATGGGATGGGAAAATTGCTTAGAGATGCTTTATACTGTCACTTGAGAATAATGGAAGTTTTTGACCTATTTCTTTCTGCAGCAGCCAACAAGGACTGCAGATTCCATTTAAAAGGAGCAGAGCAGTCACTGCCAAATGGCAGCAACAGTGTGTGCAAGCAGCAGTGCAGCCAGGTTGCACTTATCGCAGGTGACAGCTATTAAGTAACTTGCCAGGGTTTAATATTAAATTCAACACATGATTAACTCCTCTCCAACAGTAAATTTTTGCATACTAGTCAAACCACAATACTGAGGCTGTTTATCATTAATACTGATAAAGTCGTCCTGTTTCCATGGCATGGAAAAATTTCAGGTTTCTCCTCATGGAGAAACCATGGCTTGGGCAGGGGGGTGGTGCTGGTAAGCTCACTGGAGGCTAAAAGCTCCACTGGTGGAGTAGCCTGCCAGAGACTTGTTGGTTCAGGAGTACTTCAAATGCAGAATGTTGAATGCTGACCCTTTTCAAACTTGAGGCGGCGCACTCTTCAGTGAGAAACATTTAACAACAGATTAAGTGATCCTGGTGACTGCAATTTATGTGTAATGTCCTGACACAAAGTTATGATAACACAAATTCTTATCTGATTTTTCCCCCGTGTTCATGTCTTGCAGTTAGCTGAAAGAATGCTAGTAAGGCAAGAGCCTCACTTGCTGCTGAAAAGCCTGGACATCCCTGTAAGGCTGATGTGACAAGTGTCTGTAGGTGCTATGCAAACCAGGCACCGCCCACCTGCATGAAAAAAAAGGCAACAGAGAATCAGAGGCACAGAGAGAAGGCACAGAAAGAGGAGAAAAAACCCAACCCCATCATACATCCCTTCTATATAAGCGGGGGGAGGGGATGGGGTGGATGAGGGCAAGAACACACAACACAGGACAGGACACAACCCCCACCAAGTTATGTAACTGCATGGGACCAGGTTTTGCCCTTTATAGTCCAATGAGAACAGGAGAGACCCAGCTACTCTGGTGTCTACTACACAGCACATCTTCCAGCCTCCAGCTTACTGAGGAAGTCTGTTAGCTCAGGCCAGCAGACAGCTTATCCATGTGTGCTGCTTCTAGCTGTCCAGACGGAGCCATTGTACTGCCATCTGAGGGTGGGGACACTGGTGTAGATGTACAGCAGTGCACAAGGATGACTTTTCTGTCTCCAAGGTCAGCATACTGCCAAAGCAGCACAGGCACTTTAGTACAGTAGGTAAATGTAGTTACTAACTCTGCCCAGACACCTCCACAGTCTCTCTGCTCCACGATGATGAAAGATAGCATTCTCCACTCACACAATTCAAGAGAGAACAAATGTTGCAAGTATATTTTCAGAAGAGTTCACAATTCTGAAACAACCCATTTACTGAATTAATTTTTTCACAGAGATCTCTCTACTGTTCTAAGCATCTTTCTAGAGGCAGGTCTCACTCACAAGTGCTTAAACTGACAAATTAGTCTGACCATATTTTTTGCCATTGATGCTTCTTTCTGGAGATCCAAGAGCACTCACCATAGCCCTACAGTGGTCCTCAGTTAGAACTGGAGCAATTGTTCCTGGACAGGCCATTGGTTGCCAAGTCCTGATGTTCCTCCTCCTGAAGCAACAGCAAATATCTTGTTCTGAACTCTCACTCATCCTCTGTCCTACTGACACTGTCCCTGACAGGCAAGTCCCAGTGATGGCACCAGACACAATTTCTCGTTGATGTGACACCACATACTTCACACTTACACATTTTGGCACACAGGGGATTTGGAAGTGAACAAAAGCAGGAGCTGTCCACAGAGACAATGGTGATGGAGGTTTAAAGGAGCAGCGGCCATGCCCACATCCATGAGAAACTAGTAGTAAAAGGGAAGAAATTTAATTTCTTAATTTTCCTTTCTTTTCACCCCAAGCGCAGCATACTGATATAGTCAAATTGGACTTACTCCTCAGTATAAGTCACTTAAAAGGTTTTTTAAAGGGAAGGAGGAAAAAAAAATCTGTGATAGTGCTGTCCTGGACTACGTTCTATTGACTATGAGTCCTTGTCAAAACAAATAAAAGAGACACCAGGCACAGGATGTAAGGTTTACTACTCCATGTCCTATGCTGGAGCTGGTATTTGTACCAAATAAATAAACAAAACAAAATAAGACAGTTTACTGACATTATAGTGTTTTGCCTTGTAGCAGCTCAGCTTTTACAATCATGTTTGTAAAAGCACAGCACACCCAAGTCCTCAGTGAAGGACATGGACCAGCTGGAGAAGGTCCAGAGGAGGGCCATGAAAATTGTCAGAGGGCTGAAGCACCTCCAATAAGGAAAGGCTGAGATAGCTGAGAATGGAGACGAAAAGGCTTCAGGAAGACCTTATTGCCTTTCAACATTTAATGGGGGTTTATAGGAACGATGGGGACTGTCTGTTTAATAGGGCTTGTTGTGATAGGTCAAGGGGTAAGGGTCCCAAACTAAAAGAGGAGATATTTAATCTAGACATAAGAAGGAAATTTGTTACAATGAGGGTGGTGAAACACTATCACAGGTTGCCCAGAGAGGCTGTAGATGCCCCATCCCTGGAAACATTCAAGGACAGGTTGGGTGGGGCTCTGAACAACCTGATCTAGTTGATTATGTACATGATACTCAAATTATTCTATGATTCTATGATTAATTCAAACAACGCACAAGTCAACGCACAGGTAGGACACACAGAGGACAACATGCACAACAACACCTTCTGATTTTTCAGTCTCCTAGCCCCTCCAGCATGCACAATAAGAAGAAACATTTTTGGCCTAACTAATTACTGAAGTTTTGTATGTCCAGTGTGCGAGGACAAGTGTCTTAATCTTGTATTTGTTACCCACGAGCTACTAAATTGCTTAGTGCTAGCTGGTCCAAGGGCAGTGGGTCACCCAGAAGTGGCCACCAGAGGGAAAGTACCGCAGTGGTGCCACACTGCCGCTGTCAACAGAGGTGGATGATGTCAGCACATCACTATGTCAGTAGCTGTAACCTGTTTGCTTACATTTGTCTATTAGCTAGTTCAGAAAGGGATGTAGGGATGCCAGAAAGAGGGCTTCCAGCTCCTTCTGAAACAAAAAACTGCAATTTGGGGTAAGCTGAAGCCTCCAGTTGCACTTAATACTTTTCTCACAGAAGACCAAATGCCTAAATCAGCGACTGCTCATGTGATTTATTTCAAAGGTGATGCCCACAGGGAACTGGCAAGAGCACTGGGATAGCAGCTCTTATGGGTGCGCTCATCAGAGGGCATGCACATCAGTGGCAGCACTGTGCCCACACGCTGCAGCATTTAGGGCACACAGTTTCTTTGCCAGAAGCACATGCACTTCAGAGCCTTGATTTAGGCTAAGGAGATAATATATTGCATATTTCAGTAGGTACAACTTATCAAAATTTTTCATAAATGTGAGGTTCAAAAAGGCCCAACAGAAGAGACAGCCAGAAGAAATAGCAGATTAATCTCTAAATAAGAGAGAAGAGCTGAAAGCGATACTCAGATCAGCTAAATGCTAAAATAAAATGGCTTTTGGCTTTTTAATTTTGTTGTACCCCTCCCCATGGGCTAACATCTCAGCCTTCCTACAGGATAAAGCACATATAAAACACTTTCACCATCTCCACTCCAAAATAACTTGCCAAAGAACTAATTACATAGCTATAAAGCATTCTTGGATGTTAGATCATATTCAGATGCTCTTGGGCTATCCTGAGCAACACTGATTCAGCTCTCATCCTCAGCAGCAAACAAGTGTTTCCCTAAAGGATCATGTGAGGCAAGACATTTTCTGACCAACCTGCATAATTTTATAAAGTTAGATCCAACCTGTGCCACAAACATGATCTCACTCTTCCCATGTCACAACATTTTGCTCATTGCTTGCATTTGGGAAATTGTTTGCAGGGGAAATGATCATACGTTGTATGCTTATGGTGTTACCTGCATTTAAGCAATGATTTTTTCATCTCTCAAAAGTGGAAAGCTGTCAACACTTCCCAGTGAGCAAGACCATAATTTCTCCAAGTCTTTCAGTCCAAGAAATCCTTACTGACAGAAAAAGAAATCATATTTCTACTAGACGTCCTCTCTATAGTATATCTCCCCCTACAAAAATAGCATTTTTGTGACTATACAGAAAGGCTAAGCAGATCCAGATGAAAAAACTTTTCCATCAGGAAGGTTTTAACCAGGTCTTTCCCTAACAGAGCTTACTACAGCATTACACAAATCCCAGTCCTGACACAAGGCAGTAACAGGCTTTTCATAAACAAGACAGCGAGAGAATAGCAATGAAACAATTCCATTTCATAAACTGAAAAGCGTGAATAACGTGTTCAGGAACATGTATAACGTGATCAGGGTCGAAGTGCCAGCTTGGCAAGAGAACTCCCCTGGAACTCAGAAGCAGTTGCACCCAGACAGTACTAAGCACAAGCTACATTTTAATACCTAGATACTACAAAGAGATAAGAGAGAAAGTACCTCCTCTCCCTTGTGCAAAATGTTGATCTATTTGCTGGTATAATTATAGCCATTAGGAATCACAACCCTCATCCAGTGCAACAGTGTCCTGCCACAAAGCCAGTTTCCAGCCAGCCCAATTGATAAGCACAGCTCTGCAGCTCAACTGGAACCAGTTGCTCAGAGAAGCTGTGGATGGCCCATCCCTGAAAGTGTTCAAAGACAGGTTGGACAGAGCTCTGAGCAACCTGAGCTAGCAAAAGATGTCCCTGCCCATGGTAGGGAGACTGGACTCACGGAGTTCTCATTCAGATACAGTCACTGACTACAAAAGTCTTACAGACACCTGGGCTACTAACTCTTAAGCCAGTATAAAAAACTTTGTGATGAACCTTTTTTACCTCTCAGATGCTCTGTAGGAACATACTGGGGCAACAGCCCAAGGAAACACCATTTATGTATTAAGAAACTGCCTTATGTGTTTGTCAGTTTGCCCATTTCTTTTTCCTAATAGATAATTTCCATTTGCATTTAAATCCAAGTAGCCATGCCTGAGAGAGACCAACATTTTAAAAAGCTGCAGCCCAAACAGAGAACAATCAAGTTTCAGTGCTTAGCAACTAAATCATTAACCTATTGGGAAGGAAATACTTCCTTTACCAGCATGGAATGCTGTCCCCAAGGCATTGCTGTATACAAAAATGTAAAATACATGGATTTTTATAGATATTTGTTCACATGTATGTAAGATTCTTACTGTGTACTCCAGCTTAATAGACACTAAACACTTTGGTAACTATATACTCTGGGTACTAGGTGACCGTAGGCTTTGAATAACAGAGTGAGGATCATTATACAAATATTATGTGGGATATTATGATAGTTTCAGTAACTTTTGGTAACATTTTGGTATTCACGACACTAGTTTTATAATCCATTCTTTCTCATCAGGCACAGATCTTTCCTGTCTCTCTTTCCATGTTGTATTTCTCTCTGCTGTTCCTTCTACTCCCACAGCTGGGGCAGGGGAAGCTGTAAAGGAGATGGACCTTGATTCCAATTGCTTGTTCTTAACCCCAAGAGGGGGTGGGCAAAACCTTTGCAAGTGTGCAGCTGAAAAGTCATAAAAGGAGTTTGCTGCAACAAGGGAGTCCAAGTACCTCCTTATAGCTTCATTATGATTTGCAGTCTCCATTCTACAGCAGAACCAAAAAGGCAAGAGAGCAGCAAGGGCAGAGACCCACCACACACCCCCCTATCCTTAGCTCACCAAAATGTAGTCCCCTCGACTGAAGGGAGGAGGAGCATGACACCAAGAAGCGTCATTTTCTATACTGACATCATTTAACTATCATGATTACATAGTACAATAATTATTATTTCCCTGGACGTAATTCAAACCTGGACTTGAATATTCCACCACTGCAACTATACCGGAAATGTTTTTGTAATTTAGATTAATCCTGGATTAATCTGTAAAATTGTGGGGGAGTTAAAAAACTGCACCCAATTAGCATATAATTTGTGCGGCAACTCAGCCAGAAGCTCCACTGCCTTTTCATAAAAGTTCTTTAAAAACTTTATTCATCTCGTTAGAGAGAAGAAAAGAAAACAACGAACCCACCCAAATGAAAAGAGGGGAAAACGCCAAAATCTTTATTAATAAGAAGTTGAAAATGTATTTTCAGGAGATACGCAACAATACTCTGTGACGATTCTGAATTGTCAGTTCTTCTCAGAAAAAATCTTCAGAATAGCCCAAACCCCACAAAAAATAAATCTCCCAACCCACCACACTCCTGTGTGCACTTAAGCGCTGCATGTACAACAGGAAAATACAGGAGTGTACCTTGTCCCCGACAAGCAGCGGGCACTTGCTATTGTTCTCTCGCACACCTCACCCGCACCCCCGTTTACTTTAATGCACAACCAAGGCACCGGGAACACGTGCCAGCAGGAAGGCTCCCAGCCCGCACCCCGGGCACACCTGCCAGAGCCGCCGCCCGCCAGGACCCCCGACGGCAGCGGCCGGGGCGAGGTGCAGGCAGGCGGGCGCTGGGCACAGCCCGCGTTACCCCTCCGCCGCTGCCGCCCGGGTGACCCAGCTCGGCGCAGCCGGGCTCAGTTCGGCCGCCGGCATCCCCGTCGCTGCCTCCAGAAGGCAGAGAGTTGGGAGTGCTACACTCCTCGGGGAAACACCCAACAGCCCACCGGGCTGCGGCGCTCGTTCTCCGCAGCCTGGACACCACCCCGAGCCGCACCGACATCTGCGGTCCCGGCGCGGACCCCCGCCCCGACCATCCCTTCCCGCCCAGGAGCGCAGCCCAGCCGGGCTGCCCGAGCTGTCGCGGCCGCCCCCGAGCTCCCCGTCGTACCCAAGATCTCCTTCCTGCGCTGCGTGTGGGGCTGCTCCGTGTAGACCCACTCGAAGTCTTCGCGGGTGACACGGTTCCCCATGGCTCCCGCTGCACGCCGCGCCGCGCCGCGCTGCCCTTATAATAGCTCCGCGCCCGCGGAGGGGCGGCTCCTCCGCCCGCGCCCGCCCCGCGGCTGCCGCAGGCGGGCACCGGGACAGCTCCGCGGCTTCGCTCGGCTGTGCAGAGCCCCTGGAGTACCAAGGGGAGTCCGGCGGGAAGAGGGTGCCTCGGGGCTGACTTTGGGGGCAGGGGACGGGCGGGCGAGGCTCGCCGTGCTGCAAGGGACCTCGAAGACAGCCAGGAGACGTGCTTGGGGTGGGCGTGTTTGCAGGGCAGCAGGATCCCCATCGTGCCAGCACCGGGGCTCGGCACAGCCACTACATCCATCGCTGCGTGGGACGGCTCCAAAGCACAAGGGGAACCAGCGCTGCAGGTCCCCGGGCACTTCCAGACACAGCTTTTGGAAAGCAAAGGTAGACCAAATGCCATAAATCCAGAGATAGAGCCCTAAGCAGAACCGTGGATTAGGGCAAAGCCCAGTTGTGTGAGCTCCTCCCAGGGGTGGAAAACCTAGAACGATGCAAAGGCGACCAACGGCTGCCACACATTTCCTTGGAGCTCTGACAGTCTTCGTGAGCCACCCCGGTAGAATCCAGCCCTTGGCTGTCTCTTCACTCCTGGTAGTCTGCAGCCCGTTTCCCAGGTACTGTCCCTGCTGGAGTAGCAGGAAATCACACTGCTACCTTGGTAACAAAACCAGGAAAGGACTTGCTAATCTTAAAACTAAGGTAACCTTATGTGCCTCTCTAGCCTCTCTGATTCTTGGAGTTACATGTTACATAGTGGTGTTTCTACACACACAACCCAAAATTAAAGTGCTGCCTTTGTTCCCACTGTGTTCTTTTGCAAGTCCATACCTGACCTCCTGTCCAGCTTCACTCATTATCCCTATCCCTATCATTAGTCCTTCCAATAACATCACATGTGGATCAGCTCCAATTTTGTTTCAGTCTGTTTCAATATGAATGTCTCTAGCATCCTCCATTCCCTCCTATCCTTAAAAATGCCTATTACAGCTAGAAGTTAAAAGGAACAAAAAAGCAGCCTTGAAAATATGAAATGTAAATATTTTTCAGCAATAATTTTTGCCTACAAACACTGGCAATACTATCAGATCTTATATTAATCTAGTGGAACTATTTAAGATCTCTTGGTAGAACAGTTTGACAAAACTATAAGGGCTAAAAAACACCAAAAATGAAGCAACCCACAAAACCAAAACCCTGATGCTTGACTGCTAGAAAGCTTTAGGGGGCTTTTTTGAGAGTTGGGGTTTTTTACCCTTGTCTAATTCACAGAATCACAAAATCAGCTGAGTTGGAAGGGACCCACAAGGATCATTGAGTCCAACTCCTGGCCCTGTACAGGACCATCCACAAGAGTCACACCATGTGCTTAAGAGTATTGCCCAAACACTTCAACTCTGTCAGGCTTGGTGCTGTGACCATTTCCCTGGGGAGCCTGTTCCAGTGTCCAACCACACCCCGGGTGAAGAACTTTTGTCTGATATCCAACCTAAACCTCCCCTGACACAACTCCAGGCTGTTCCCTCAGGTCCTGCCACTGGTCACCACAGAGAAGAGATAAGAGCCTGCCCGCACTCTTCCCCTTACGAGGAAGTTTGTAACTGCAATGAGGTCTCCCCTCAGGCTCCTTTTCTCCAGTCTGAAGAGGCCAAGAGACCTCAGCTGTTCCTCATACAGCTTCCCCTCAAGGCCCTTCACCATCTTTGTTGCCCTCCTTTGGATGCTCTCTACTACCTTAAAATGTAAACCCTTGAATGGTGAAAGGTACAAAGCAGGTTGAGAGGAAGGACTATGGTGTAAAGGGAAGGTTTTACCTACAGCAGGAACAGTTTAACCACTTTGCTGTTACAGCTCAGCTCTCTGTAAGTATGATGGTTTCTTCATCATTGCTCCAGCACACAGTTGGTGCTCTCCCATGAAGCTGCAGGGTCCAACCCAGGTAAGAGACTGTTAATCCAAGTTAAGGTTATTACATATTCCTAGAAGAAATGGATTGTTCAGAGAGCCAATGCATCAGTATCTCAGCCTAAACCTTTAATTGGCTCAGACGTTTTGGTGTGTTGATAGTACTGGTGGAGAAGCCAAAGACACTGCATATGATCACACCCTTCTGTCACTTCCTGCTCAGGTGTGCTGAAGGTGACTAAAAAAGCAAATTAGTGGGGCAGTCCATGCAGTTACAAAGAAAACAAATATGACTTCATCCCAAAGCTTGTCCAATAGGATAGTGCTATTGCATGTGGTAAGTTACACATGGAAACTTAAGTATCTCCTTTGTAGGCAAACAGCATCTCCTTCATGTAGCTCATTATTATAGACTCAACCTGACCACATAAGAAGAACAGAAAACTTTTCTGTCTCCAGTGAGTTGGCACCTGGTTTTGAGAAAAGATTTTCGTGCTTTATATTTCTATAATAAGAAGAAAAAAAAATCATACTAATTCAAGAGTAATTGTGGATGCCAGACAAACAAAAAACACCAGCTCTAGATCGTCTTCTGGAATTGGCAAAAGTATTATCCATTTGGCATCCTTACTTTTACAGCATCCTAGTAAAATCATTCACAATGGAAAAGGGAGGGAGGGGTGTTAATGGCACACAGCAATAATAGCTCTTTTAATGAATACTGTAATGACTGTGAACTCTACAGATTCACAAACTCACTACACTTTACACAATTCAAATGTGCTTCACATGGTCGGGTTCTCTCAGCTGTAGCCTCCCTTTCTTATTTAATTGCCCATACTTGTTCAGGATTTCTGGGAACCACTGGGAAGCCTAGCTGAGGGAAATTCCTACCACACTCAGGAGGAAGAGCACAATTGCTGACTCTATGCAAGGTACCATCAAAATACCTCATTTACATAGTTTTAAGTACACATCACACTCATCTCCAGAATCCTAGGGTAAAAAAGACTAAAATCATTTGCTCCACTGAGGACAGGGACTACGATAAACAGCTCTGAAGCAAGACATACTGGTCCAAACTTCCACACATCCAGACAGACTCACCCTTCCTCACCCAAAGGTGCTTATCCATCAGCTGCCTTCCCAGCATGGATGTTGGGAACACAACCCAGTTACTTCCTCCTTCTGCTCATAGAAAGGGCAGGTGACAGAGTAAATACAGGAGGAACACCTGCACAAGTCTCCTAGTGACTACTGCCAGCCTTGGGTGTTTCAGGTGTCTTAATTCTGCCCTGGTGTGAAACCAGGTGAAAAGTACTCCTCTTCTTATGGTTTTCAACAACTAATCTTTGTTAAAGTTGTTTTTCTGGAACTAAAACAAGGTCGTCTGGGAATTTTATCTCTAAATAAAGTGTTTTCTCCTCCAAAGTAAGGGCTCCATGTCCCATGATAGACTTGTATTTTCAGTTACCTACTTTCTTTTCTGCCTACATAAATTGGACCTTCTTTCATTACCAGAAGAAAACATAGCCATAATATTTGCTTGTTTATAGAAGATTTTGCTGTCATTTTGAATTGGGTGTCACTCTCTGACTGGATGTAACTAATGCCAACGTTCACAACGTGACATACTTTATTGAACAAAGTCTTATTTTCATAAGCAGCGTAGTTTGTAGATGAGCCATGTCAACACACACCCACACCGAAGTAAGTGCGGGAGAAACAATTTGCCAGTGAGCCCTCTGCTGTTTTCCCATCTCACCTCTGCTGACCCTTCCCGGCGTCATCCTGGATTTCTCTTTCCACTGGGTTAGCCCTATGCCATAGCTGTGAATTGAACTGACCAAACAAAGGTGCTGAGGAGCTGGTGCAAGCGCCTTAGGAGAAGAAAGGCATGTTTCTTTCGGCAGTGTTAAGCTCTTGGATACACTTGGCTGTATGACGTGTAAGCCACCCTTCACACAGCCCGGCGGATCACAACAGCCGCGTTTGCCCAGCACCCGGCAAGCCCTGGTGGATGTTGGCCGGCTCATGGTGTCTTTGCCTGAGAGCTGCCCAAATGAGATGTGAGGTTCCAAGAAGCAAACAGCTCCCCAGGAGGTGGGCTCACTGCTGTCCAGGTTCACCGCTCCTCCCCTACCCACAGCTCTCCCAGCACCCTACCTGTGCGGGGTCGCATCCCTCCCCGCCTTCCGCAGCCGGCCCTGCGGAAAGCTCCAGCCGCGGGAATGCTCCTTTCGCAGGCCAGAAGCAGCGGGAAGCGCACGGGAGAGGCAGCACGGGCTGCACGAGCGCCCGCACGGCGGAGGGCGCTGCCGAAGCGCTCCCCGGCACAGCTCCGCTGCAGGCAGCGCTCGGCTCAGCCCGACCCGGCGCCCCGGCCCGCTCGGTCCGCCCCCGCC